>VZTD01001193.1:1594806-1858272 GCA_013397725.1 Rhagologus leucostigma | reverse complement strand
GGGGGGAATCAAAGAATAGTAATTTCATCTGTCAAAGAAGGGAAATGCAGTGTTACCATGATACAGATGTCTACGAAACTTAGGTCAGGAAATGTTGTGGTATTTATGGTCCTATTTGGCGAATGCTTAGGCAGGTGGTGTATTTCTGTTACTGCAGACCTCTGTTCATAGATTAATGCTTTACCTCTGATAAAACAACACAAAACAAAACAAAAAGTAAATAAATAAAAATCCATCAGTGAAACTAAAGGTGGGCTTCAGAAACTCTTAAATTAAAAAACCAAGGATCTCTAGCAGATACTTTCAAGGACATGCTGAATTAATCACAAGAGGCTGGTTAGCAGGAGGTCAGAGAAAGACTTCTTAGCATCATTTTGGGTCATATGTCTAGAGGCAATGGCAGTATGTATGTGCTATATTTTAATATCCCCTTTCTGGTTTTCTTGTTTCAGTCAGAAAAGGCTGAACGCATATTGTACAGGGCTCTTGAAAGGAAAGAGATACTGGCAAAAAATCAGTAGTTAGGAGTTTTTCCCTGTTGTTTAAAACTGAGTCGTGTCTGACTGGCTAATTAAAATTGTCATTGTTTTTTTATCAGATTTATACTCTATTCAGCATATTGTATCCCTTACATTTTATTTTCTAAATGTGTTATATCTGGTGATACAAAGGTGGTGATTAAACAGCCCAGCAGTAGTCACTGATAGATTTAATGAACATTTATTATTGCTCTAAATAAAGATTTCTCTATTAATCTGTTTCAAAACGATTCATCAGGGCTTATTACAGAAAATTATGGAAAACAACAGTTTAAAATTTAGTGTAGAGATATGGTTAGGTCCTTAAAGGTAGCTTGTTATCCTTTTTAGGCAGCTCACAGACACGCTAATTTTTTCTGTCATTAGCACTGAACAAGCTGGAAGGATTCTGACATGCGAGGTGCACAGATTCTGTTAGGAGCCTTGATTTTTATCCACCCAAGCTTATCCGTCATCTTTAATCATGCAAAAAGCAGGATTACTTAATCATTTCATTTTATTGAAAAGAAAAAGAAAGATTTACATTAAAATGATGACATGCAAGAAAAAAATAAATTGAAAATGATTATGAAGAAAATGTAACATAGAGACTAAAGCTCCATTGGTTCTGTGATGCTCATTTGAAGCAATGATCTAGTAAAGCCAAAGTATAAAAGTAATGATAATATTAGCTGAGGAAGTATAAGGGTCTCTACATTGCATTCTGACATAAGGTGTGTAGCTGATTAGAGCAGATAACTAAGGAAGATACTTTTTTTCACCTAACTTCTATTTATTTCTTACATTAAGTTGCATCTTTGTTTGAACTGAGTATATTTTAGCACACAAATGTCAAGAGGCAAAGCATACTGGCATTTCCACAAGCACTTCAGTATGCATGTGCCTCCCTGTTAATCTTCCTATATAGGATAGACAAAAATTATACTGATTTTTATACTATCTACGGAAATAATTGATTTAATGCAAGTGTGAATTTTATTTTGGAGATAAAATTAACAAATTATTCATGAGTGCCTTCTGTAGCTTTTGGATTTTAGACATTGCTTTTTATTCCATACCTGTTCTAGGTTTCATACATTTAATTTAATGTATTCCTTTTTTTGTTTGTTGTCTTTACACATTTTGAATATTCTTTTAATTAATTTTTTTTCTGATGAAAAATTTATGTCTAGTCATATCAAAATTTAGGTAGCAAAAGAGGTGGAGGAAAATATACCTGCAAACTTTTGATGCCACAAAACATTTGTTTAGTAAACATACCACAGTTTCCAAAAGAAAGTTTGTTAAAGGAATGAACAAGGACACATTTTTGTATGTGAATATACACAAGCGGTATCAAAGAAAATTTATTAAAAGCACCACACTTTTAGGTTTTGGCCTGATATTTACATAAAATCTTGCATTAAACAAGAAATTACATTACAAATCAATGTTTAGCAATTAGGTCATTAATAATTCATTCTACTGTACTAAGTTGAGTGAATTTAAGGTTGAATACTCTGGTATCAAATTGTTTTAGGTACGCAAACATTTAATGAAATCTGAAAAACATCCAACTTTTTCCTTTAATACATAACATTTCTAGGTCTTGAATATTCATTTTATTTAAATAAATAAAAAAGACAAAACAAAGTTCGGGGTTTTTTCACTAGTGTGAGAACCATGCACTGTTATTAGAGTTGGAAGTGTAGAAATAAGAAATAAACCAGGAAAGATAAAAAAAGGTGTTTAGATATCTATTTGTACTCAGCCATTCCCTTTCTGACATCAGCTCTGGACACTGCTTGGCTTTGATAGCTGACTGTTGTGAGAGGCAACATTCTAGCAGGAGGGAAATGGTTAAAAATGTCATAGGGTAAAACCATAAGAGTGAGGAAAAGATCAGGAGCCCCTAACTGCAAGAACAAGTCTTGTTTTATGTTGTTTCTGAGTTCTGAAAGGATGTAGTTAGGATTACAGGGAAAAAAATATTGTCTATAAGGAATTAAACCTTCATATAGACTCCTTCTGTTTGTATAAATACTGTCTCTGCTACCACGGATATTTAAAATATTTGAGCTTTAAAATACTGCATATAGGTAAAAAAAACCAACCAACCAAACCAGAAAAACAACAAGCAGAACCCTCCTGCCTCAAAACAAACAAACAAACAATCAAGCAAACAACAAAGCAAAACCAAAACCAAACCACTTTTATTTAAAAAAAAAAAAATTTATTTTTGATCTTCCTGAGTGCATCCATCTGTCTTAAAATTTCACAAATCTTAGAAACTGAACTGGACTCTTAGTGAGATATTTTAATGTAGGACAAATGTCAGCATTCTGCATAGTAACTCTGAACATTTTTGGGCACAAGAACAATGGATTTGTACTTTTTCTTCTAATAATAGAACAGAATATAAGGGATTTTATGCAATATACAGCTACTTCCCTGTAGTGAAGAAGTAAAGTCAACTTATTTTATACCTGCAGACTGAGTAATACACTGAGGATAAAAAAGAGCCTTTCAACAATAAATTTTCTTCAAAACTAAGTAATCTTTCTATAATGTTGTAAATTAACCTAGACAGTACTTATATTATATATATACAACTGGTGCTGTCTTCCTGATTAATTCATATGACTTTTCTTAGTATGATAGAATATATTTTTCTCACTTTTTCTTTTAAAGAAGTGGAAATAATTTTCTTTCTCTCCTTTTTTTTTCAAACTGACAAAGGTTATTCTTATGGCATGATTCTTGTTCAGATATGGAATTAGTGATCTTTTGATTGTTGTCCTGAAAACAGAATTATTTATTGAAAATAATTAGGTCTGATCTTATAGTGACTTATTTTCATGCTTCCAAAGCTGTGTCCTTAAAAGACCTGCAGATGTATGTTTACAATTTGAGTATTTGTGTATCCACTTGGAAAATGTTAACGAGAATTATGCTATTTGGATTCTATCAGACAACTTGTATTTAACAAATAAATTGGATTTTGCAATATTTGCCATGCTATAACCTGAAGAATCTTCTTTTTGTTCCTTTTGTGGATGGCTTTTGTATTTGAAATGCATTTTTTGTGTTTTTTTGAAACTTAATTTTATTGATATTGAAAGTCTCTTAAGTTTTCATTGATTCCAGATAAATTATAGCCATAGTACTGAAGGCAGATGTTTATTATCTGTTATATGAAAGAACATGGAAGTCTTATTCAGTTGTTAGAAATAACGAAAGTATAGTAGTCAAAACGAGCAATGATGAGTGATAAAAAAACTGGACCAGATTTTAGTCACTATGACCTTTAAGCAATAGGTGGCAGTGTTACCTAAATACTCTTTGCTTTGTATTGGAAAAGAATGGGAGCACTTAAGAAGGAACAGGACATTTGTTTTACTTGTACATAATTGCAGATTTGTACAAACAAATTTCACATCATTAAGGATGTTTTCGAAAAGTTCTCCTAAAAAAATTCAAAATCGGCATGCGTTATCACCTGAATGACCCACATTTTTGTGTTTTCTGATTTATTAGTTATAACATGATATTGGAATCTAAAATATTCAACTTGTGTCTGAAAAACAAGAGCATTTTCCTACGACATGCTGTATTTGAAAATATGATCCATCTTAACTTCATTACATATTTATAGCAATAAACACCAAGCACGCTTTTAGAAAATAAATTACAGAATATACATTTCTGGTTTATTACAAATTTATAAATTTAGGACCTAGTTAATAAAGCTTATAACACATAGTGCTTCTGTAGAGATTACAGGATAAACTTTATGAATTCTTTTAGTATGTACAGCACAGTATCACAGAACAGACCTGCACCAATCTACAAATACTGTTTCCCTCTTTATGTACAAGTAGGCGCTCCTTTCCACACCTTCTGAAAAGCATGCAATAACAAAAAAAAAAGAAAAAAAAGGCACTGTTTATCAAAATTGATGCCTTAATATAAATTTCTAAACTGAGTATACCAATATACATATATTCACTTAAATATGAAACCCTTCACAAAATGCAACATTGTACATTACAATTAAAAACAACTAGTTTAAGCCATTTTGGTCTTCTGAGTGTTACTTATGTATATCTCATCATATAATAATTAAAATACATACTGACCAATGCAGCAGCCATATTCCATACCATGTGTTCTACGTCTAGGATACAGCTTTCATACAGTAGCAGTTCCAAGGGATGTGTTCATCAGTGTGTGATAGAAACACTATGCAGTACTTTTTTGCAGTTTGAAGTGGGGAGAGGGGGAGAGGACTTGTACAGTATGTAGTCTTAGTTTGATAATTACACCTTTTCTATTTACTATGCTACGTCTATCAATTTTTAGTCTAAAAGTGGGATGTTGCTTGTAAGAAGGAGAAAGGTAAATAATAATCATGCTAGCGAGAGAAGATAGTGATGGATAGAAGCAATGATGAAATGTGTCTGATAGGGTAGTTTTCTTCTGTACCACCATTTCGTTGCTGCTCTGGGATTACAGCAAAATGGTGGCTACTTATATTTTATGGAAAATGTAAATTTTATGGTAGCCTTCCTATAGACTCCAAACTGCTTCTCCCCTCCATCCCTATTATACTGCTTTGTCAGGAGTGCATGGTTTGCCTTCTGAATCTTACAGTACTTCAGAAAAGGAAAAGCTCACTTGCAAAATTCTGCATCAGCAATAAAGACTTTAGTTACATGTGATTAAACCAAAGTGTAATCAAACGGGAAGATTATGTTTTCTTAAAACAGATAAGATACTAAATGGCCATAGGTAAATAAGATTTGGAGTGTATTCTTGTTTTGCACAGGGCTACTGTAGCTGAGCCAAACATTCGTGACTCCTTTTTGGGTTTTTGGAGTAAAACTTAGTCTGTACTATCAAAAAATGCTAATAAGCAGCAGATCTTAAGAAGAAGAAAAGAGATAAAGCCCTAAGGCTTTGCTTTCTAGTCTCACTGTTTCTCTGTCCCCAGTAGTTGACATGGCAGGGAGTGACTAAACTGTCTTGTAAAAGATTCCCTTATCTACCTTCTTGGGCAAGGGTAAGGTGCTGAAAACAGTACCTTACTGAAACAGCTTTTGGGTTTTGTCACTTTCCAGAAGGATCTTAATTGTGATAATATGATTTTTCCCAAGTATCTAATTTCTAGAAATGAAAAAAATTAGAAAACATGGCTCTAAATATGATTTTCTTGTTATCTATGTGTGTTAAAATAGAGACAATGAAGGAAAACAAGAAGCAAAGGGAAGTGAGCAGAATCAAATTAGGAAAACAAAGTGAAAGGGAGAGATATGGAGAAGTATTACAATACCGGCTTTCCCTTAAATTCTGAAGGGAAGATAACTTATAGAATACTTTTTTTCTGCAATTACTCTGTTATAGTTAAAGTGTTTTGTTAAAATATGGGGCATTTTTAAGACACAATTTTCTCTCTCTCCCAATAGATATTTTAAATTAAATGTATATAATACTATCTAAAATTTCCTTGCCTGATTTTATGATGTTCTTGTTGTAAGCTAACTCAGTTGTGAAGTTGCGAGATTTTAAATACTAGAAAAACAATCAAGTATTTAAAAAAATCAGCTTGCAGAGTCTTGTCACACTGTTTACCAGGTAGATATAAGTGAAGTGATAAAGTAGTGAATTTAAAGCACGTCTTAAGAGAGTGCATGCACTGATACAACTTATTTTTAAGGAAGCAGGTTGTTCAAGGAATAAATGCTTCCCTTGAATGTTTGTACATCTTAACGCATTTGGCATTGTGATGTCCGTGTACACGCGTATCCATAAGAAAATATACCCTATCTCAGACATACTGGTTGCCTATAAGCAGAAGGGGGGAATGGTTATTGAAGTTTATTTGGATGTGCACGGACACACTGCGCTTGTTAGGATATCATGGCAGCTGGAGACAGAAGAGGAGCTCTATTCCCATTGCACCTCCAACTTCTACCTTGCCCTCCACACGTTTTACACACGTGAATTGCTCAGAGTAAATGGTGAGTCACAGCATGATGCAAACACAACATTGCTCTGAATAATTTCGGAGGAGCGCTTAAATTTAAACCTCAATATTTATGGGTTTTTTTCAATTATTTTGCCCTGAAATGCTCAAACGTATTTGAATAGAGATTTTAAATGTAAAAATGGCAGTGATTTAAATATTTTTATAATACACTCACAAGCTTTTAGTTGCAACACGACTATTTGTTACTCCAGTTTCTCATTTATAGCTTGAAAATTGGCAACATTGTTAGGGAGGATCAGGTTAGGAAATCATTCTATTTTATGCCTAACAAAAAAACCACTGATCTCAAACTACATGACCTTACTCAAAGTTGGATTGATTTTTTTTCCTTTGTAATTTTTTTTATTTTAGCTGTGTATTTACATGCTAAGCTTAGAGTACTTTGAAGTTCTATACTAAATGAAATAATGCCCAGGAAGACCTAAAAATCCATTTCTTTATTTTACATGTTTAAACAGAACTGATGTGCACCATACTTTGATTTTAATAAAAAAAAAAATTATAAACCTAACCCCACCTATATCAATGTCTTTATCTCTTAGCATTATTAATCACACTCTAAAACATAATTTTACATGCTAAAATATTCTATTTAAAACTGCTAAATAATAACATCAGTATTTGTGTAATGTACTATAAATATTTCTGGTTTATAGAGGAGTTCTGTAGTCATTTGTTTTTAAAGTTCTCTGCCTTATATAGAAATACATCTTTTGGTTCTTAAAAAATAAAGGAAAAATATATGATGAGCACAAGTTTTACTATAAGCACTTAAACTTACAATATAAGAATAAGAAAAAATATATTCCAACCCACCAAAGTCATAATGTGCTCATGGCAAGTCCAAGAAACAGCAAAAGTAAACTGAAACATGTGTAATCCTACAAAATCACAGCTGTGCAGATTAACATTGGTTTGGTCCAAGTCTGTCAGAGTTTCTGTTGTGATTTCTGTTTTCAGTGTAGATCTAACTGAAATCATCTGTGTCAGAACATGTGATTAAAAAATAATTACATGCAAGGGTTTATGGCATGTTGCTGTAAATTTGTGAATAAAGGTAGGACTTTTTATTTAAACAAAAAAAAATTAAATCTAAACGAAGTATAAACTGTTCATACATTATAACAAAATTTTAAAAAATTGTTCTAATGTTTTCACATATAATGATGCTAAAACCAAATCTGTTGATTATTTCATTTCTTTGTGTCAAAACATGTAATAGTCATGAACATACAGAAACTATTCAGAAGATTTACTTTTTCTAATTTCAGTCACACATTCAATTAACACATTTCCTAAATTTTACTGCAGACATTGAATAACTCAAAAGTTTTATCCTATCCAAAAAAGCCCAGCACCAAGGGAACAGTCTAGTCTTTTTTGTTGAACAGGTATTACTGTCTAATTAGTATGGGATAACCTGTTTCATGCCCGCAAACTTGCTATTAGTCTTAACTGTTTATTTTTCAGTAGATTTTAAAAAATTGTAAAAAATATTAAACACCCCAAACATATTTCTGTTGCCTCAATTATCTTTAATAAACACAATGTTTTATATAATGTCTTGCAAAACAAGGAGTTCAGAAGGATGTTAATTTTGATTCTGAATTTTCAGAAATTATCACATTTTGATATAATTTTGAGGTGTCTATATAAGAGAATTTTGGCTTTTCTGCTTTGTTTTACTGTTACAAATTTTTGATTAAAAAATTATAATTCAAGTTCTTGTTATGAAGCTTTTTTTTTAGTACAATTTTTGTTGTCTTAGTGTCAGTCAAGGAGCAAATTTTTACTAGATAAATCAAATAACTCAGACCAACAAAAGGAATGTCAATTAAAAAGAAAAAAAACCAAACCACAAAACACAAACCAAACATTTTCCTTTCCTTTTTTTTTCCCTCGACTTCTGATGCTAGCAACGATAAAAGCTGTGCAATTACATCTCAGCAGCCAGAATGCTGAATTTCACTAGATTTGTCAATCAGAAGGCTCAATTTACTTGCTCACTTTTGTAAAATTTAGAAGTGGGGGACAGAATGGTACCTAGTCTTCTGTCTGTATGGTTGCAAAATTATTTCCAGCCTGTTTATTTATTTGGTAGTGTTTTGGCCAGTTATCTTAAAATTGGCTAGCAGTGGGCTACTCTTTGCTCTCTGGGGAGATTTTTCTATTGGTTAACTCACTGTCAGGTTTTTCTTTTTCTCCTACTGATACATTCCCTTTATTAATTTCCTCCCATTACTCCTAGTTATATCTCCTTTTACTATGCTAAATAATTCCTTTTATGCTAAATAATTCCTTTTTTCCATTTTTGAGTTATCACTCTGTAACATTGCTGTTCTCCTTTTTATGGAAACTGTCTCAAATTGGCAAGGTCTAAAATATGCTGAGTTAAATCTGCTATAAAAGACTTTATTGACAATTACTATAACTTAAACACAGTCCTGCTTTAATAAGCTCAGCTAAAACTGAAGTTTGAATAATTTTTGTTAACTGAAGCAAGAAATCTATTAAAAGGAGCCCTCTATTTTGAACTGTTTTGTAGTGATGTAATGGGGCCAAATGATTAAGCATAGCTTAGATAGCCAAAATCCTCTGGGTCAAATTACCCTGTCTGCTGAGAAGCACAACATGGTTGAAAGAAACACAGATGCCGGACAAATGTTTCTGGTAAGAGGAAGAAAACTATTACAAGCCTGTCTCCTTTTTCCAGGGTTGAAGCTAATTTTGCTCTGCTCTCCTTCCCTCTCTGCATTTTCCTGAAGGCTGGAGACCGCCTAGTGCTGAAACCTCTGGATACCCTCTTCCAAATCACTGCCTTCTCCTCCTGTCCGAGAGAACTGGGGCTTGGTGCTGCAAATTTGGCTTCACTCTGATCCTAGCTGGAGAAGAGGTGGACGGGCTCATTAACTGCATGTGCCCATGAAGCAGCACGTCCTCATGCCCAGGGTCCTACAAACGACAGAGCCATTGAGGAGGAAACATGCTTCACAGTGAGTAGCATCTGCAGACAACAGTTCTGACGGGCTTTCATCAAACTTCATACCTGGAACAGCCCAGCTAGGGACAGGGGCAGCAGTTCTAGACTGGCACCACTGCAAAGGGAGATGATAAGGCAGGGTGAATGCACAAAAGCTCCTAGATTTTCAAACAAGGTAACTGGTTCCCCAGTAAACCTCATGGCATGTTGGGAAAATTTCGGATAGTAAACATAGGTAAACCGCATATAGTTTTCTAAACTCTTTTCGATCTCTGCTTCCTTTCCCTGGAGAGATCCCTAAATTTAGTTAGAGACTTTTACACCAGCAGCCTGACAAGGATTGAAAACCACTGCAGTAATGCTGCGCTGATGCATGCTACCACCATGGTTACAGCCAGAAGGTTTGCTGCTCTTTGACACTGTGCATACGACATTAGTAACTCTCCATTTGCATCAGGGCTGGTTTTGCAAAACAGCAAAGTGGATTCTACCCTGGCTGTTGTTAATGGAAACTGAGGGCTCATTCCCTTTGAAAAGCCAGACATATTTTAAGACTACCTGTGTATGCTTAAATGAGGACTCGTCTTTTTTTCCCTCCAGCTAGTTATCTTTGTAAAACTTTGGTTTCTGCATCTGTAAGGACTGGGTCCTCAAATATACATTCATTATTTATTTTATTCTATTTAAATCTCTAAACTGCTGTGAAATTTACAAAGCTTTCAGTGTCATAGCAATGGCTGTCTTAATTTTTATCAGAACTAATATGATGATCAGAAAACATAATGTAATAAAGTTTTCTGAGATTCATCTTATTTTGCAGTTTAAATCTGCTTTTGGAATATTTTATCTTGTCTTGCAATATGATCGCTTGCTAAGAACACCTGAAAATTGACAGAATTTAATGTAGGCAAAAATCCTAGAAGTGCTGGAAAATATTTTGTTTCACAAAAAAAATCTTCATTTCCTTTATATCTTGATATAATTTGTTTAAAACTATTCTGCAATCCCTTGGAGCATGTAAAAGTGCTCCATGTAAACAAGTCTCTCTGCCCTTGTTCTTTAGACTGTAGTGAAGCTGCTGAAAGATTTGAGTGATGGTGCAATGCTTTAAATTAAATATAGATTTGGGGTTCTGAGCCTGCTGTGTTGAGTGCTGTAAACACTGGAGGACCAATCAAAACAAACATAAGTGACACAAGTGATCTTCATTGAATCATTTGGCATTTCTCTTGACTTGCTTAGAGACAAATGCTTTTGTTTTCTTTGGTGCAATATTGTTTCTAGATCTACTCTGAATTTTCATTTACAGAGAATACATCACAAGATAAATAGCACGCTTTTACCTTGAACAGCTAGTTAAAAATGTAGAGCATCAAGCAAAGGAGCTGTGGCATTTGGAGTCTCTGTTTTCCGCATGTGATGAGCTGTATTCCATCTGTGATCAACTGTGCTTTCTGTTTTACAGTATCCTTACTCCATCATGTGCTGTTTATGGGTAAAATTTCCAACTTGAAATTTCTGTGGCTGAGAAGAAAGAAGCATAATGTGCACGTGTGTGTGTGGGTGCATGTGTGTGTGTATTCATTAACATTTGGGGTAGCAGGTGTTGAGAGCTCTTTTTCCTTGGTGTGAATACATTTTGCATCAGTGGAAAGCACTGAGATATCTTATGCTGCAATCTTTTGTGAGCAGAAGCTTAACACTCTTTTTATTGCTCCACTAGAAGAGCACCAAGCCAAGGCCCTTCTCCAGTGCTAATAGCTCCAGACTATTACTCAGCTAAGAGATGAAGAGAGCTTAAATGTTGAAAGTATTTCAGGAAGAGAGTTATCCGAGAAAAACAGAAATAAAAAAAAACCCCACAAATTCAAAAACATTTTAATTGCTTGTGAAACAGGGATAAGAGGGTCAAAACTTCATCTCACAACTTTAATTTTTGAGTGCAGAATACTTGTTGGACAGTTTGGACTTGAGATGGAAGACTAAATGATTGTGTAAAGATATGTTTTTTCACTTCTATCATGAAAGAGCTGGGAGCCATAGCAGAGCAGTCCATGGAAAGGTATCTATTGGTTTTTCCTTCATGCTCTGTGCTAGAGCTTGACCTTTCCAGTGGTGCTGATCTGGTTGTCCTCATTTTAGTTCTTTCAGAGGCCTTTTGCATATGCAGCCAGCATGTTAATTATTAAAAATGTGACTAACTACGGAGAATTTCCTTTTTTAACTGCAGCAGAAAAATATGTTCCTTTGTCATAAAGGGAGACTATGGATTAAAACAAAGATTAGGCCATTTCAACACCAATCACTTATTTATGTAGTATAGAATATCAAGATAGAGAAACAGGGAAATAACGAACAACCCGTGTGCAGAGGTGACTTCAGGAGAGAGTAGACTAAGATGTTAAAAAATAAACAAACCAAGTCACTGATGAGAGCTATGCTTAATACAAAATGCATCTTCCCCCTTTGAAGGGCAACATCACACACATAGAATGTCTCATACTGACTGAGAAAAGAAAGACTAGTTAGTGGCCAAGAACACCCTGATGTTCTGTGCTACAAATTGAAAGTGAAGGTTACTTTATTGTAGACTTTATCTTAAAGCAGTAAAACGGGTAGCTGCAGCTACAACTGAAAGTATTGATTTTGTAATTTCAGCAAATTAAGAACAAGACAGAAAACCTATTAAACCTTTCCACTGATTGCCAGGGCACTTTTTGGTGATGCTGGTGCTGACATTAAAATTACATGCGCCTGTCTCTTTAAAGCCAAACATATACATTTTACAGAAGATAGTGCCAGCTAACATGCTGAAAAGGGATCTTTATACATCTGTGTAATTTCACATTTCAGATGTGAAACTTTTGAAGCCTGATGACATGAATGTCAAGCAGCACATCTAAAATTTTCATAAATTATGGTTCATGTTAGATGTGCTTTCATTACATTTTAATAAATTAAAATTTTCACAAAGCCAGAAGATTTTTTATAATAATAGCAAAGATTGTAACGCTAGTAATAGCATTATCTGTCAGAACATTATGAGTAATGATTATGTAAAAATCTATGTAACAAAGGCTAACAGAAGAAATGATCAAATTATATTCTTCTGTATCTTGTATAAAACAAGTTATTTTATTATGGTAGCAAAAAACCAACTTCTCTTAAAGCAATATTTAAATTACTTTTAAAAATCAGTGTAATTAAATTCATGTGAATTACAATACTTAAGATCACTTGTTTCATGAAGGATTGTTTTAAAGTTTTGCTTTAATATTACCAAGTATAAATTAAAAAGCTGTGTCTTTTAAAAATGAAGTACTTCTAATAGTCCTTAGGAAGAATGGAGGAGAGCAAGGGAAATTATACCTGAAACTACTCTGAACACCTTATAAAGATGTAAGTTTCCATTTTATCCAATTCATAAATATTTTGTTTCATCTGAGCTGGTATTTGGCATCATTCCAGTGTGTAAACAAGCATCGGTTTTACACACACAAATCTAATTTACAGGCAAGCCATCATCTGCATTTACTGTAGTAGCCAGCAGTTTGTGATGTGCCTGTAACAGAAATGCACAGTGGTAGAGGAGGTGGTGGCAATGTAAACTTAAAAAGAGATTGGATTTGTAACAACAAAGGCGCTCTTAAAAAGTGTGGGGGAACACTGCTGAGAGACTGTGAGTCAAAACTCTCCATCAGAATGGGCTTCAGTAACTTGTAGCAGGTGTTTACACCTAAACATGTGAATGAGAATTCAGCAGCTTATGTAACCAGGGAAGCCACAAAATAGTGTATGAAAATGAGTATCAGGTGTGAAAATATGTATCTAAAGATAAAGGTGAGAATAGGCAAAGTGGATTTAATAGTCAGAGAGATCTGAAGTAAATAGGAGGGAAAACTTAAGAGGAGTGCAGAGCTTCAAACAAATGAACAAAATCTTTTTTTTCTCTGCTGAAGGAGAAATGCACATGGGGAATGCTGGAGTGTCCTAACTACCCCTCCAAGCCCAGAAGAAGCTGGGGTAGTAACGGTGACTCTTTCCTGTATGTCTCTTTAGTTTCCCAGGAATGCACACGCATGCCTGATTGTACAGACCGATATGTTTTCCCTTTGTTTTCACAGCAGATATGCCGAGGTATTGATGCCTGTCCAATTGGACACTGCAGATTGCATATTACAAGTATATTCAGATAACACCTATAACTCCGCAAAAGCGTTGGGTGCTTTATTCTACAGCCAAGGCAGAAAATTAAAGAGGCATCCACCTTCCACACACTTCATAATCTGGGCTTCTCTGAACCCAGAGCAAAGACTGTGAAGAGGAGAAAGATGCAATAGCAGTAACTACAGGTGCACGCTTAGGTTATTCACTGTGGCCTATATATTTACAGGTGGCCACCAGAATAACCACTCCCAGAGGGCGGTGATTTGTAGGGATAGAGGAAAAAGGTAGGTTTTTAAGGAGGAATCTAAAGGGATAAAAATCAGTAACTGCTTGAGAGATGGTATTTTATTTGGCAGAGGATGGCTTCAATAACCCAAGAAGAAGCTTTAACTTACCTTGCTGGAGTTCCTTCTGGCCGTTTGACAAAGCTGAGATTTTATTAAACCTGCTGTGAGTTTGACCCTTCTGATTTTTTTCTTTGAACAGCCTTTCTTCCTACTAAAAGTTGTTTTTCCAATTGTCCATAGCAAGTACTCACTAGCTGTCCCTCTCCTGCAGAGCTATAACTTTGCCAAAGTTGTGATTAGTGGTGTTTCCACTTAGATTTTTTTGCAGGGTTTTCAGGTTTTTTTAGATTAGTCAGAACTCTTAACTGCATTTAGTATTTAATGGAATGTTCCAGTTTTGAACTGGAATATATGCATGTGTATGTTTTTCTTACTCATATGTGTACTTATGCATATAGATACAAACATGAACCAAAATCTCCCACATATTGGTTTCAGGAAGGTGAAAGAACAAAGAATGACTGTGTGGCAGAAGGTACAACCTAAAGTGTTCAAGTCCTTCCTTTACTTGATTTAAGTCAACATCCAAGGAGAAGACCTAAAATTTAGACTGAAATAATGCCTAATAATTTTTCCTACAGTACAAGACATGAATGAAGACATAAACAAGAAGAACTAGTAGCCAGGTAATGTGGAACAGTTGCTGGAGTATTGCACAAAAACCATAATGTAGAGTTGTGTGTAGGTCTTCCACAGTCCTAGGAAGTGCCCTCATTAAAAGCTCTTTTATGTTATGCTGCAGAACTTGCTTTTCATATGAAACACTTAGACAATCTGGCTTATGACCCAAGACAAAATGACTAAAAAATATTAAATATCCCAAAATGTTGCAGTGTAGGAGGATCAGGTCCTGCCCACCTTTACACTGGGAGTAATTGAAGGATTTTTGACACATGTAAACCTGTGCTCAAGAATGCACATGAGCATACTGGAAAACACTGATCTTTTTTAAAATTTGATTTTTGCCCTGAAGTCTGTGCAGAAGCACAGAAACAGAACTGTCCAAAGGCCACTTGAAATTGTATCAACAAACAATGAAGTCTTTGGCAGAAAAATGTTGATTTTGTGGAAGGTAACTGTGGACACCAGTGTCTCCATTTCTTAGTGTGTTTTACATGAAAAGAGCTAAATTCATTTGCATAGTCAAGGTTATGTACCACTGCTGGAAATGTGAATTAGTTGGAAAATATATCTAGTGATGTTGAGATATTAACATGAAGCTTTCAAGGGCTGATCTTCAGTAGACATACAGTGAAAATAAACTTGTATTTGAGGGTTAAGGAAGTCAATAAAGTTTAAGTTAATAAGACTTACTGATAACAGGATAACGCTAAGCGAAATTGTAGGAACCACTGGATATGCTTTTAATAAATTGTGTCATTTTAAACTTAAGCCTCAATGAAATGTCTCTCTGAACTTCACAGAAATAGTGTAAAAATTGCAGAAGCAAAATAAATTCCTAGAAGTGTAAAATAAAGAGAGAAAGAAAGAATTTAAACCATCTGAAGCAAATCAATGAACTGGTTAAATCAGCATTCTTGGATGATGTTACCAAGGTAGATGAACACAGATCTATACTAACCTTAATATCAGTAATAGATTTTGAACTAGAAATAGTGATATTTTTATAGAAATTGAAATAGAATGTAATTACAAATTGTGATGAGGAAAACAGGAAAAGAGAAAAAACATTTTCTCAAAATTTATTTTCTTCTGAATACAGAGTACACTATACACATACAGTAAATACAAGAGGTGCATGCCTGTTGGAGTCTGCACAGGGATTTTATTGCATAAGTTCTGACTTTTCTTGGTTTATTCTTTCACCCAGGTAAGCAAACTGATAGGAAACAAGTGTTCCTTTACAAAGAATTGACTTTTTCATTGAGAAATCATTGAGTGCTAAATACTCCTTGATGACCTGAAAAGTGTTTCTAAGGATAACAGAAAGCAGAAATCTTTTGAAGTTTAAAGACAGTATCTTTTTTTCTTTCACTGCTTTCAAACAAGGAGGGGGGAGACAGATGAGTGAGAAGAGAGAAAATATGTTTTCAGTTTATGGAATTCAGTGGTGCGTGAAATTTATAAAGGAATTTTGGTTTTGTTTTCTTTGTTTCCTCCAAGTTTTCCTTATTGTTTAATCAGTGTTTCTACTAGGACAAATACATGATAGAATGATTTTGTCTCATGGTTGTGACTCATAAAGGCATGGTTAAAGACAGAAAAGGTAAATTATTGTCTTGAATAAAACTCAGGAACAGTCAAGAAAATATCAAATATTTTCTAGAAATAATTAAGTGAAACTCAAGACCTCTGTCAGTTCCTTACTACTGTTTAATTTTTATCTATTCACTAAGAAGAAGGGAATTGAGACTGAATTTTGGTTTTGGTTAAATCTCAGATATTTTTCTGAACTTACTGAAATTATTCCCTTTCTAGCTTCTTAGACATTTACCATGGTTGCTTGTTCATCCTTGAAATGCTTTATATTTTTGTTTTTCTATTTCTTTTTTTTTTCTTTTTTTTTTTTTTTTTTTAACTGGGATAGGGTACTTTCTTAATCTATTTTCCTTTGTTACTAATACAGAAAAATTAACAGTTATGCAGGAAAAATTGCAGGAGTGGTGTTTTTCAATACTGTTGCCTGTTGCTCTTCTATACACAACCATTTGAATCTTTTTTCTTCCCAACTACACTTTCATATGCCATAAGCAGGGTTATGTTCACTGTTCTTGGGGCTCTTTCTCTGCCCAGGCCCCTCTTTTCTGCCTCTCTTCTTGCCTGTCTTTCTTCCCAGATTGGGAATATTGATTCTATTGATCACAAGGCAGCTGGGTGTGTATGCTCAGCAGGCATAAACAGTTTTCCATCTTCTCTTAATTAAGAGGATTTCCCTTGTAAGCTACCACTCGGCCAATCTGAGTGCCTGCTAGCATCACTTTTGGATCCTCCACGGGTCCTCCACTCCAGTTCTTTTTTTTCCAGTAAGTGCATCTCAGAAAAGGAGGATTGTCTTTCCCCAGAGCCCCTACTTTTTCCATACTGAGTGTGAAAGCTGAATGTGGCTTCACCTGTGTCTGCTATGTTCTTGTGTTTCCCACTGAACTGAGAATCATCACATAATTCCCATAAACTGGAAGGAAAGGTATTAGAACATTCTGTGTGCTGGCTCTGACACTCTCCTTACATTTCAAGTGTCAGTTTTTGCTGTGGTGAACACCTAAATGTGGAGCTGTGTGGTAAATGGTATAAATGGAAATGTTATATTGTGATAAGGGGAATGGATTTAGTTTTACAATTCCTTCCTAGTTTGGGATGGGTTTTTGAAAAAGCTCAAAACTTAAAATGTGCTATGTGGAAAAAAACTGTTTGGTAACATTCCCCTGGAATGTGATGGAGAAGTGATATTCCTACTGTCTCTTCAGAGAATTTGCAGCTATAATACATGTTTACAATTTTTCCCCCCATTTTGTTTAATTCAGTTAGGTTTTCTTGGCTGCCTTGTTTTAGGAGTTACCTAAATGTGTTAGATAATTCAATGGAAAAGTGTGTCTTAGGCATATTATTTTTAAAGCTCAACACCATACAGGGAAGACATTAGAACTTTTTGGATTGTGCTTCATTTGATTTCCTTGACAGGATGACCAGAAACTGGTTCAGAGTTGCAGCCTCAGCATGTCTGGAGAAAAGTTTGTCCTTACATCTATGAATACGAGGTATGATACCTTAAATGCTTTTTCACATGCTAAATGGATGATGATGAAACTAAGACAAGGCAATATTTTAAGAACATGAAAGCAATCTCTTATAGTAAAGAATAGTTTCTAAAGGGAAAAATCAGAAGCCTGCAGCCTAGGACATCGAAAACTGGTATGTTCATAGTCCGAAAAAGCTTATTCTTGCTATCTACTCTGTACAGCATAACTCTGGACTAGGTGATAAGTCTTGTGTGCTTCCTTGAAACCTCACGGTTTTTTTCCAAAATCAGGAAGAAAATCTTACCTATCTACTAAGGAAGATTGCAGAATGAGAGAAGGTGACCAATACGTACTCAGGTTAACCAGGGAGTGGTCCCAGGCTGCCTGTTGAGGTGTGTTGCTTCAGAGGAGTCTTTCTGCAAGTGGGAAGACTTACTTCTTATTGGCAGTAGGGATGCAATGGCCTTCATCACTTAGCCAGACAAACTTCAGCTCAAACATGAACAACAAAGTCACATATATATACAGCCTAAGGTAGCCTGTTAAATTTTGTGACAAGAAAAATAAGCTTTGAAGAGATTTTTCTTTCATTTTCAGCCTTAAAGGAAATAAGTATTCACATATACGCACAGACACAAGAAAGTCAAGGGATGGGTTTAAATATTGTATTTTAAAAATTATAGGTTGCAAGTTCTGATTATGTGTCTTACCTTTCACACCACTAAAATATGAGGATTTTTAATTTGGAAACATGATTACAGATGTAACAGCAAGAAAATTACTATTTAAGTATGAAACCAGAGTTTCATATTTCCAGGAAGAAGGAGATGTGGATTACAAACAGTGGTGTTGTATTTCCCCATTCCTTTTCTTACCAAATTGCCTGCCCTTACCACATGGCTCTCCCTTCCCCGCCCTAGTCCTAACCACTCCCTCAGATTTTCCCTGTTGGTCCCTGTGCCCCAACTCTGCCCCCTGTGCCCTGAAACCATTAGTCCATGTGCTCTCTTCACTCCCCTCATCTCCATATAAAATCACAGGCTCCATGCCATGTGATCCTCTCTGCCTCTGGGGATCAGCCTGTCATCATGGAATAAAGATCCTCTGCAGTCCCCATGCGGGGAGCCTTCTCGCCTCTTTTATTGCCACCTTGTTGCGGAGCCGACAGCTAGCTGGAGCACAGCGGGCCGCCCAGGCAGGGCTACGGGAAGCAGGACGGCTGCTCTGCCTAACACACCCTGCAGAGCTCTCTGGGAAGGCTGTGGCATGCCATACCGCCGCAGGAAACCTCTGACTGCAACAAGAAACATATTTTCAACGGTGAATCCATCTCTTTCTTCACAAAATTATTTGGGTGGATTGAGAAGATTTGAGGGATCTGCCAGAGAAGGGGGCAATATCTAAACAACAAGGGTGTTTTTCTAAAAAGAAGAGGCAATTTTACGGCTTTTCTAATGAATGTTACAACTAAATGTTAGAGTAGACTGGTGAGGAAGATTTCAGCATTTCTATTGTTGTTTCTAAAGAAAGAAATATTAGAAAAATATGCACCAGGAATGTTTCAGATGAGGCCTTGATGTGCAGGGTAGGATTATTGATTTATGAGGTTTTTTCAGGCTCAATTTCACTTCTGAAAGAGCAGGTAGCTTTTTTAAGGGGTGGTTCTGACAGAATGACAAACCTCCATGGTCTCTTCATTAAGCACTCCCAAGAACACAAGCAAGCGAATGTTGTCAGACATCTAAAACAATAAAGGAGACTAAAACCGGGGACTATGGGTTACAACCCGAACAGCATTGTATTGAACGGAAGATGGACATGCTCTGACTGTGAGGCTGGAGAAAGATCAGCCTCAGACAGGATTTTCTTGGAGAGGCACTTCTTACGAGAGCATCTTGTAAAATAGGACAAGGGGCAATGGCTTCAAGCTGAAAGTGGGAAGGTTAAGATTAGATTTGAGGAAGAGATTATTTACTGTGTGGGTGGTGAGGCACTGGAACAGGTTGCCCGGAGAAGCTGTGGATGCCTCATCTCTGGCAGCATTCAAGGCTAGGCTGGATGGGGCTTGGAGCAACCTGGTCTAGTAGAAGTTGTCCATGCCCATGGCAGGGGAATTGGAACAAGATGATCTTTAAGGCCCATTCCAACCCAAACCGTTCTATGATTCTTGCAGAGATGTCTGCAAACCCCTCATTTTACTGCAGAGTAGCAGGCAGAGCAGGGAATGGAGCTCCAGCCTTGCCCAGGGTATGTGCCCACTGCCTTCCAGCTGCCACTGTGCTGCTACTGCCTGACCCCCATGCACACACTGACCCAGCTCCTCTCCACAGACCTCTTGAGCCCAGTCCAGGGCTTAGGCCAAACAATTTCACACACTGCCACACGACAAGAGCAATCATGTCATCCTGGTGGTCCCCAGTAGTGAGTCTCTCCCTCACAAACAGGGAGAAAGATGAAATGGAGATGAGATTTTCCCTAGCCTGGCTCTTCACTGCAGACATGAAAGGTGCCTCCCCTTCCTCAGTGAAAATGATTCCCACAGTCTCTGAAAGACAGGGGTGCAAACTGTGAGTGGGTCTACTTACAAAGACTTTTGACAGGTATCCTCAATTTTCATTTCAGTTGCTTTGAATTTAGAGGAATATCACTTTCAACCAAACTTAAATTTGAGTGAACCTGCTGACCAGATTTAGCAGGAGGAGGGCTTCCCTCACCCCCTTGGGAACAGCTTAACGAAGATGGTGTCTGGGGAAAAGAGGGAAAGAGAAAGCAGCTGAAGAACCATCAGACTGTCAACCTGGAACATGGAGCTGCTCATCACATGCATCTCCACTGACTTGAAGGTGCCTCATATTGCATCTACCAAAAAAGGTGATAATCCAGAAATGACTATCCACAACCTACAATATGTCTGCTGGGATGGAAACTGTTATCTACCCATTTCATATTCGTTATAGATCAGATGTTGAATTTCTACTGGTTCAGAACTGCAACCCTTTAATGAACCACTTAAGGAGCATGAGGATGAGTGGTTTCCCTCTGGCTTAGCAAACCTTCTCCAGAAGGGCTGTGAAAGGCAAGATAATTGGGAGAGAAAATGGAGTAGAACTTTGTACCTGAGCACATTGTCTCCTGTGGAATATAGGTCACATTTGCAATATCTTTCTTGAAACCAAAGATGCAAATTTAGCGCACTGGATTCGCATTTTTGTTCTCTGCACAAACAAAGGTGATACTACTGGAACTGTGATTAAGTCTAATGAGAGAAAGTGTAATGTATTCATTCCTTCCAATTTGGCTTCTTGAAGAGATTAGCTACAAAATTTGCCCTTCTTCATGCTTACAAAACATAAACATAGTTAAAAGGAGATCATAATACTACTTGATGTAAATCCAGTGCTTAATATTTTAAACTTTAAAGAATGAAAGTTAATGCATCAATAGCAAATTAAGAAAATGACATCTTGGTCTATTTATATTAATGGTTGATAATCAGCAGATTAACACTGATGCATACCAAGAGCAGCTTTATGCATGGACAGTAGGAGGTGATAACATCCTATTTAACCAAGATGCCTTTGCATCTACCACACGATTATGTCACCAAATAAATGATTGTTAAAGGAATGAGCAGACAGAAATCCTAGTTTAGATAAAGTTTCGTGCAGAAATGTAATAAAAAAGAGTAAATGTAATAAAAAAGAATCATGGGGACATTTTAAAACACTCTTTTCATTTGTAATTATTTTTGTGCGTATACATGGTATGTTTTTCAAAGTTCATGAATACACATATACCTTGCATATACTACACCTGTAGTTGCATAAACATTCAGATAGGTTAGAGATAGCCATTATCACTTGTTAGGATAACTTAATTAAACTTGCTTATTAAAACCCTTTAATTCGTTAGTGATAAAATCTTGATTAGTACATTTTCCTGCTAGGTGACCTTCTAATTTAATAGAAAACGAATTTTTAAATGGAGAAAAATGCCTGTGGCAGAGATTTTGTGCAAGTGAATAGAGTTTGTAATACACATAGGGATATAATCGAGCCTAATTAGTGAGGGTGCAAATGAATTTTTATTTCATACACCAGAAGTGTCATTGATGAACCATGGTTCAGAGTTTGAAATGCATTCAGGCTGGCAGTATGGGACTGAAGTCTGTGGGAAAATCACAAGCTAATTCATTGATTGCCCCTTGGAAATTACTGCTGTTAATTGTTAGGTAATTAACATGGAGCTACAATTATACTGGCCTTAGGGGGTGATTAATGTTTCAACATGTCACATTAGCAGCGGCTGGATTTTAAAAGCTTTTCTTTTCACATGGTTTAGAGACAGATGGTATATTGTCTATGGAAAATTGTTTTCTTTTACTAAAGTTTATACCAAGACTAAGTGAATGTTCTTCTTGTGCTGCAGTGTATTTTTATGTAGTTGAATTGTAGCATCCTGCCTGATGCACCTTAAGAAATAATATTTGTTTAAAAAAATTCCCATTATACCTGCTATGAATGCATAAAATATGCATATTGAAAGGAAATTATGTCTGCTCTTATTTTTTAGGTAGAAAATAAAAAATAGATAATGTAAGATTAGACTATTTCATGGCAGCTCTTACATTACTTAGTGCTGATACAGGGAAAAGAATTGCACAATATGATACTTATTATAATCAATATAATTTAAGCAGAAACCAAATAAAACATGTTGAACAAATGCATTTAGTAACAGTTATAAACAGTATATTAATATCTCCACACTTCAGTATTGTGCTTTGTTCTATGTTAAGATTTTTTCTCTTCCAGTTCCAGTAGTCAGAATAACACTGGCATGGACTTTTTAGAATCCTACTGTGTTCTGCTTTATCTGTGACTATGCAGAATTAAATCCTTAAAATCTTCCATCAAAGACATTAGTGCCTGTGTTAGGAAGACTGTTTATGTATCTTGGAATTACTACTTATATTTTCTCTCTTTTTTTTCTTCTATATGCTGTTACACTAGATAGACATATTGCAAAGTGGTGTGTTATTGGTATTCACTGTGTAAATATTTTCTTGGTAATATTCCTAAAACATGGCAAATGTATGTTCCTGTTTGCAGTAGTTTTGAAAGCACTTCAATTTCTTCTTGTAATTGATAATGGCACTAAGCCTTGTGAAGGGATATGTTTAAATGTCACACTTGGATTAGTTTCTATAAATTCTTTAGGTTTCTAAGATTACTTCTTTGTCTTCTATAGACAATGAAGCCACATAGTCCAAAAGATGTAATGGACTTCTGGTAGGTGAAAGGATCAGTTTCTATGACAGCATATATCTTTCTCTTTTTCTTGTTTCGTTTTTTGTCTTCCTGTGATATTTCAAGTTGCAGTCTTTCTTAGCAGTCTTATACAGTGGTCTTATATCTTACGACTCCAGTCACTCACATTTGATTGGTCCACTGCAACATATCACAGAAATCTTTATTTTTTTCAGCCATGTCTGCTAAAAATTTTTAATTTCTGCTAAAGCATCTAAATCTGGAGGACAAGTTTCTATTTTAGAAACAGCCTTTTTGCAATAATAAAAAACCCCCAAAGAAATATAGCAGAAGAGATGCACAAATTTTGCAAATATCCTTTTGTCTTTATGATTTTAATTTCTACAGAATAGTATGAACTATGAATTACTATCCACTTAGGTTTAATTCAGCTGAGTTTTCTTGCCTTCTCAGAGGACCCCAGGTGTTATCTACACATGCAAAGTGTCAGTGACTGAACTGGAAGAAGTGGGTTTTATGAAGAATTTAATGGAATGGAATGATTAAAATGGTTATACCGCAGGAGATCACCTGCATTTGGTTAGTCAGACAGGCTTTCCTGTGCTTTTGTTTGAATGATCAGGAGCCAGAAAATCTCAGTACATGGCTAGGTTTAACCAGAGATTCTGACCACTGCTTTTAAAGAGTAATAGTGGTAAGCTGATACAATGCTTGGTCAGCAGAACCCTTAAGCATATGGTTAACTTTAAGCACATGAGTAGCTCTGTTGACATTACAATTAAGTCTCTACTTACATGTTTTGTTATATTAGGGTCATTGCCCTGGGAGGACTCCATAGGGGAAGAACACTTGAATTGGCAGCCTTACGAAGTTACTCCTGGCCCTGTGTCTATGGAATAGTAGATTCATCTGTCCAAAACCCTCAAATACAAGTATCTGTGCTCATAAATCCTAGAACAGATCCTAATTTACACTAAGGCCAGTTTTGGACTTCCTTAGTGTGTAAGACATGTGCAATTATTATTTCTTTTTGCTTTAAGAACTGTCTGCATTGTCAGTGCATTAATAAGGGTGAGCACCAGATTCTACATGATTATTTGATCACCAATAAAAGTTTGAGGCCATAGCATTCTTCTAAAGTATGTTATATATATTTATGTTAGCTCATTGGATTCTTCTGAGTTTCCACTTGCTTTCTGTTTATGGGGGTTCTTTGTTTTGTTTTTGGGTTTGGTGTGGGGGTGTTTTGCTAGTTTCTATATTTTGTGAGAGCAGTGTCTGTGCTACTAGTCTATTTTAAATTTAGGCTTTTATGCTAGTTGGCTATAATGTAAGGGCTTCGAGTACGGTGAAAAAAAAATAGCAGGAAACTGCATAGATTAATTTATTTTCTTCCTTTTCTAAAGTGACTCTAACTGCCCTACTCATAATATTTATTGGGAGATTATCTCAAGTCTCAGGATTTCCAGGTTTGACTCATAAATTTCAAAGGCTCTCTAGACTAGTATGCTTCAGAGGACATAATACAGAAGTTGTCGGTCACTTGCTAAGAAAATATCTTTGAAACAGGCATTGTTCTGCCATGGTCTGCAGAAGGAATTGGCTGAAAATCTTGAATGCTCTATGGAAGCATGTGTCATGGTTTGGGAATGGTATTCCCCAATTTAGTGCTCTCACTGAAACACTCCAAATCACTTTCTTCTCCTTCTTCAACCCCCTCTCCCTCACTCCTGCCTGTGGAGGGATGAAAAGATGTTGCGGCGGGTGTTGGTGGTAAAAGTGCTGCAACCTTCCCAAAGGTGATCTGCAGGAAGCCGCTTCAGTAGGGCTGCTATGTCCCAGTTGGCGAGAGCAATGCGTTCTCCTCAAGCGTCCACATAGGATCAGCACTCCCGGAGTTGCCGATCCCCGACACGTACGAACGGGGAGGCCACGAAGGCACTCACACACCCTCTGCCACCGGAGCAGCGGGCACACACACACACACACAAGCTGACAATAAAAGAGTCCAGGAAGGGTCTCCGGATGGGGTTCCACAGGAGGGTTTACTGCAGCCACTCATATGAAGGGTTCCAGGTATGAAGACAAGGAACAGTGGAGAGTACAGGGTTTTATACGGAGGGTGGAGAGAACATCAGGGCCAACGGTCTGAGGGCACAGGGGCGGTACAGAGGCAGGACTAGGGTAAGGGAACCAATAGGGATACCACGAGGGAGGGACTAAGGAACAAGGCCAAATGGGAGAGCAGGGGAAGGAGAACATTCTAGGGTACAGACATAAAAGGCATAAAGGGCCAGGGAGGCCAACGGATCAATCAGGGGAACAGTACATTAACATAAAGTAACAATGCATCTTGGGAGAAGCCTTTCCTTGTCACTCTAGCCTGGGGAGGATTTCTACCCTTAGAGATAGCCCAATCAATGGACCCTTTTTGTCCCTTGTCCTATGGGCTCCACAACAACAGGCCCACTGACCCCCACAAAAAGGGGAATTGAAGACACAAAAGGTAAAGTTCACAGGTTGAAATAAGAGCAGTTTATTGGAAAGAGCGCTGAGATAAGAAAATTATCAGTAACAGCAACAATACTAATGACAGAGGGTGCATTAAGTGCACAATTTGCACAGGAGTGCTCACCCTTGACAGTACCTGACTGCTCCCTCCACCACCCTGCCCAAGGGATCCTTTCACCCCCTTGCTCTTCTGGCACTGACATGAGGTGTTATAGAATAACGTCCAGGTCCTAGCCATGCCCCTCCTGGCTGCTGCAAAAGTTAACCCTGTACTCCTGGCCAGAACCAGGACAGGGTGCTTGAGGAGAAGGCCACCAGAAAAATATCTAAGGAATGGACTTGTTTGAAGGACAAGTGAGGAGGTGAAACAGAGGAATTTCCCCTTTCTCTGTTAGAATTTAAGGCATGTTATATGCTTCTTAGCAAGTTGCCTCTTTCCTCCCCTGTGTGTTTTGTTCTAGCAGTTTTCTTACACTGAATTGGAAGACAGAATTGAAGGTGGATTTGCATGAGTAAAAAGTGCCATGAAAACCATCGCACCCCTTGTTACATATATGTAAATATGTATCTGGCACAGGATGTAATTTCCAGGGGAACAGAGCTCCTGACAGGAGCCTTCTGCAAAATCTCTGTCCCTCTGAGTAAAGCATCTGTGGATGCTTTTTGGCTCTTCTGCCATTGACTCTGCCAAGGTTGCTTACTCATACAGACCACCGTTCATTCATTC
Organism: Rhagologus leucostigma; assembly: GCA_013397725.1. Taxonomy (NCBI): domain Eukaryota; kingdom Metazoa; phylum Chordata; class Aves; order Passeriformes; genus Rhagologus; species Rhagologus leucostigma. Next base: position 1,832,005 of record VZTD01001193.1, on the reverse strand, counting down.
CCTTCCTCCTCCTCACCATATCATTCTCTGAGTTTGGTTGTGTACCAGCTACAAGGGCATATTCACCTCTCTCCTGGTGACATCAAAGGCAATTTGTGAATAATATGTCTTCATTTATATTTAAAATATTAATAATGACTGGAAAATTGCTCTAAATTTCTAATAATAGAAAAAGGGAACAAAATTCCCCATTATACTTTTTCTCAAGATTCTTTATTTGTGTAGGAGACACCTGTCTTAAAGAAAGCTATACCTGATAGCTTTGACTAGAAGATACAGTCCTTAAAACCTGTAAAAAATGTGTTATTTATTTAAAGAAAAACAAAAAGTTGAGGAAATACAGAAAAAGTATATGTATGGAAAGTTAAAGACATGAAAGCTGTTCTCATATTTAATTTCATACCAATCAACTGTTTATTTTGTAGAGAAAATATGGGAATGCATGTTTATTTTAAACCCATATGGGAACACAGTCCACTGGTAGAGCCACTACCAATAACCTCCGTATCTGTATGTGCCTGTGCTTGTATGCATAAGAAGCAAATTTCAATCCGTTACTTCTGTGGGGAAAAATGTGAAGGATTATGAGACTAAAAAAGACTTGAAAATGAAAGTACCATCAAGGTTGGTCAATTTTTAGGAAAAAGCAACTTTTAAGAAGGTCCTTTAAAATCCTTTAGTTGACCTCTTTGCGTGTTTTCCAACTGATTTGCTTGCAGTCTTCTTTCCTAAATAAGCCTCTGCTTTTCTGGAAAGCCATTCAGAAATTAAATACTCCTTCTTGCTTTCACTTTTTAACTATTGCTTCTGATAATTCATTTCCTGGTCGTTCAGTTGGCAATATATCTGTACTTCTTACTTTTGTGTTTTGTTTTCTGTTCTGGAACCCTGGTTTTGAAATAAATCCTCTGACCTTCTCTTTCTAGTGTCTAATGACCACAACGGTCTCCTCACCACCTTTGCTAGTAATCTTATCTTTTCTGTCACTGACTGTAGATATCTGTTTCTGTCACAGACGAACTGACTTCAGTCCTGCTCTTTGGACGCACGTTTAAAGCTTGCTAGCTTTGCATCCTCCTGTGGAGTTCCAGTGTAAAATTGCTGGCTTTCTGCATTCTTTTGCCCACAGTTCAAGCTCCGTCTTATCTTGGTCTTATGAAAAAGCAAAATAATTTTTCTCTCTGCTTTGCAACAATACCAATTTTAGACTAATTTGGTTTTTGGTTAGTTTGCTGGGGTTTTTTTTGTCTTTTGCTGATGATTACTAATATTACTTCTTGGAGGTGGCTGTGTATATATCTGGATCAGATAATTTGAAAGCTTAGAGATGAGCTGACCTGCTGATTCCCGGCTGAATCCAGAATCCAAAGAAGCTAATTTTCTAGGGGGTTACTGCTGAACTGTAGGTATTGCATTTACTCTTGCCATGTACCTCTGCTTTCTGCATACTCATCCATCCTCCTGCGCACCCTTTGAATTCTCTTAAATATTATCATTATTACTATAAATTGATTGTACTGAGTGTAACTTAAGTGTTTAAAGCCATTTTTACAGATAGATGGCCCCTAAAGAAATCCATAGAGAGACTGAGTGCCTCAGGTCAGCTGGTTTACAGCTTTCTGTCTAGTCAGAGTATTTCTTTATATGATTCACATGATGACTGTTCCAGCAAAGTTGTGCTAGCCAAATTAGACAAGACTCAACTCTATTTTGTGGCAAATTTTATATCTAGCACATGCATAATGACCTAATTTAAAGTACTGGATATTCAGTGTCTTTTTGGGGTGACATACAACATTGTATGCTAGTATCTGCTGCACACTGACTGCCCTTCATCAGGCTTTGACATGATTTGACTCTTTTCTCACCAGTAGTAAGCTTGTATATTCAAATTTGTTTGAGGCCCAGGACCTTTCACTTTTTGGTAGATTTTCTGATATTTATTACTGCTAATTGATCAGTGTCACTGAAAAACCTCGCCAGGCCCTCCTCATAATGTCAAACAATAGAAAAATCCCTGAATAATTTCCAGAAAGTCCTAGAACTTTATGGTAGCAGAATGGTGAGAAAATATTGCCAAATTTCTGTACATGCTGAGACAAGAGAATAATATGTATATATATAGTATATGTGGTGCAGTACAGTAAGAAAGTAATCTTTACTCTCTCCCTCTATTAATCTTCTACAGCCTTCAAAGATTCTAATTTCAGTCCTTCCAACTAATGGCATTAAGCCACACTTCATTTTTAAATGTGCCTTTCTGCACTAAGTGTAACATCTGGCATTCCCAAAATCTTTTTCACAATTTCATGTACATTTAAAATGTTATTCTCTAATCATTTTGTTTTTAAAAAGGATTTTAATATGGTCTAGTTCTAAAAAAAATTAAGAATAAATCAAAATATGTAGTAGGGATTAATACAGATGTGTATTAGAAGAGCAAAGAAATCACTGAGACAAGACTAATCATCATTTAGATTATCAGTAGAAGATGATTAAAAAACAAAGGATTGTATGACAAGTTATGTTGATGCCATGTTTGTGTAGCCAAATGTTTCAGCTTTATAAATGAAAAAGCCTAAGCAGCTTACAGTGAGACAAAGTAATCATTCAAATTACAAACTTAAGAATTTCAAATTACATACTTCATCAAGTTGAGTCTATTGTAACTTAAAATACATAGGGAATGATTCACTCTAGTTGAAAAACAGCATGTAATATTTCAGCCATTATGAAATTGCTGCTTGGCTTTATAAAAGTGTTAATGCCATTAAACCATCTCTTTCTAGGATGAATGCTCTGAACTCACACTGTTTATAATCCAACAGCTAGGAAGAACATTTTCTTATATTTAAATGGAGATTTATTTGGGGTATTTTTTTGGTTTATTTAAATGTAAACAGTGTTGATCTCTCTGACTGTGTGCTCTTGCTCTAATAATTAGATATTTTTGATCAAGAGCTCAATCTTCCAAATACGTAAGAGAAAGTAAAGTATTTGGTATTCTTATTGCTCTTCCTGTCAGTGGGGGGTTTTTATACTGTAAAGACTAAGCTGAATAGTAATTTTGGGCAAGCTGGATGCCTAACATTTGAACTTGTTTTTCTAGAACATTATTGCAAAAAATAGAGTGGTATAGATTCCACCTCTGTCATAATTATCTCATCAAAGAACAGAGCTTGGGCTGGTAATCACAATTCTTTTTCCATTCTTTCTCTTTGGGAACTTTCACTGAAGCAATTTCAGTTGAATGAGACAGTGAATTTATTCTTACTGAAGGGTTCCTTCAAATATCTGGCTTGTATTCAACTTCTTTATTAGTGGTAATAATGAGAGCATTGATTTGTTCTTAATTTTGGTGGATATTTCTCTTTATGTCCCTTGACTGCTTCTTCTAATTGCTTTACTCACTGCTGTACATCTTATCCAAAAATATTATAAACGTAGTAAATCTACGATTTTTTTCAGAATGTTAGTAAAACTCAGCCATGATGCTTTAACAGGGCCTTTTCTTACTTCTCTAAGTTTTTCCCAGAGGACATTGTGTGTGGTACATGGATATCTGAAGTGCTTATATCTGTAACCTGTTTCTCTGCTTTGTTTAGTGATAAATCACAGTATTGACGTTGCTGCAATACCCTGAATGCCTTAACAGTTTTGTTCTATCCTATTTTAATTATAAGATCACAAAATTTGTTCATTTCAGCATTAATTTATATTAATGATATTGAATATTATATTCCTCTCGTGGTCTGCTGTGAATGAATAAACAGCAAGGAGAATGTAGGGGAATTTTGTTGTTTCCTTCTTCCTTTTTTTTTGATACGAGACAGGAATATTTAAGTAGAAATTGATTCTATTAATGGGTTTTTCCCAAAACTCTACTAAAATAAAATCTACGTGTAATTTCTGATAAATTAAAACATATAAATATAAAAAAATATTAAAAACGGAAACAAATATATACCATTATAGACCCTCCTCTGCCCTAGGAGTAACCAAACTAGAAATGCAATCCAAAGTCTGACTCACTTAGAAAATCTTAGTGACATGTTTCTATTCTGGATGTCTCAGATGATCAGTGGAGCAAAGTTTACAGATGTCGCTTTTCAGCTGAGAACTAATCTGGGGTAAAAAATATTAGAACTACGTTCTGGTGAAGGTGCAAATTTGAACTTAAATAAGAGGAACAAAATATTATTCCATATTTAGAAGTAAAATTGTCATGAAATATGGGGGTTGCTTTGCATCTTGTGCAGATTTCTGTTATATAACTTCTATCAGAGATAGGCTGGTATGTTTCTTATCTGTCATCTGGAGTTTGTTTGCTCCTTGAGAGCTCCTTGAACTGCATCTGTGCAACTTGGATGAAACGAGAGTCCTCAGGAGCAACCTTAATGTTTGCTTGATACCTTGCATTCCCACTGGTATGCCAGATTCTCAGGCAATCAGGGACTTAAAATCCTGGCAAAAGCAGCTCTAAGCAATGTTACCAGCCAGGCTCTGAGTCTTATCCTATCTTACAGGCAGATATGTTAGCAGACTATGACTTGATTTCATGATAAAAATTTCCATTCTAAATGTAAAGACCATTTGTGAACCAGATCCTGGAAGTGCTTTGTGTTGGAACGACTGATATCAAATAACCAAACAGCAATGTTATTATGGGACTTAGCTGCCTGTAAAAGCAAATAACAGCTGATAGTGTCTTCCAGGGACAAGTTTGGTGTTACATAGTTCAGCCAAGTGCAGTGTTATACATCCCTGTAGCGTTCCATACATAGAACCACTCCTATTAAGTGATTTTTCAAGTGCACTGTATCAGTCTGTTCTCTTGGCTTCCCAGAAGATCAGCACCTCTTTCGGTTGTACCTCTCACCTCTTTCCTTTCTGAGGTATATATATGCAAAACCCTGCCATATGAGTTATGATACAAACGTGGTTTTCTGTCAGAGATTTTACGGTCTCCTCTTTCTTTTTCTATCACTGAAGAGGTGACTGCATCTAAATTGGAAATTATATAATAGTTAAAGATTGAAGAAAAAAGTACTTGGTCCGATAATGCCTTGGTAATAATGCTGAAGAAAAGCAATGTCACATTAACAACAGAAGCCCCATTTATTATTAAAGAATTATTTTACTTTAATTAATCAGATTTAATTAATTTTTATTTGAGAAGATGTAATTTAGTGTAATGAAAATGTATGCAGTAACCTGATATATGATCATTAGTTCGATAAACAAATCCTGCCTTCTGATTAACTCTTAGGTTTTTTCCCTTTTCATTTTCTTTTATTTATTTATTTTTTCCCAAATCCAAACCCAGAAACTACAAGGTGACACTTTTTGCAGATATTTTATCATTAATTAATTATATGTTTTAAAATTTTTAACATGAATGCTTAGCCAGAAGACTGATTTTTGATAAATATTTGTTGTTATACATGAATTTGTTTTTATCATGAGTTATTTTATTTGGAATATCTTTCAAGTTGCAACAATTAAGGGATAAAATGTTTTAAAAAATAGTTTTACATAGTGCCAAAAGCTCCTCTGTTATTTAATCTATTTTATTTCTGCTATATGGATTATGTATTAAACTGTTTGTATAAATGCATCAGACTTGCTGTTGACCTAGTATTCTCTTTTCTTTCTTTAATATCTACCCTACTGTTATACCTATAGATTTATATTTGACTGTCACAATAAATTTGTTTGACTGAAAAAGCCAGGCTTTTTTAGTCTGAGAGTAATTCTAACTATTCTTCTCTGCTACCATTCATGTTTTAGGAATTTGCTTTCTCCGAATATATTTGACTGAGGACTGACAGGACACGCATATTAGGACAGGAGAGTCTGAGGAGAATGTTGCACCAATGGTACCAGGCCTTGTCCATTTGAAATAAACTAAATGCTACCTAAAGCATTGCCCTGTGGAGTGTGTATGTATTTATCCATTCTGATCTGTCATTAGCTAATGAAGTGTAACGTTTTCTTTCACTGGTGTTCAGCAGATTTCTCCTTAAGGTTAGTAAGCATATCAGCATGGGTTCTCTGGTACCAAACAAATCCGACTGCAATCCTCATGCCCATCCCCTTCTTCTTCACTGGTCTCCTGTTTGCTTTTGATGAGGCCATTCTGCCTTTTGTTGTTAGTATGACCCCAGTTTTGCATAAAATTTTTAGCAAAATATGACCAAATATCTTTTCCAACACAGAATCCTGGAAAAGAACACTTAATGTCCAAACTCTCCTTTCAAACTGTTATACCTGGTTTAAACAATTTCTTACTGACAGAAGAATTCTTCTAAAGCCTGTCTTCTGTGGTTTAACTTGCAGCTTCTTGTTCTGCACCATATAAACTATTTTACTGTAGTCTAGAAGGACATTGACCCTCTGGAGCAAGTCCAGAGGAGGCCACAAAGATGATCAGAGGCCTGGCACACCTCTCTCTCCTATGACAACAGAGAGATGGGATTGCTCAGCCTGAAGAAGATAAGGTTTCAGGGTGACCTAATTGTAGCCTTCCAGTATCTAACAGGGGCCTGTGGAAAGCTGGAGATGGACTTTTGACAAGGCATAGAGTGATAGAACAAGGGGCAAGATTTTTAAACTGAAGGAGGATAGGTTTAGATGAGATATCAGAATGAAATTCTTTACTGTGAGGGTGATGAGGCACTGGAACAGGTTGCCCAGAGAAATTGTGGCTGCTTCATCTCTGGAAATGTTCAAGGCCAGGTTGGATGGGACTCTGAGCAACCAGGTCTAGTGGAAGGTGCCCCTCCCTATGGCAGAGGGGTTGGAAAAAAATGATCTTTAAGGTCCCTTCCAACCCAAACCATTCTACGATTATATGGCAGATTGCATCTACCACACTTTCCAGAATTAGTTTATCAAAGAAAACAATCCAGTTAGTGTGACATGATTTACCTTGGGTGCACTATTGTTGCATTCATTCGCATTTACCTTTCACCTGTATGATTCTAATTCTATTCTTCCACGTGTTCCCTGGCTGTACGTACGGTTTAAATTCTGTTCCAGGGGTTTTATAGCTTCAAGATGCCTTTGCTTCCTCTTTTCAATAAGCATCCCATTTCCTATTTCTGGTCACAAGTACTGAATGTGATAGATTTATTAAACTTCCTTGCTTCTTAAGTTGCAATTTCATGTGCTAAGTCTTTCAGTGCTCTTCGATGGAGATTATCCAGTTCCATAAACATGTGTGTGTCAAGATTTTCCTACTCAGATAGAAGGACATATTCATTATCTGCATCTTTTCTTATTCCTTATGTCCACCTGTTCTACATTATCACCCAGATTGGAAACAGAGTAAAGTGTTCATTCAGGACTCTACCCAGATTATCATTAATGTCTATTCCCTTCTCCTGACAGAGGAAACCCATTTGTTTTCTCTCATTCTCTTTGTTGTTAATATGGCTGCAAAATTTTTTACTTTCTGTTTTAATTTCCTTTGGAAATTTTAACTCATCATTTGGTGGATCTCACCTTTTGTCTATAATTTCTGACTTCCAAAAACCATTCATTGTTGCTGACCAATCACTTTTTCCTTTTCTCGTAGTTTTTTACTCTTACCAAAAATAAACAGAAGAAAAAAGAAAATCATATGTCCAGGAATTTTTTTTCACAACTTTCCCAGTATATCTTATCCAAAATATTTGGGTGTCCTTTACTATCTTTGCAGTACGTGTAAACATTCACACATATAAATATATTTTCTACTATTAATTTTAATAAATATTTCTGTGAATGTAAATGAAACTATCTGTCATGACACATGAAATGCAGTGACCATATATACGTATAACAAATACTAACATGTTAGAAATAATATTCTAATAGATGAAAAGTCAGAGAAGCAAAGCAATTGAGCAAAAAGGACAAGTATATGAGAAGAATACTAAGCATGGAAAGTGAGGACCTGCCTCACTGCTTCAAAAGGATTTCACGTCCTCTTGAAACACTAAATAAAGAAATCTGCGTGTGCCTTAGGTTGCAAAATGTCTTTGAATCATTATACAAACTCAGATAACACAGTGGTGTTAAAATAAGCGCTTGCACCTTTTTACTATCTCAGATGTATTACGGCGGATCATCGGTCTGGGTCTTGCTAAACAAAGTTTCTTCTGGGATGGAGACTTTACTGTTATGTCCTGCAAGTCATTCCCACTGTTCAAAAAATTAAAATAAGTGTCTACTTTATACATCATGAATGACCTGTCCATGTACTAATAATGACAAAAGTATAACATAACCTTGATTTTTGTAGGAATGGAGCAATATGTCCTGGTAAAGAAAGAATGGTTTTGATTTCTAAGTCTACTGAAAATGGACTCTTTAGACCCCAACACACTGACCATATTCATTTCTGAATTAATGCCAGGAATAGTGAGCATTATCTTCTGTGAACAACTTCTTCTTTTTGGGAAACTTTCTCATGTAAGAGATCAAGCATTCATGTCCCTTTCCAAATGACAAATCTAAATGGACTGCAGCTGGGATTCAGTAGGAGGGTAAGCCTCCTCATGCCAGTTCCCTCAGCATGCATTACGGTCGAAGGAGGCAGTGGACTCAGGATAACTGGTAAAGCCTGGAGTGGAAGTGCACTGAACTCCAGCTGAATCCTATGCTGGAGTGCCTCGTGCCATTACACTGCTGTGCAGTAGGGCACCTACACAGAGTTGACAGATATTTAATTTCTTCTATGGGAGATTTGAGGTTTTTGGAGTTGCAGCTAAGAGCCAGCAGGAATACCCTAAGTACTAAACAGCTCTGTTAAGGTAAAATTAATTACATCACTAAAGTTAATGTGGAATTGAAGCCTACCTCATGTGAAGGGTAACCCTGAAAAATAATTTCGTAACATGTTTGAGTGAGATATGTTAAAATATATTTTAAACTAATTCTGAACTCCAGTGAGGGTAAGCTTTATTGTCCTGACTGATTTTTTTATGAACAGGGGAAAGTGTCTTCATATTATTGAAAGAAGGAGAATAAAAAGCGTGTGAGAAAACAAAGTACTGGAGTCCGTAATATGTAAAGCACAGCTTGTTACTTCTATGTGACCGAATTGCTAGCAGGTGAAAGAACTGGGAAACTGAAGAAAGTGGGGCAAAGATCAGAAACAGTAGATGTTGATAGTTTTTCCACTTCTGCATTCATCCAGCTGTCAAACCTGCGTGTACAACCCTACCACAACACTGAACATATATCACCTAAGTATTTTTCTGTGGAGAGGCTTCTCCTATATATACATACATAATTCTCCTGATATATATTCATTCAATACATGAATAGGTCAGCTATAACAATAAAATACAGACATTCAGGCAGCTTGTTTCTTTCATGCTAATTTCATCTTATAATGCAGTAATTACATTTGATATTAAGGGTGTTTGAAATTGATAACACAACAATTTAAACTTTTTCTGAAAATGTCAAGTTTTTTTTCCCAGAATGAACTATTTTTGGTTAGATCAGCTGGAAAAAAGAATATGCTCAATATTCAAACCACTCTGTTCTGAAGCACTGCTTCATTTTTTTTTGGTGAGATGCACCACCATTACAAATACTAAGGACAAGCAAATAAGACCCAGTGGTAAGGAGAGGTCAGAGTGGCCCTTAAGGTGTAAAGGATCGGTGGAGGGGAATAGAGAGTTGAAAGAGGAAGAATTACAAAAGTTCAAAACCACTGATGTAGAAAAGGCACAAGGATGTCATAATTTCTTGATGTACATGGGTAAGTCTGCCAGATTCAGCTCACTGGAACAAAATTAAGATTGCTTACAGTTTCTAAAAAAAAAAAATTCCAAGGCCTAGTCAATTCTATAAATTTAGTTTTTCAGAGTTTTATCCTCTATGTACTTCTTTTGGTGACTATTTCCCTGCTGGTTCAGAAGAAATGGAATTAAGAATTCAGAAACAGTTAGGAAGTGTGTAGTCAGTAGAATACGAAGTGATTAGAAATTAAGAAGTGATTGATGGTAATCTTTATAAATTGTATAAGGGTTCTTTTGGTTTCAGGTAACATTAGATATATAGAAGCAAAAAAAAATTATCAACCCGTGTGATGAGTTTGTGTCAGTTCATATTTTCAGGATGATTTGTTTAAGTCTTTGTTCCTGGTCTTTTGGTATCCGAAACAGGAAACAAATAATTTACTTTTAGGTGTTTTCAATTTCTATGAATGCTTTGAGAAACAAAGGCAGTATAAATATCAAACAAAATATCAAAAATATTCACAGGTCTACATCGGTATTTGTGTTTTAGCATCCCACCAATTACTTGCGACGACTTTCCGGTGTTAAATCCCTTCTAAAGGAATTTATTGCTTTGGCAAAGGTACCCAGACAAGATTATTGCTATTTCTTGTTCTCTGGTCATGCAAAATCATTTTTCCATGCTGTTTCAGAAAACATATGGAAAAGGAAAGTTGAATTCCTCAGCTGAATGAAGCAGCTGTTTGTTGTTTAGTCTTAATCACTGTTGGTGAGTAGACTTCTTCATTCACTGCCCTTGTCAATGCAGTTTCCTTAAGGGCAGTGGGGTTCTTTTTTCATTTAGCCACACATTTCTAATATACTATAGAAAATTCATAGCAAATAAAGACATTCATCAAATTTTTGGTAAGTCTTTAATATTAAGGAAGTTAACAATAATGAAAGTACTTAAAATTAGATTACTTATTTATATTTTGAAATATGTTTTTGTCATTGACCGTGATAGTGTATTCTGGGCTCTATGCCATGAATATGTAATTAATAAGCTTTTATGTATATATATATGTATATAAAATGGTATTTTTAATCTCATACCTACAAATGCATAACATTTGCATTCATGTCCAAAATATACACTAAGTGTTACTTAAATTTACCAAGTTAGTTTACAATTATATATTAGATTATCTAAATTTTGGATTTATTTGCCTCTTCCTGTTTTCAGATGTAAAAATGTTACTTCCAAAAAGCTTTTTGTAATACTAGCAAAAGCTTTTCCCTATCTACTTTGAGACTTCTCAGCATCTCATTTATTTTCAGAGTTTGATCAAACTTGATGACTTATTTATAGTAGGCTGTTATTGTGCTTAGTGCTGTAAAAACCATGGACTCAGTTCCAAAAACCCCTACTCTAAATCAGATCCAGGCAGTCCAGTTGAACACACTGTACAATTGCTTCATCAGTTTCCATTGTAAGATAAAATTTCTTTCATTATTTTCTCTTTATAACCCAAGAAATGCAAAATGTATGACTGTTTTCTAGTATTCATTCCATATCCTCCTTTCTGAAAATTGATATGAAGATTTGTTTAAACTGATAGCAGTAACTACCTCTTCTGTGAATAAATTACACTTCCCATTTCTGAGAGGTCCTACTCTTTTCCTCCTTGCTGACCTCTTCTTCTCCATGTACTTTAAAAAATTCTGATTTATCTCAAACCCTCATGCAATCTGCTTTTCATTTTCTACCCTTAATTTTCTTATCATTTTTTGCACTCTCTCTTAACTTCATTCTCTAATCTTCTCAGTACTGCAGTGTAGCTGATGTTTTATGCCTTGTATTTCCTTTTTCCTTACTTTTGATTACATTCTGGACTTTCCAGCTCATCCTCATTGACTTTTTACTCCTTGTATATGTATTGCAAGATTGCACATGCAACCTTTGGGTATGCATTCATTTAACTCTTCACATTTTTCTTTTTTTTTTCTTCAGCTGTCAATATTTTTTCTTTAATGTTTTCATCGTGTTAATTTTTCATTTGACATGCTACATTTCTCTAAAATGACTAATCTTAAACATTTTTAATCTTAAACAATTTTTTAGCTAGTTCCAGTTTTATTTGTCTTTCTAGTTTTGAAAGCAACTCTGGCATTTTTGATTCTTTCATGAATAGGTTTTCATCCCTCTAGTTAAATGATAATCTCAAAATTTCTTGCAATTACCTTTTTTAAAGCATACATAAAAAAGATGGAAATCTCTCTGGGAACAGGAACAGTCTTAATTATTTGTAACAAGAATTGCATTGCTAAAGATAAACAAATTAATCCTTTCATATAATAAGGAAGCCGTTTTACATTTTCTGTGCCAGTCGAGGGTTCCGTTAAGCCTGAGATATCACATTAAGGCAACTATGCTGCCCATCCCTGTCTGCAGTATATTTTGTAAAGTTAGCAGATAGGTTTGTTCCTGTTGAAGAGTCTTCCTCTTGACTGATAATAAAATGGCAGTGGTGGCCATGGAGATCAGTGGCCATAGATCTTATAAAGAAGTGTTTATGATGCCTAGGAATTATAGATGCTGTGAACCAAGCTCTAAAAGTAAGAATCAAAAGTGAAGATGCTAGAGGGCTAGGCAGAAATTTTAAGGTGCTATACACAGTTAAATGGTATTTCAGTTTCTATGTGATGTTCATTTTCTGGATAGGACTTTGTTATATGTGTTTATGTATGTGCATACACGTATGTACACATATATTTATATGTACATACACATATCATCCTGGCAAGTTGATGATAATTTGACGAGGCTGAACATAGCTGGGATTTTTCAGGTTTGTGTTCTCTAGTAATGAAAAACCCCCTAGACTTACAGAAAGTAATTTGCACAGAAGTTAAATTCATAATTGTTTCAAAGTAGTTTAAAATAGTTGTAGCTGGGCCTTTGCTCTCCCTCCACTCTTTCTGAGGCTGATGGCTTAATTTTCTGCTGGTTAAGGAAAAGTAGAGGTGGGCAGTGGGTATCTTGAATAACTGAAGAAGCAAGTAATGCAGGGGTCATGTTAAGGATTTCTTGTTTAGGCTTCTGTCAAATGAAAGACGATCCAAAATCTCTCTCTTGTGTGAGATGCAGACTCAGAGTAGATTTTAGCCCTAAGTATTTATTAGATTTTCAGCAAATTGATTTGAGTGCTTCTGAACTGTACAAAATAAATGAGGTTTAAGAGTTCTGGATTAAATTTTTACTTGTATTACAGCTGCAAATGGCTTCAGTATACAAAATTATAATTTTACAGGTTGCTAATCTCTAACATGGGCCAAAATTTTATTGCACAAAAATTAAAATAGAGAGACATCAAATACTGAAACAGATGTCATATCTGATTTATAGCTAGCTTTAAAAAATAATATGTTGAGCAGATCCATATCTGATTTAACATTGTTTCAGACTTTCATTAACATCAAAAAGGCGTACAAGTTATGTAGTATCAGTAGGACTCTCCACCTCAGAGAAATACTGAGAAATCAAGGGTTGAACATTAACTTTACATGAGAACATATACCTAGACTAAGGTGACAGTGAAAGCTTTCTCTGATGCACTGCGCTGGGTGGGGGAAGGGAGAACTGGATATGAGGAAAGGAACAAACTGGATCCTTAGTGCCAAGCAGCACAAATTGGAGTTAAGATGAATAAGAAGAATCCAAGAGCTATTAATCGAAGCTCAGCACCTCCAGGGATAAATGATTCTTATGCCTGAAATAGATTTAACTCTCCCCAAACAGTAATCTCACTCCTGAACAGGAAATGAAAATAAAAGCCAGCTACCTACCAGGCAAGAGCAGTCTCTACCTTCTGAATATTGCAGTCACTGTAGAGCTGCTAAATGTCTCTCCCTAAGTCCCCTACTATAAAAATTTGTGAATGTGAATGCCTGCATCATAATCTTTAGCTATACAGAGGTTTTAAAAAGGGACCCTCCTTTCTGAACCCTCAGTTCTTCCTTGTATCCGTGCTCTGTCATTAATATGTAATTTACATGTGACATTGTTTGCACTGTACTTTCATAAGTTGTAGTACTTCTTTTTTCTCAAATAAAACTCTGCCAAGCAGAGAATCGTTTCAATGTTGAAATGGAGGAATTCTTAAAAGGTACTCTTACAACATTCTGACGAATTATTTATTTTTTAAAGAATGTTAGATATGCTGCTATTAGTTTTCAGATACATTTAATTTAGTTCATGTTTCCTTCTTATTTTCTGATTTAAGCTACAACAAATATATGTTTAAAAGACGCAATCCTGGTTTTGGAATTTTTTAAAGAAGCTTTTGGCTTAAAAGACAATGGATTTTTTCCAAAGGGAGGAGGGTTAGATGAATGCTGTGGCATTCTGCAAGTCCAGCCCTGAAAAACTGTCTTTATTTAGCTGCTAAAAAGTGCAGGGAGGGAGCAAGGATCTACTACTACAGTTTTCTGTTATGCGACAGTTCTTTTTTGAAAGGCTTCTTCAACCTTTCCTCAAAAGCCTTTAGTTCATATTTGGCTGTAATACATATTACAGACATCTTTTCCTGATTTTTCTATTTCCACTGGGGTTTCATTGCTTTGGATAAATCTAGCTGCAGCGGAGTCAGTGGCAAAATTTTGAAATTACTCAAAAAAAATGACTTCATTGGCATCAGGATTTCATCTCCCAGTTCATGTTCTCTAAACCAGTTCAGGTGCAGCTACTTTAGTAAGGTTGCTGTAGTCCACAGTAGCCTGATTCTTCCTTTTTACTTTTCACTGGATGTGCAGAAGTATTTTTTTTTATTGATTTGCTAGTTCATTCATGAGTCAGCCTTACACAGTGTCTTGGGGTGACTCTATCATGTGTATCCCCTATCATGCTCTGTGCCCAAAAAGTAATATTGTGCCCTTTCTGTGCCTTTAAACTGAGCTTGAAAAAAAACCCCAGATGAACTTTCCAAAGCAGCTTCTCAAGGACACAGAGATTACACTCCTCAGTGTTTGTCTGACTGTGGAAGGCACGAAGGGAGCACCCTGCTTGCTTTTTCTTCAGCAGCTGGTTTTTTTTTTTTTCCCTCTTGGCGTGAGATGGAGAGCTGAATTTTGTTTCCTGGGACTTTGGTTTTTTCCCCTTCTTCTCTTCTGAACTGTTTCAACAACATCAGAACACATCAGGAGAATTTTCTCCCCGAGGCCCAGGGGTGGGCCCACGCCCTCACTGACCAGCTCCGAGGAGGAGAGAGACCACACCTACAGAAGGACTCTGAAATCTTCCCAGGTTTCTCTCTAAGCGGGGGTTTTAATCCATTATTTAGCATCATTATCCTTTTCCTGTGTGTTTGTTAAAATAAATAGTTTTTATCTCTTTCACTTTCCTTCAAGGAAAAATTTCTTTTTTCCTGAACCCTGTTGGGGGGAAGGGTGGTTGCAACCTGGTTTTCTCTCAGGGGCTATATTACTAGATTTTGGCCAAACCGGCACATACAGAGAGACTCTGATTCAGCCTGAGTTGGAATTCCTGAGAATCTCTAATTTTGTATTTTGGAGTATGTAAAATCTATGAAGGGAAGGAAAATTTCTCTTATCTCTGTGGGGTAGCTAAGGTTCTAATGAACTTGGAAGCGGATCTTAATTATTACATTTTCTAGTGGTGCTAGATTGAAAATCAAGGGCTTCTCAATTTTTGACATTGTTTTCAATCACCCGTTTATCTCAACCTGGAGAAAAATTACTTCATATCATTTTCTGTTTTCTTTCTCTGAACCTGGCTATGTTTCCTCTTTTTCTGTGCTGGGAGCAAGTGTTAGACTTGCTAGAGAGTATTGTAAAGTTAATGTCCTCTAAATATGTATACACACATTGTTCAGAACGCATAAGCACTGCAGAAGTGATGCTTTTTGTTTTGATTCTCTTGCATTCATTATACTTCCTTAACATCATTGTGTTTTTATTTTTCAGTACTGTTTCTGATATATGAAATATGTTTTATAGAAATATCTGGCTAAAAGCCTTGAGGTTTTTTTACTGAGCAGGAGTAATCGTATCAGACCTCCTCATTATGTGGAAAGTTACATGGTTTTTCCACGTGCTTAACCCATTTAACTGCACTTTGGTGCTGGAAGGATTCTGCATTCTGAAACTATTGCTTCTTCATTTCCTTAAATAATATCTTAAGCCAACTTCATCCACCCAACCTATTCAACCCTTTTCCCAGATAATTTATTAATATATTGGGCTATCTACTCCTCTTCCAAGAAACCTGTGGGAATCTTTTAACCTACATTTACCATGAAAGTGACCTTTTTTTTTAATATTTATACATGCAAAGACGGACTTTCTCATCCTGTGGCAGATATGGCTGTTTTGGACCTTTTGTTGAGGGTCACACTAAAATTTTTTTGAATACCAAATACTTTTTTAATGTGGATCTGTCTCCTCCACAGCCTGCTTACTTATCTGCAAAGATTTACTTAAGGAATCTGAGATATTTCGGCTGGCACGTGAGTTTCTAATATGGAGTGTTAGTGTACAAGGATTGTTCCTACAGATCTAGTCCATGCTCTCCACTGAGTGAACTCCCTTAATTACTCACTAGCAGAAATTTTTTAAAAAGAAATAATTTAATGACTATGCTCTGTACAGTAATCAGGATAGAAAACTGAGGTAGAGTATGTTGATGTTTAAAGGGCTCAGCACCTGGATGACCAAAGTCAGCTCTCCCTGAGGGACTTGGGACAGTTGTTGAAGTGATTGCCCCTGGGGCAGTGAAGAGCAGAGGGATTTGTGGAGGTCAAGCACTCAGTAGAGAGAATGGCAGAGGACACAACCTGGCTGGAGAGGTGTAATGAGAACTAGAATGTTTTGTATTGTTACTTCAGTAAACACTCCCAGTGAACACAAAAGAAAAATCCATGAAAATATCCCATAGCAACCAATTTTCACTCCTGCCACACTCCCTCATTCACCACCTTTCAATAAAGCACCAGTGCTCTCTTTAAGACATAGATCCTTTATTTGCAAAGCAGGGATCATGTTTCAAGGCAGCCTTACCTCTGATAGGAGATGTCATGCTTTCTGTTAAGAAATAAGAGCAGAGCAGCACATCTCTGATGCTGAATGCAGGTGAAGCTGAAAGTTGTGCTTGAGCATAGTTTAGAAGTGTGATGTCCTTTCAGGCAAAGCTGAAAAGTTTTCTGTATCTTGTGGGACTTAAATGCATATGCAAGTTTGTCTTCACATATCTCTTATTTTTACAGTGAATGAGAAATTTATGCTGAATGTCGAGAGATCCCCATTCCTTTTTGGACTAGTCATTGACTGTCTCTAACGACACACTTAGCAGATTTAAAATATACATTTAACTCATTCCCATATAATGCTTGAAAAAGTGCTGGATTAGATTAAAAAGTACAGAAAAAATAATAAATCTGTATAAACCACATTTCTTCTTAATCCCAATATATTGTAAGAACTGCAAGCATTTACTCCTATTAATAAATTAAAATCTTATTTTTTTAAACATAAAGCCAACGGTAAGGATGAGTTTTTATGGAAATGGGAGTGAAACCATTTCTGGAGACAGTAAAGACAGAAAATTAAATGCCAAATGCTGCTGGAGAGTATGCAGCAATTCTTGACATATGCATCAGGGGGCTAACACCTTTCTAGACCATTTGTTAGAAAGAGTAGTGTGCTGACTACAATTAGTATCCTGAACAACTCAGAGATGATCATAGACACAGCTGTTGTTGTTGAAGGCAGCAGGCACATCAATGGCAAGGCAGTAGATATTGATTTGTGCAGTGACATCCTTCCAGCTATGTCATCTGAGTGAAAGAAGTCCCCAAATTAAGCAATAATATAGTGTTAGAAGTTGTAGTAGTTGCCTCCTGGGACTTGTTCTGGTTAAGGATAGATACCTCTCCTCTTCCCACAGCCATCAATCCTCCTTGAAGGATTGCATGCAGATCTTCATTGGTCAAAAACAAAATGTGAAGTCCAAAAGGATGAAGTAGAAGATTGCTGGATTATACACATATATTGAAAATTTCTTCACAGGACACTGGAACTTGATCTAACTCTTAATACGCAATTTTAAAAATGCTACAAACTGTGAATAAATTTTTGTCTTTAGGTATTTGAATACAGATGTTTTAAATGTATGGTCCCATTTCCATCAAAATCAGATGTCAAAAATTGTTAGTTGTATCAACTTGATTTTCTTACTGTTCTGATAGTACAGTCCATTTTTGTCATGGGCCACTGGCTATATAGTACATCAGCTGACTGTGTGTAATAAAGGGTAACAGGCCTGGACATTGTTGATGTTAGAGCATTAAAAAGCAGTGACCATAAATACTTAATCCACATGAACATCAATGAGAAAGTCTGCAGGTAAGTAGTAATCATATGACATATAAAATGTTAATCAAAGAATTCAAGCTCTAATTTGGATTTAAACTGCCCCCCATTATGGTGAGATTTCTGTTTATTTGGTAGTATAAAACCTTCTTGTAATCAAAATGTTTACAGTTCCTGAATTACCTTTTAATAAAGGTTTTGTATTTTATAAAACATTATATGACTGAATTTGTTCTCTTGCTGTTTTCAAGTAGATGAGCTTGAAAACAGCAAGAACTCTTTTAGAATAGGCTGAGTTTTATTCAAGCAAGTATTCAATTAAATTTGAAGAAGTGGATTTATATTACTGATTTTGAGATCCAGATGCAATTATAGACCAAGCCCGAGTTTAAAAAATGAAAGTATCTTTTCATATGTGAGTTACATTACAAGTGCATATAGATTCATATTTCCAAAAACACATGGTTGCAAATGTGGCTGAAAGTAAAAGAAATGTTTGACAAATATCTATTGTCTTAAAAACAATAAAATAGTTGTATGCATTAGTTATTTTCTATAAATATTCACTCCACAGAATGAAAGTTTTGTTTGTTTGGGGTTTTTTGGTTTTGTTGTTGTTGTTTTTTGTTTTTTCTTATTTTCTCGGAGCTAGAGGAAAAATTAGTATCTAGGCCATGGCTCTCAGCATCATGCACAAATAATCCTGAACAGAAGAAAGAGCTAAAAAAAATCTTTTACATTTATTAAAAAAAAATCCAAAGCTCTTACAACATGTAGAGAGGCATGTAATCTTATCCTTTCTTCTAATTATGCTGCTATCAAGGTATACTATGAGTAAAACCAGGTTTTAAATTGAAAGGATTTTAGAAATGCAACTGGTCCCTATTAACACAATATAACAATTTTAAAGAAGTGCAACTGTCAAACATGATCATTTTTTCGCTGACACAGTGCTCATTTCTAGACTATGGGAGAATGCCGAGGGAGTCTTTCTTTACATCTCATTTTCTGTATTTTTTTTCTTAATAAACATTTATAACAATTCTTCAAAGGTTTCTGTTGTAAAACTGCTTGAAAGACATAAAGAGATTTGGGGATTTCAGATTTAAAGTCTTCTTGATATCTTCATTGTGTTAAAAGGCTTTGAATATGAAAGTTATTTATACACATTTGATGTTCCCCTTGCAAATAAATATTGAAATTAGAGTATTTTTCCAGTTTTTCTCTTATAAAACACGGATTTCATGCAATTATATCAAAGGAGAAATTCCTTGTATTGGATGAAAATTGAAATGTTTGTTTATCTTACTGGGGTATATTTTAGAAAACTGAAATAGGATTTCAGTCTGCCTAAGGTAGTTTTGGTTTTCTATTGCAGGGAGGGGGGGCTATTCTTGACATTTTATTCTTTTCTCATATTCCACAGTATGAATCTCAGACCAACTTTATAATTATTAAAAATTTCTATCTGTTATAGAATCCCAGTGTTTGACTCGGTGCCTTTTAGCAGCATATACAGAAAATCAGAAATTTTGGTCTGAAAGCAAGTTCTCTAAGTTTTTGGACTAAGCTTTTTTTACAGGGTCCTTCCAATCTCTTTACATTGTACTATGCTCTTTAGGAGGTAACAGAGCACATCAGCCATCTTACCGATCCAGTTTAGAATGGCAGGAACCATATTCCATAGTTCTTATCACTCATGCTGAGCAAACTGGAATGTTCAAATTCATTTCCAAGCAAGGCATCATTTTGGTCATTTTTTTAGGTGCAGCTGTGGTTTTGAAACTGGAACATGGAGTAGACTAGGAATGGGGGGCTGGGAGTGGGCAGCTGGTGCTCACAGGTTAACTTAGAAGATGACTAAGCTTGGTGTAGTTTTGCAGCAGATTACTTGGGTTTCTGACTGCTGCAACACGAGCTTTGTGTTTTCTAGAAGGTTGAAAACATGGATGGGGTTGTTGCTGCTGTTAGCAGAAAGCCGCTGCAATTGAGGAAAAAGAACGGCTACTGTAGTCTTGTCTATCTTGCATAAAAACATCCCAAAACAGTTTAGGTAGAATAATAACTGTTAAAGGGCTGAGAAATTTGAGATTTTAGTTTTTGAGTGATTCAGGTTTTTGTTCAAATAAGATTTTTTCCAATTTTTTTGTAATGCCCTACTTATTTTTGTAATTCAGGGCTGTAGTCTCTTTATATAAGCTGTAAATATCAGTATATAGTGATAATGTTAGGTAAAAGCATTTAAAAAGTGCAGTTATGACCACACTTGAGTCTTGGCTAATCATTTGTTAATCATAGTAGGGTACTTATTCTGAAAATTATTTTGTTACAGTAAGCTACACTTTTGATTTTTATGCTGAAAAAAAATTACCCTGCACTCTCGTTTTAAATTGGTCGCTGTCTGTTTTCACTCCGTGCCCTGTTGCATGCAGAAAGTGAAATCCACAGGCCTGTAGTGGATGAAGCTAATATTGTCTGTGTCTTTCACTGCTGGCTGTTACAAAAATCAATACAAAAAACTTATGAGCATTCTCAGTACCCAATTCAATAGAAAATATGTCCCATTTCTGCAGCTTTTGCAGCATTGTTTGAGCTTCCAGGGCATGGAGGTCTGGACATACTTTTTATTGAATCAGATCCTCAGTAATGTCTTCATATATTTTTAAAGAAAACTCAGAAGGTACACACTGATATAAACAGTGAGAATCATACAAGTTGATGGTTACACCAGAAAGCTTGAATCAGGATGTGAAGACTGAAATCTCTTTGGCTAGCAGCAGTTTCTCCTGCAAAAATATTTTATTTCTAACATAAGGTCTACTATATCTGGTTGTATTAACTTCAAAGAACACAAACATAGTGCCTTTGGCACTGCCTAATTTTAAAAATATATACCCACCGATAAACCAGCAAGAGATACTTACTGTAATAAAAAAATCATGATGGTTAAAAGTTTCATCATGCCAACTTTACCAGAACATGTTTCTCCTTCCTTTGCCTCCACCACTTTCTGTTTGATGCATTCCTTAAATATTCAAAAATATGTTTTAAACTATTCTTATTTCTAAAAGTCTGATTTGTGTCAGTTCTATAACTATATTGAAGTGCCTGGAAGATATGTACAGTCTGAGAGAAGGCAGTTGGCTCATGATAAACATAAGATGAAAGTGATGCTTCTAGGCAGAGATTCAAGGAAATTTCTGGAAGGCCATCCTCCCTGTCAGCTGAAGACATCAAAATGTTCAGATGGGAAGGAAGTTCTTACTTCTTTTCATTGTCTTTATATATACTTACCATACTCAGTAAGTGGTATTTTGTGAAAAATTGTCTTCTGCATCCTCATCTACATTGACTGAGGCAAAAATTTGTAACACTTCTAATGGCTGGGTAGGAATAATGCAGACTTCAAAGATGTCCTTAGTGGCAAATAAGTGGAAATTGATACTGAGTGCAGTCACAGCCATGACTGATGTGAGAGATGTATTGCTGTGATTTGTTGACATAAAATCTGGTCACTATGTTAAGAAAACTAAATTTGTCTTGCATTTGTGGTAGCCAAGGAGAGGTACTGAAGAAGCAGACATTGTGACTTCAGACAAGTTGAGAATCCCAATTCTACCACCAATCCTTATGGATCCCAATTTTCTGGCTGCTTCACTAGGTCATATTGTTGATGTATAAAAGTACAGTTTAAAGAACTGAAGCAAATGTTTGATATCTTCTAGATTTATTTTAATGGTATTACCAATACTATCAATAATGCTGTGTATTTAAGATATCTTCTCAGGAAAGATCTATTAAAAATCACAGAATGTAAATGTTTTAAAGCTATTAAGGTCCCCTTGCTAACTGCTAAGAAAACATTTAGACATTCATTAGTGAAGTAAAAATGCTTTATTTTTGGCTATGTTGTTCAACATATTTAAGGAATTTGAAAAACATATGCATTGTTTACAGGTGGGGGGGTGTGTGTATTATTTTTACGTCTCAGTGTGCTATTTTTTCCTTTTGTCATGTTGATATACTTGATCGCTAATGCAAAGGCAAAGTCTGGTTGAGCGGTCACCAACAGGGTGGTCAAACAGGGAAACAGGCTGCCCAGAGATGATGTTGAGTCTCCTCCTGACTGGAGAGGGTCCTGGGCAATCTGCTGTAGATGAGATTGTGTGAGGAGGGGGATTGGTCTAGGGGGGCCTTCCAGCCACAACCATTTCACGATTCTTTGATTTTTCTACTCAGTTGCTACAGAGGTCCAAGCATAATCCATGCTAAAATTTATCAGATATTTAGTAACTCTGATTTAAAGAGAGTGTATGTCAAGATCTCATATCATCTGCTCTATACTTTTTGGAAGTAAGCTAAATGATGTTGCTCTGAGATTTGCAGTCTTTTGATGTTTTCATTTCTGTGATGGAGTTCTCACACACTTTCTGTAAACACAGTTATGTTCTCAAGTACTTTCTGTAAACACAGTTATGTTTGGCTAACCGTCCTTTTTTGTTTTCATTCTTTCTCCTGAGGCGGAGAAGTTTGGTGGTCTTTTCATTTGACCAGTGTGGTTGGAGAGGTGGTAACCTCATCCTCCAATCCACAGTCATTCGTAGGAACATATATATATGAAGTAAAATAAACAGCTGGGGCTTTCCCTGCTTCTCTTCTGCCTTGAACTAAGCTGGGTCTGCGTGGTTCTTTTCGTGTCCAAGTACAACAAAATGGGAATTATTTTATGTTCTACATAAAATGAACTATGATTGCTTCACCTGCAGCTAAGGAAGAAAGACAGCTTGCTCTTTTTAGGAGATTTTTTAAAAACAGTTTGGGTGTCCATCTGGAATTTCTCAATAAGTATACAAGTAGTTAACTTTATACACATGAATAATTTTGCAGAGAAAGTTTTCATCTACAAAATTACATGAATTAACCTGAGCGCCTAGGAAAATTATCAGTATTAGTGGTTATTCCAGTGGGGATAATACAGGGAAGACAGATCTTTGGAGAACTCAGTCTTTAGATATAAAAACTGTTTCTTTAGATACCGTAGGAATCACAAAAATAGAAATGATCTCTTTAAAAACCATTACTGTTTTTTTCCTATTTCCACTGACACCAATCATTCTCCATTATTCTTTCTCTGGGCTATCATTTCCAGAGCTTTTCCTGTCCCTGGCAATCTCTCTGTTTTATTTTCTCTGTTTCTCTCAGACAGTTGCGCACAGCAAAATGTTGCAGAAATTCATGTCCTTTTTGTCAGTCCCCAGAAAATCATTGCAAATATTCTAAGACTACTGACAGGTGTCTGTCTTCTGGTCAGTGGTTGTTATTGTTTTTTCCAATTCTCAATAAAGTGGAAGGTAATTGTCTCATTGAAGTTGTTCATTAGTGTCTACTGTAAGAAACCTCTGAGTGAGTACCTTGTAATGACATCACAAAACACGAGTGTATGTAAACCAGAAATATTCCTTATTCATAATCGTATGTTTATAATGCAGTATATTTCAAATGCACTAGATGAAGCACTCCGTACTAAATTCAGCTTTCTTTTGTTATGTCATGTTTGTTTTATTCAACCAAATTTTCTGTGACTATATTTCAACCACAGGATTGTCTGTGAACTGATTGTGGGGATTATCATATTGTAAGTATAGGAAACTTGAGTTATTTTGATTGGTTGCATATGCCATGGCTATTGTTTCCATTAACAGACTGCATGAACAAAACTTGTAGAAACTTGAAATTATTTTGGTTTCCAAAACACTTCACAATAATTTTTAATACTATATTCAAAGGTAAACATCTTGAATATACTTCTGAGAATATTAACTTTTATTTTGAATTTTTACAGTAGACTTCTAAAAAGAATTTTTTTCGTGATGGGCTTTAATAGAAGTTGTTCATTAAGTAAACATTTTTGGTAAACACTATACTGGATTTTTTTTGTACATACACAAATATGTATTTATATTCTATATACGAATTTAAATAAAGTAATTATTATTGGATTTAATTATTATTATTGTTCAGCCAACAGTGTTTTCACAGCTGAAACACGGCACCAGTTTATACAGACATTAATTCTAAGAAGCAAATTTTAGTAGTCAAAAAGCCAATCATTTTTCTAAACCAGGCCAACTAATATAAGAAAAGAACTGCTAAAAGTACTTATCTGTGTGAATTATGCTATTTATTTTTCGTTTAGACACTTCATGAATTCAGTCTTTTCCATGACTGTGTTACGTGCATTATCTGGAATAATAGAAAATAGTGAAAATCAACAGCTAAATATCTATACATTTCAGAAGCTATCAAAATGCACTTCACTTTGCATTTTACTTGTACATTATCTGTGTATTTATGAGAATCTTATTATGCATGTTATAGTCGTGTACTGGACAGATATTTCCCCCTTCTGGTAATAATATGAGCCCATTGTCAAAATCCAGGCAGATCCGAAGGTTGCCTGGCAGATGTGTGTATCCTCTACCTTTGGGAGTATGCACATTGAAGTAACACTTCATGAAACCACACTGCAGAGTGCAACATGAAAAATCAAATTTTGTGGTGTGCCAGAAGAAGAAAGCGCGAATGAACTGAATAGTGTATCTCCTCCTTGGCAGTTTAGGAGCCTGCTCCTGAGAGATTATTTTGTTTGGAATTGTTTCTTCGCACCTTCTACAGTCAACTATTGGTTTTGCTGTCGCAGATAATTCTTTTGTTTTAGCACCTCTATACTTTTTTGGCTTTACACCTTGTTACTTATCACTGTGTCTTTCCACTTGCAGTTAACGTAAAATTAACATGGTTAAGGGGCCACTAACATTAAGACAGTACTACACACCAAAAGGTAGCAGCAACTTTCACATGATCCCCTGCATTAAATCCAAATTTTTATCAAAGAAAAGCAGTATGTTTATACGAGAATAATTTTCAAGAACAAGCTATGCAGCCAAGTTACCTAATTGATTGGAGAATTTTTCATTTCAATTATGACCTTGAAGTCAAGGATGCCTGGACTGCCACTCAGACCATGTCATGGGTGATCTAGTAAAGATCTATGGTTAGATCAATTACTAAAGCAATGGAACATCTGATCCTACCCTCGAAATTAACCAGGAAAAGTAGGTCAGCACACCTTCAGCTGCCACAATGAAGTATTATGCTCTCAATGACCCAGGAAGGAAAGCACTAATGATTGATGGGAAGAGATATTTAAATGAGAAAGTTGAAGCACTCTAGAATTAAGCACGTCAGAATGATCAAGCAACTCTAGACAGCCAAGTGCCTTCAGATAACAGTAATTTTGGCCAAATCTCATGTGAGTTTATTCCCCCAAAAATAACAGTCAAATTTATAATGAAATTAAAAAGGATTTAGGCTTCAAAGATCTAACAGTCTTTCCAGATGGCAGCCTTTTTTTTCCCTGTTCTATGTTTTCTGTTAAAATTATTTGCCTTTCATTTGTTATCATAATCTATACATGTGATAGAGAGGCTGTTGTCATCTCTTCTGAGCAGCTAAAACCACTAAAACAGGCGTCAGAAAGAATTTTGCAGGTTATCATTGACACGAGATTTAGGAAAACTGAGTATGCTTCAGAAGTATTCTTCTTTGAGTAAAAAAACATGGAGAAAATCAACAAAATACTTGTGGTAATGCAAAAATATCAGAATGGTATGCAAGTAATTTTAAATTTTTCCATGGTCAAGAGCTCAGCATGTATTTAGAAACCACTTAGAACAGCTTTTTTACTTGTATGTCGGCAACGGTTGTTACACCCCGGTCACTCAAACCTAGGGCTAAACCAGGGTTCTTTTGCTCTGGGTAGACGCAACGGAGGAAATTCCAACCAAATATTCTCAAGAGGTAAAAATACACAGAAGTTTACTGGCAAATTATAGAAAACTAAGGAACGTTGGCAAAAGAGTAAATATAACATAACATCACTTATCACAGTGTAGATTTGGCGCATTGAACATAGAAAGCCTTTAAACCCATTTGATGTTATGTTCCGTGAGAAGAGAGTTCTCACAAAGTGAGAAGAAGAAGAAAGTGAGAAAAATGGAAAGACAGGAAAGACACAGAAAAACAGGCATAGCTACCAACTCCTGCGTTCCAGCGGTGTAAAGCTCCAAGATGACGGTAGGGTTAAAGAACAATGTTCTTGTCTTGTGGTCAGGCTCCTTAAAACCTTGGCCCACTCTGGGCCTTCCTCCGAGGTGGGATTTCCAGTCCCTCGGCCACTCAGGGGCTGCCACCAGTGTGCCATGATTGACAGACATTGTGGGGCTGAGGCATATGGGGAGCAGGGCACTACCTCACCAGAGCAAGGTCTGACCCACCCTGTATCACACATTCCAAGCTCCCAAGATGTCTCGAAATGAGATTACCTTTCCCAGTTTCTGGCAACGGTGCATCTTAACAGTTCTCTAGGAAAGGCAGCATGGAAGCACTATAAAATTTATTTTTTCCCTTTCCATTGCAAATTAAAATGGACCATACTTGCGAGAAATAGACCTTGAGAGTAGACACTGCACGTGTAGTTTAAATGTGAAGTGAGTCCGTTCAGTCTTCAATCCGTGGAAAGGTGAATGCCTTGTTTTGGATGCCACCTCTGTATACATGGAGGACAAGAAGGGGATCAGGAGTAGTCAGCATGGGTTCGCTAAATGCAAACTGTGATTAGCCAGCCTGTTTTCCTTCTGTCATGAACCAGCTACCTGGCTGGATGAGGGGAGATCAGTGGCTATTGCCTACCTTGACTTCAGCAAGACTTTCAACACTGTCTCTCACAATATGCTCAGAGACAAACTCAGAAACTGTAGTCTTGGTGAATAAACAGTGAGGTCGGTTGAGACCTGGTTGAACAGCAGATCCCCAAGGGTCATAATCAGTGGCACAGGGTCTATTTGGAGGCCTGTCACAAGTAGTGTCACCCAAGGTTCAATATTGGGCCAGTATTGTTTAACTTATTCATCAGTGACTTGCATGAAGGAGCAGATGTCTCTTCAGGAGCTTTGTTGATGACACAAAGCTGGGAGGAGTGGCCGATACCCCAGAGTGCTGTGCAGCCCTTCAGAACAGAAGGACTTGGACTGGTTGGACAGATGGGTAGAGAAGAACGTTCTGAAACTCAACAAAGGCAAATGCAGGGTCCTGCACCTGGGGAGAAATAACCCCAGGCACCAGTACAGGCTGGGGACTGACCTGCTGGAAAGAAACTCTGTGGAGAAGGACCTGGGGGTCCTGGTGGACAACAAGCTGTCCATGAGCCAGCAGCACCTTTGTGACCAAGAAGGCCAATGGTACCCTGCGGTACATTAGGAAGAGCATTGCCAGGAGATCAAGGGAGGTGATCCTGCCCCTCCACTCAGCCTTAGCGAGGCTGAATCTGGAGTGCTGTATCCACTTCTGGACTCCTCAGGACAAGAGAGACATGGAGCTTCCGGAGCAGGACCAGCAGAGGGCAACAAAGATGATGGGACTTCATCAGTGTCTATAACTATCCAAAGAGAGGGTGTCAAGAAGATGGACCCAGGCTCTTCTTGGTGCTTCCAAGCAGTAGGACAACAGACAACGAGCAAAAAAACTAATGCATATCTGGATATGAGGAAGAACTTCTTTACTGTGTGGATGAGGGTACACTGGAACATTGCCCAGAGAGGTTGTGGAGTCTCCCTCATTGGAGATATTCAAGAACCATCTCAACAGAATCCTGTACCATGTGCTCTAGGATGACCCTGCTTAAGCAGGGAGGCTGGACAAGATTCACAGAATATTCACAGAATATTCTGGATTGGAAGGGACCCACAAGGATCATCAAGTCCAACTCTTGAGTGAATGGTCTGTGCAGGGATTAAATCCATAACCTTGGTTTTGTTAGCACCATGCTCTAACCAACCAGTCTCCCATTCTGTGAAATTATTGTTTAAAGACTGAGAAAGCTTTGTGAAGGCAGAAGGATTTAGTGATTGCTTTCTAGAACAATAGTGAGATAAAAGGTATAGTTTTGATGAAGTGTGTTAGAGATTATGCAATGCCTTTCTCAACGTTTCTGGGATAAACACCTTAAAAAAAGAAAAGGTGAAAGATCTTTTTGGTCTCTTACCAGACTGACAAATTTTTTGCAAAATCTGAAAAGGAGACTGTATTTGCACTTGCCTTTTCTATGACAAATCATCCAAAGACACAGCAAACAGTACTTTGAGTAGCCAGAGATTTGGGGTAGTTAATGTGTCTGCAAATTTGTGGCTCAATTGTTGTCAGTTAAAATTACCTAGTTTTTGTGTTCAGCAATTAAAGGCATACCTGTTATAGGATATTCATAATTTAGAACTAGAAGTTTACTGCATCAACTTTTTCTTGGACTACTAGGAAGAAAATTTACAATGTGCTGCTTTTTCTAAATAATCTTCTATTGAGGGAAACATTGCTTATTTTGCTGAACATTTAAAATGGATATATAAGAAATATGAAACACTTGTACAGAAGATTAAACTGAATGTCCTAGAGCTTGAATGATTTTGGGAGATGAATGTACCTTTTTTTTCTTTTGTTTCTTTAATGAAAATGTATAATTTTGATGCTAGACCTTACAAGAGGTTGCACTGGAATTGTTCAAGTTTATGGTGTTCCAGGAGCTGGAGTAGAGTGGGCAGGGAGTCCAGAGCATGAGCAATGAGACTACTTCAATGTACTTCAATGTTCAATGTAGAAAAAGCAGTTTCAAGTGTAACCAAATGTTCATTACCACATTTTTATCTATCCTTTAAGTAAAATTGAAGGGCAAAACTTCAGATTGGAAAACAGCTGGGGAAACGGATCTACTGTCTCAGTCAAGCCCTATTAACTGCAACCTCAAGAATAAATTGTTTTCTTAGACTATGATTTGGGTTCTGCCAGATATAATTAAAAAACATTTGCAGTCATTTGTTTCCACAATTTTACTGTTTCTCCTTGGCCTTTAAGAAGGCAAAAAATATGTTAGTGAACTTATTTTATGTTTCCAGAAAAGGTGTCAAAATTACTGGAAAATATTTCTAATTCTCACTGGCAGGAATTCTGAAATATCTCATAAAAATATTTTTCCATATTGATGGACTATGATACATTAGAATAGCCCTGGTAATTTATGAAAAGCATGGGGGGATGGACCGTTCAAACTGCAACCATGAGCAAAGGTACCTGTGCTGAAATAAGCAAATTTTGAAGTAGCTGTGATTGAATGAGAAGCTTGAACTGCGAGAGATGAGAGTGAAGACCTCTCTTCTCAGAGATGAAGATGATCCCAGAGATAGGTGAAGAGAACCTTTGCTTCTGAACAGCTCATCCTTAAAATGGTACCCCATTAGCTAAAGATTGAACCCTGGAAAACAGTTGTGGAGAAAGCTGTAAGTCAAAGGAAGGGACTTTCGCATTGCGAACAGATTTCCATTTTCCGGGCGGCTGATTTGCTGTGACACTGAAGCCACAAGAGAACTGTTTCTTGCAGAGGAGTCTCCATGGCATGGCAAGAGAGACTTCTCTCCCAGAGTGAACTGAAGGAAGATTATTATAGAGGTGGTAAACCGACTGAATAATCCCAAATTTTGTCTCTTTACGTTGTCAGTGGGAAAGGAAAGAAGAGATGGGGGGAGGAGAAGTGTTCTGAAAGTTTATTCTGACTCTTACTATTCTTCTTTTAGTTCTGTTAATAAAGCTTTCTTCATATTCTTTAAAATTTTGAGCCTGCTTTGTTTTTCTCCTAATCCTTATCTCACAGAAGAAAATGAGTAAGTAATGGATGCAAACTAAACCACTACACTGGTGTATTATGATTTATTTTCTTTTTTAACTAGATTTTTATGCTCACTTACTCTCCTTTTTCTCACATACTGACGAATGCTAGGAAAGCTTTTGGTACCTGAACTAAAATAAAACACCAAAAAACCCCAGTGGTGCTGCTGCATGTATGTGAACACACTGTGGCAATAAGTATGATCTAATTCAGTTATTTTATATAGGCCACATGGAACTCATTGTCCTATTTGAACAGCACCCTGTGAAATGAGCTTTACTCATCACGCTTTAAACATTCAGTGCCAGGTTATTTATTTATATTAATTATTATATATTTATATAAGTATATGATATTTATATCAATAAATAAACCCCATTAGATTGATGAAGACAACAACTCCACCTATTCATCACTGAGGTAAGCAGGAATGTCACTATATTAAACCAGATTTAAGCCTCTCATCTAAAAGGAAATTTGCCTATTTAAGTTGTAAAAAGCTCCTAGCTTTCACAGTTATTATCTTCATAAAAAGCACAAGACACTGTTTTAAGATAAATACTTAGGCAACCACAGTCTGTGGTATTATTAGCGAATGGGAGAAATGGACTTCAAAACCTTGACTTGCAAAGAGAGGTCAAAAATAACTCACAGAAAAAGGTCTTCCAGAAGTAGGTATATTCTGGGATTAGAAAGAAGTATTTCTAGATTGTTTTTCGGATTTTTTAAGGAACTTGAAGGAAAACATATCTTTCTGGGGGAATTCTTATGTTCTGATTATTTGCCTGAATGCTTTGTGGAACACTTTCATTATGTATCATAAATAATATAATAAAAATGTCACCTGGAAATTATGATTTGGTTTGAGGTTAGGTCATTTTTAAGAGCATCAACAAATGGTGTAAGAAGCACTACAAATATCATTTTGTAATTAGGAGTGGTGTGCTTGTGGTGTTGATTAATTTCAGGCAATGATTTCTGAGTACACTGGGTATATAGCAGAGTTTTTTAGTATAATTAGAGTTTGAATGCCAAGGTTGTGATCAATAAGAATTAAGAGACCATTTTCAAAAGCTGTATTTATACAATTTATGCAATCACTTTTTCTTTCCTTTAAATATCTCAAAGCCTAAGGCATAAAAATTGTCAAGATTCAATGCTAGTAACATCAAAAACTCTAGTTCTTTTCTTGCTCTATACAATAGTTACCTAATCTTTTAATTTTCCATGTAAAATAAAGTTTGTTGGTATTTAGTTCATTTGTATTTAGTTTAGCAGGTGCCAATTTAATTAATAATCAACTAAATGACATTCTAGATTTGCTTTGTATAGCAGTTCAATGCATTCTATTGATTTTTGTATTATTGGACTAGATGTTGTCATCATTATTACTGTGTGCCATGCTTCAGGCAGGATTTGAATTAACCAGTAGTATTTCAGTACAGGGAGTTTTTGTCTTTCAGCATGGAAACTGTATTATAGTTGAGCAATAAACTACAATAAACTACAATAAACTATTTTCTATATCCTTTTGGGGTATGTATTTTTTTTTAAACCCCATTATGTGTTTAAAATATTCAAAACAAAATGCTTCCAAATGGTTTAGATTATTTATATACTAGAAATGTTTTGGCTTTTGTTATTTTTGTTAAGGCTTTGCTACATTTTCTTCAGAATAATATAATAATAATAATAATAATAATAATAATAATAATAATAATAATAATAATAATAATAATAATAATAATAATAATAAATAATGTGATATTACCTAGCATTTTAACGAGAGGGCTGAGGTGAGACAGTTGTTCTATGGATTAACCTTTATTTTCTCTACAGTAAAAGCAGCACATACTATTCACAGTTAAGTTAGGTAGAGGAAAATATCCTGTACCAGTGAGCTATGGGAACTCCTCCACAAGGAAACCAGTCTTGGCATGGACATGGATTACAATGGAGGAATCCTTAAATATGTTCAAAACCTCTATAACTCCAAGAAATTGGACATCTTGTATTACATTTTACGTACCCATGATTCCCTTGGGAAGGAGTATTTTCTTGCAGGAGTGACAGAATTTGAGAATAATGTAGATTTCTCTCTATTTTCTGTCCCCAAAAATCTATTTGTTTCTTTGGAAACTAGCACTTCTTATGAATGTAGGAAGTTTTGTAAGGAGTACTGCAGCCTTGAACTTTATAACTACTAGGCAAAATTAAAGGCCACAGATACTCAGACCTGAACAGGGGTCTGTTCCATATCAGTCTGACTATTCTTATGACTAATGAAATATTGTGAGTATGGAAGTGGTGTATCAGCTACATCTGTTTTTGCAATGGGGTTCAGCTTAGACTCAGCTCTTTCAAATGTTTACAAAGATTTTAGAAACAGATGGAGACTCAAAGCTAAAGCTAGAATTTTTCACAGAGTTATGGAATGGCTGATGTTGGAGTGACCTCTGGCAGTCATCTTTTCCAATGCCCTGCTCAAGCAAGGTCACTTACAGCACTCTTCTAGAAGTGATAATCATTAGTACATTTTTGAGACGCTGGGAAAAACAAACAAAAAAATTAAAAAATTACTTTCCAGACACAACAAAAAGGATGAGAGATTGAGGAAGCAAAAGGACTTTCCGATACTCTTGTGGGAAATATGTTTACTTTGAAAGAGTGTTCTCTGGTCAGGTGGCCATGCAAATGTAAACTACAATGCAAAAACGTGGCTAAATTAGGGAAGGCATTCTAAACACAAGTCCAAAGAGGTACTAATATAGAAAGACCTGCTTTTCAAAATGGAGTAAAATACCTAATTAAAGTAATAATATGTAGTCCCTTTTGAGGACTTTTTCCAAACTTTGCTTAATTTGAATTTCACATACTTGACATCTTGTTTTGACAATTCATCTGATTATATCAATATGTCACATTATGCAAAAATAGCGAAACATGATGTATTTCAGCACAATGAGTCATCCTGATGGCATGTCAGATCCAACATATTCCAAATCAAAGTTCCTTAAATCATGATGATTGAAATCTCTATTTAAAAGAGCTTTCCCTGCTCAGATTATTTGTATTTCCTATTACTTCTGTTAAGTTAAACTGGGTCTTTTACAACCTGCCTCTCTTGACTCAGTTATCTTTCACTTTAAGTCAACACATAAGAGAAAACAGAGATGTGCAAAACCTCGGGGGTAAAACGGAGAACAAAACAACCTTTCTTTTCTTGTACTTTTGGCCAGGTTTGAAAATACACATCTAGAGGCTTAAAGTATATTTCATTCCATTTGAGTTCCTACACGTCTCTTAACAATCAAGATATTCTGCCCTTAGAAGCTGGGGCCAAGCAAAAGAAGTTGGGGACATGTAATGAGTAAATCTTCTATTGCAAACTTTGGGCAAAAATCTCATTATTGACTCATGTCAAGAATTCCTCAAATAAAGTTTCATTTTTTCTTACTCCAAGAAGGCAGAGCTAAAGACAAAACATATACTTTTATTGCTGCGTAGTAATAAAAAGTACTAAATAATTTTTTAAAGAAAAAAGATGTATTCTCTTTACAGTTTTGTTACCTGAAGAAAAATTCCTGAGCTTTTTATGATTTTTTTCTTGCCGTGCTAGAATATTTGGACATCAATTTAGTAAAAGAATTACTTGATATCATTTTCTCCTTGTTCATATAAGGGGACATATGGATTGTTTTCTTCCTCCTTTATTTGCCACTATTTCTAAAAAATACAGAAGGCATGCTATTAATGGAAGATGATAAATTTCCTCAGATACAGGAGTTCCGTTGAAGTCTGGATGGTTCATTCAGTTTCATGATTAGTCTTTTTGCTGAAGTAGCTTAGGAGGGCCTCTGTTTGATGTCAGTGTCTTCCCTTGCTTCTTTGAGAAGGAATTTGTGACCTAGTTGTGGAAATGTTTAGAAAAAAGTTGCTTGAAGGGTTACATACCTTATTAGCTGCTTTTCCACTGCTGAACATTACCACCCTTAATCCTAATGGAAGTTATATACACACACCTTAGCAGACAAGTGAGTCACCCTGCTGAGTGGATTTCAGGCTCCTCAGAAAGTGATACAACAGCAAAACCATTACATTAACCAAAATAACTGCCAATGATCATAATAGGTCCTGGCATTGGGTGGAAAGAGCAAGAATCCTGGCAACTTCTCTGTTTTCTCTGCTTCTTCAGCAGATAGTCTGTCTTTTCCCAAGACACTACTTTACAGTGAGAGGAACCTCCTGTCCACTGCCAGGCTTCAACTAAATACTAATTGGGAACTTAATGAAAAATACAACACTGAGTCTGTGAACTCTCTAGTTTGAAATCCTGCTGTATATGTGCAGAAGAGGGGAGGGAAAAGCAAGTAAAAAGGAGGACAGTGAATGTTGAATGTGAGATTATTTCTTTGCAAAATATATTTCTGAGTGTGCATGGGAACCCACTGAAATGCTAGCTGACAAACATTGCTGAAATTCCTACTATAGGGGTTCATTTTTTGTATAGGTTATGAACTTAAGTGATGTACAGAAGCCTCACTTTCCCTTATATAAGGGGATAAACATGGTAGATAGCATCTTTACCCCCAAAATTGCGTGCATAATTAGTTAAAATCCAAGCCCTTTCAGAATAGTAAACCATCTAAAAAACTTCTATAGATAAGAATACTTTTTTTTTGCTTCAGTAAACCAGTGTATTTTTGAGTAGAACTGCTGGCAGAAATAAAACATATTTTTCATTATTATCCATTGGGCAAGTGACAATATTCCTGTCTGATTTTATTATATGAAAAAATAACCCAGAAAAAATCTAGACAGCACATATTAAAGTAAGATGTGTGTAAGTACCTTACACTTTGACAAGATGATCAAATAATATTCATTACAGATATACACAAAATATATCTTTAAAGGCTATTAGACATATGAATAATTATAACTCTTCTGGAAACAGTGCAGTGTTTGATTTATTGTATCTTCTGTAAATTTTAATATGTTGGCTGTTTCTGTACATGTAGT
Source organism: Rhagologus leucostigma (assembly GCA_013397725.1). Lineage (NCBI taxonomy): Eukaryota > Metazoa > Chordata > Aves > Passeriformes > Rhagologus > Rhagologus leucostigma. The sequence continues at coordinate 1,797,109 of VZTD01001193.1, read as the reverse complement.
TTGTGACTGAAATTTTGGGGCAGATTTTTGCTCCTTTGTTTGCAACTGGGGTTTCAGCATACATTTTCCTTTTCTTTGTATTGCTTGAGTTCTGATTTTTGTGGGGGGCAAGAGCACGTTCTCTGATTTTTTTTTTTTTTGATATTACATTTTTACATGGCTATATTTGCTAGCCAACAGCTATATTTCAGTTTATCACCAGACTTCCTTGCAAATGGAAGCACTTTATAAAACAAGTGAAATCACAATACCCAATCATTCAGAAATATTGGACTACTTCAAATTTTTATAAGCTCTTAAATTTTGAGGTGATCAGGGTTCTGAGCTTGCATTGCACAGAATAATTTAAAATTATTGGAGCACTTCACATATTTTTAAAACCACTTCAGCTAGGAAATGATGGGGTTCCAGAAATATGTGGCCTATAAGGGTATAAAATTATCAGAGAGCTTAAGTGTTTCATTGTGAAAGTTCCTTGCTTGCACATTGCAAAGCAATTGAAAATTACTGGAGTGCTTCAAGTGGTTAATGTTTTTAGGATTTTAAGTCTCTCCTGCTCAAATACTCTTTAAAATTGTTAATGTTTCCAATATTTTCAGTTTTTGAGTATGCACCCGTTCCTGCTTTTCCTTATTTTGGGTTTTTCCTTTTTTGTTTTTTTTTAGGTCCAAATATTTGTCTTTCAGAGGTCTCAACTAAGTCTTGAAATCCTTTGGTTTCCAACATGCAGGAGCTTTGATGAACTTAACTGTGCTATTGCTTGTGGAGAAAACAATTTAAGGAATAATTTTTATTAATGTCAGTATCCAAAGCTGAAACCTGCAGTTGTGCCTATATATTTTATTACTAATAAGAACGCTTTCCATAGGTAGCTTATTTAATTTAAAATTTTATAAAGTGTACCCTTTTAGTTTCAGATTTTAATTAATTTAAAATTATTTAATATTGCTTCTAATGTTATCATGTTTTTTAAAAAATTACCTTTAAAACATTGGGGTTTTTCTTTGTGTGCCCTTCTTTCTCCTCCACTCCTTTCTGTCTTCAATACACACGCTGCACAAACCACTGGTATACCATAATTCATTCTCTCACAGCTCATTCTCAGTACTGTGTTTTGGTAGAACTCACAGTGGGTAGAATTTTGAGCTGGATTTATCATCCACACAAGAGAATCATAATAGTTCTATATTTTAAGAAGGGAAGAAAAAAGCCCTATAAAGTGCATCATTCTGCAATGCATTGTTTCTGTACATTGAATTTATGACTGTAAGAAGGAAATCACTTGTGTTATACAGGTATTCTATTGTGTGCGTTTAAAAATTTAATTCAGTCCCTGCTGTGCTATTCGTTTTACTTAACTGTTTTCATGAACTTTGCGTATTTCAGGTCTATATTTCCTTACCTTATCTCTATTACGAACTGTTTGCTTCACCCATTTTCCTCTTCCAAAAGTGTAAAGGAAAGAATCTAAACGCCGTCCTTTTTTTTTTTTTAGGTCTAGGTATAGTTGCATGGAAAAATTGTTTGAATTAAAAAGGATGTGTTAATTTTTATCTACATGTTGTATGTATGAAATATATTAGTAATAAGTACTGTTTTCTGAAAAATGAAACACTTTCTTTAGAGAGGATTTAAAAATGCTTGTGCAACAGGATGAAATTTTCTTTTACTAGAATGGTATAATCATAGACTTAAGACAAAGCAACTAGAAAGTATTTGCAATAAAGAGATCAGGTTTTTTGGTGATCAAAATGGAAATACTACATTGTTTGACATAATATTGCATTCATTTTCATGTTACTGGTTTCACTTTTAAGATACCTAGAGCAGGCATGATTCCTAGGAACTGAATTTGAATTGATTGTTTGTAAACTTTATTTATAATGTTTTTTATCATTCCTTTGTAAGAAGTTTAAATTGTGAGCTGCCAAAAAGTGCTTAAAATGCATAAAAAATTTGGAATTAAAAAATTATCATATTGTGTATGTTCTTTGCTTGCTGTCATGAATAGTGTCCTCAAAAAATTTCTGACTCATAGAAAATTATAATAAATTATTTTTGTCTTAGAAAATCACGTTAATATTGGCTACAGATATATCCTTATCAATAGCCTCTGTTAAAACAATGGTTTTGCAGTTTTTGAAAATGAAATTGCTATTACAGTTACAATTGTTGGAATAAAGAAGATAGATATCTATGGGGATTTAAAAGACTGAAATCTGTAAACATTAGTATAGAAACTGTTTGCAGTGTTAACATTTACCACAGACTGAATTTTCTGTGTGTTACAATAAATCGTCTTATTGGGCGAGTGCCTGGCCTCTATTTTTCAAGTCAGTATTTTCAAGCATTGAATGTGATCACAAGGAAAAAGGTGTTTGTACCTGTAGTTCATTTTAATCAAACTGGTTTTAGAAAAGCAAAAAGGGAAGCCCTCAGTAGGCACAAAAATCTATTCCCTGACAGTTCTCTCACAGTTTTGGGTGACAGTAGGGAAGAGATCTGGGAGAGATTTTTTGGGGAAACGTTGAAAAAACTGCCTAGAAAGTGATGATGAAAGCTACTGTACTACTGTTGTCTTTTCATAGCAGATATATACTGATACAAGAAACTGCTGTGTGAAGGTGGCAAAGGTTTAGTTTTGCTTGGACTGAGTGTGTGCTGCGTAAGTGCAGTGTTGTGCCGGTCTGGCCAAAATCTAGTAATATAGTATTATATTACTTATATATAGTAATATAGTAATATATTACTTTTTGGGCATAGAGCATGATAGGGGATACACATGATAGAGTCACCCCAAGACTAATGTTAATACTGTGCCATGAGCGACAAGGTCAAAAGAGTGAGCGTCTACCAAAGGGGTCCAAAATGGCCACCAAAGTAACATGGAAGAACTACTGAGTTGAGACTGGCTAAATTCTCATTGCAGAAGCTGGAAGACAGTTTTGTGTTAGTTCCATCCCTTCTTAAAAAAAGAAAAAAAAAAGTCTATGTAAGGATTTACTGCTATCTACCATCAAAGTAAGGATACTTCTCAAGGTAGACTTTTGATCTTGGTGAGGATGACCATCTTCAGGCAGCATTAAGGAGCAAAATGAATAGTGCATAATCAGTGCCTAAGGCTGTTCCTTAGAACTTACTAATAAGTTTAGACATCTCATAAATTTGCTGCTGAAAACAATCTCGATTTCACATATATAGGCATCTATTTCTTTGATTTTCATATACATACCAAAGTGTTTAAATAATGTGACCTAATTATTTGTTGCACTTTTGCCATCCTTCTCTTATGTTGGTAATTTTAGAAATTCTTGGAGGGTCTGAAACAATATTTCTAGGGGAAAAGAAAAAGAAATTATTTAATAAATACAGTCTACACAACCTGCTTTTTAGAAAGGGGGAAATACAGCTTTTCACCTAACTGGCACATATGCTTACCGTGGCTGGTGTGTAAACTTGTTTATGAGAAGTTTATGTACAAATACTCACAAATTCTTCTGGTAGGGGAACTGTATGTATGTTGAGATTTTCCATTTGTGGGGTTTGGATTGTATTTCTTTCTTATTTCTATCCAAAAATTGGTCACAGGTCTGATTTTTTTCCCACAGATAGTTTTATAATGGTTATTCCTTCATATTGTAACTGAGGGACTTTGAACAAGGGGATTCAACTATTTGAGCACTTCAGCTAGAGGGTGATGAACAGTTCGTTATGTATTGAGAGCCTCCTAGAGAAAGGGAATAAAGAGGCATCTTACAACAACAAAAATGTTGTTTCCTTTACCTTCTGTTGCAAATTCAATTAATTTGCCAACTGAGCACTATCATGAAAAACCAAGGAGCAAGAAGTGTCTGTTAAAAGGGGAGCTTATGACAAAATTACAGGGTTCAGAAGTGTTGATGGTTTTCCCATAATTTACTGGATTCCTGAAGCATTTATTTCATGGCTTATCACAGATGTCTTCTGCAGCCCTCCCTATCTTGCTGGGCAGTGTTTTTTTGACATATCACCTCTGAAATAGTAAAAAAACCAACCAACTAAAAACCCACAATGATTTTAGTATTTATTTCCTATTGTGTTTGATTTTGGATACTGAAGTTAGACCTGAGTGCTTTTTTTCCCAAATTAATGGGTTTATTTACTTCTGAACATAATATATGAAGGAGCAGGTGCATTTCCCAAAACAAGTTCCTGTATGCATCTTCCCAAAGGCTGAATACTCGCGAGTTCTGATTGGTCAAAAGCAGCCATTCCAAATCCCTCATCACACTTAAAAATTCACAAGAATTCTTGAAATCTTGATTTTCTCTGAGAAATAAATAGCCATAACATTTTAATATTGTGAATTTTAGAGAGAGTATGTATTCAAATGGCCTAAACTTCTAATAACTTACAAAATTCCTTAAGGACAGGGAAGTAAATATATTAGTCAAGATCAGAGTCTGTAGGCTGAGTAATGATACATTTGGTAAAATCTAGACCTGTAACTTCTGAAAATTATGTTGGCTGGCAAGTATGATTGGCACTTGGTTCACTTCCTGAATGGTAGATAAAATGTTGTAAAGATGAAACTTTTTTAATAAAAATTTTACTTGGAAATACTGAAAGCTGTAGTAATGCTGTTTCAGTATTCCAAATTCATTATAAATTTTAGATCTACTAATTTAATTGTGGGTTTTTTAAATTCTTATATGTTTTTCAATACACAGTTATTTTTATTGCATAATCAAAGCAGTGTTGTAGGAAATCAAAAATGAATTTATGTATTAGTCATTTTTTTTAATCCCAAAGCTTCCTGGTTAAAACATTGTAGAAAAAGCCTTTTAGAACCATCAGAAAATGGCACAATACTGGATATTAAGAAAATGTTCCTGAACAAACATTTGTAAACACTTATATTAATCAGCATACTTTTTTTGTAACATTGATATGATTAATAATATATTGTATTTTAACGGGATTTAGTATGTGTGAAAAGGAAAAAGAGACTTGAATTAAACCAGGCCTTTTTAACTTTTTTGAGAAACAAAAAAATATGCCCATTTTACTGGTGTTTAACATATAGGAAAATGCAATTCATACACAGTTCAAACTCCTACACATGTATCCAATTATTAAAAAAAAAAATAATTTAAGAATAATGTCTTAAAAATCTCTCCCTTTGGAAGGTTGTCACTGTTAAATTTAAGAAAGGATGGACCATTTACCTTCATACAGAGTGAGTATGTGTACCATAAATTAGTCTGATAACTTATACTAATAATTTTAGTCCTTGAGAGAGCGCTAAAGTTTGGTCTGGAAATTTAAAGGCTGTGTTAGGTTACTTGATTCAGTGTTTGAAGCAGTTAGTTAGAGAATACCTTTTATTCTTATTGTAAAATGGAGAGAAATTGACTTCTTCCTGCTAATTTTCTGTCAAACTATCATAGGATTAAAATGATTGCTATGCTAAATGAAATAAATCTTGCAGAACTGATTACTTTTCTTTGGATTTTTTTTTTGTTTGTTTGTTTGATTGTTGGGGTTAGGTGGTTTTTTTTGGTTGGATTTTGGGTTTGGCATTTTGATAGGGTGTTTTGAGGTTTTTTTCAATTTCGCTGGGTTTGGGGGTCTTGTTTTTCTTCCTTTGAAGTATATGACAGCTTTTTCTTTCCTAAACCTTTGGTAAATATGATCAGATGTTTGGACTGTAATGAAGAAAAGATAAAGACAATTTTTGATGTTCTTTCAATCTAGTTCTAGCACAACTTGCTATAAAAATTAGGTTTATTCAGTGATTCTCAGTCAATTACTCCCCTATTTACCATACCTCCAAATCAACACAGTGCTGGATTAACCCTTGTGAGCTTCAGTTGAAGGAGAAGGCTGGAGAAACATCAGGTTTTATCTCCTGTGTGGCAGCTCCAGGAATTGTTCAAGCAATCCACTCACAATTTTTTCACATGCCACAATACTGCTGTCTTGTGACTTAGGAGTAAAAAGGGTACAGCTGGGATTGTGACTGTGTGAAGGGTTGGGTAACACTGCTGAGGAGAAAAAGACACAAATGAGTTAAAAAGGCTGCATTATGTGCCCTGACCATATTGTGCACTATTGTGTATCTAATTCTGTCAATGGCATCCAGCTGCACCTGCACATAGCTGAGGCATGTAGCACTGACCGTGCTGGTATGACTCGGAAGTACTGGGGCGTTAGAGTTTGTTGTATTTGCACATAAGATTTTGGCACCAGCCACAAGCCTGTGGGACCCTACCTGGGACATAGCCAAGCTGCCAGTTGGTGGCTCTTATTTAAAAGGCTGAGCCAAGTGGCCTTTCCTTGATTTTTCACTCTATGACATTGTTGTTACTATTTCTGCTTAGTGTACAAATAAAACACTGGTCTTTTTGCCCAGAACAACCTGTAAATCATGAGAGAGTGGAAGATACAGAGAACTTGTCAGTTGGCCTTTAAACTGTGTGGCTGATGGACAGCTGCTGTGGTTGGCTCTTCTCACAGGAATACCAAAAGAAACTTGCATCCGATGTTTGCCCTTGTAAATACTACTGTTTTGCCTGAACATCTGCTCAAAGAAGTGGGAACTGGTCATACCCATGAAGCCAAAATTCTTGTAAGACCGTTTTCTGGCTCAGACAATCTAGTTATTTTCCTACTCTGGTGATACTAACTTAAAATGACTCCATGTTTTACTCTTTAATTTAAATCAGTTAATTCTCAGAACTGAAGCTTTTTATTAGATGAGTCATTAGGCTCAGTTCTTCCTTTTGTATTCCTCTTTGCAAAGCATAAGTCATAGTAAATAGCATGTCTGGTGAAGATGAGGCCACTGGCTTGCCTTTAACAAAATTTTGGAAGAGTTGTTTATTTAAAGTGTTTATCTAAAATATGAGTCTCTTTGCAGTCTGGGAATCACTTACAGCTGCTAAATTGCTTCTCACCTACTTTTACTCTGTGTTCCGCCTGTGTCCTCCCTATTCCTGCATCTCTAGGGCCATCTGCATGACCTATCTCAGGTTGAACCTGCAGATAACAGTACCTTCATCTTTTCCATGGGGCCTTCCTTTCAGGAGCTCTTTTCATCTCACAGCAGGCAATGACTACTTAGATGGGGCCTCTTTTAAATCAGATATACTTTAATGATATATTAATAAATGAAAACCTGCATTAACTATTACCCCGTTCCAAAAATATCTGGTCTCACGTTCCACAGATTTTTTTGAATGCAATTGTCCTCTATGCAGGACTACAGTGATAACTTGATCAGTAGTGCTTGACGCTGAAGTGATTTTAAGTGGGACAGGTGCTTTTATCCCCCTGATTGTTTGTGTGAACAGCAGTGGTGTAAGTTTCTAAGTGCATGAAACATCATGAAACATTAGTTGATATTTTTTTTCATATCTTGGCTGTTTAGCTTAGTATGGATGTGGTGTGTTCAGTGCAGGTTATGTGGACACTGGGTGAGAATATCCACCAAGGCAGTGGGGCAATACTCCTTGTCTTTTTGGGTTTTGTTGTAGTTGCTGTTTTGTTTAGTTTGGTTTTGTTGTTGTTTTTGTTTGGTTTTTTTCTGTAATCACTTCAGTAATTAAGAAGAGTTACACTTTATATCTGTGTAGCTTTTGATGGTTTTCTAGTTCCTATGAATGGACAGCAGGGGTTTGCAGTCCTGTTCTGGGACAGACATTAGTGAGGAAACACCAAAGTGAACAGGGTGAAGGATGTTCTCCTGGCATTGAATGCAGGTGAGGTGGCTAGTGGGAAGGTCCAGTCCAGCTCAGCCAAATTCCTTCCTGAAAGCCCATGGCTTAGAGGACTTTGCTTCAGAGCAAATTTGACCCTTTTATTTCCACACTGGTTCCTCAGGTCTGCTTTCTGCTTTTCAGTCACCTCAGAGGAAATTTCAGCAGTCTGGGTCTGGAGGTGTCAGGTCCTGCCTGCTACCACTGTGAGGAAGTGCAGGTGACCTGTCAGCTCCCCAGTTGCTTGGGCACCTGTCCGGAGAAACGACAGGGTCAGTGGTCAGGCTGGCAACTGTCTGTTTCAAAAGGGCAGCTTTCAAGCTTAACCTTGAAAAGGAGTCTTCTGGGATTTGCATCTACTCTTTAAAGCCTATGTAATCCAAATTTCAGCTTTCCTAAAGATGATTCCCCCTGGCCCAGAAGCTGGTACTTCCAGTAAGAAGTATTTCAGGGCTTCACCAGTTGGAAACTTCACTTATTTATTTGTAACTTTTGTATTTACTGCCAAGTGGCTTCTTAGTTTTATTTGAAAAGGAAATTGACTTCTCTCTCTCTTTGTCATTGCCTTGTTAACAAGGAGGAGGAAAAGCTGCCTAATCTCGACATTATGAGAGTTGTTAGAATTGATCCCAAGTGAACTCTGGAGAGCAGAAAGTCAGATCACCTCTTTGTTTTGTTCCAGGGGGTTACCGAAAGGGAATGACAGCCTTCAAGGGACCTATTTTCCACTAGCTGAAAGACTGCATTAAGCAAGCATGTTTAGTGAAGGGTAAAGAGAGTACCAGTGGGAACGAATGCGTGCACCACCATAGCAGGCACGGGGCTCAGAGCAGAGGCGGCAGATGTCTGCTGTGCAGAGCTCTCTAAAGAGGCCACGTGGGCCTTTCTGCGCAATTCAGCATTGCAGACTGGATCCTCTGCAGCATCATCTGGGGTTCTTGGTGGAGAATGGCTACAGGCAGCCTCTTCCAGCCTCTCCTTACTTACCAGGCAGAAGACGTACTGCTTGTTGATCCAGCTTGCTCAACACAGGAGGTGTTGGGGAAGGGGGATTTTTGTTATAGTGATTAGGTTTCCCCATCCAAGCTTGTGTAGGAAGTATCTGAAAAATTTTGCCATACTGTTTTTTGGATGAGTTCTTAATGTTGTTGCATTCCTGTTTGTTTAAATATGGCCAATAAAAATATTCCTTTTAGTATTTCCCAGTACTACAGAGAAATATTTTATTGATCTCTAAGTTATCTTTTCCCTGAGATTTGTCCCATGTATATAAACAAAGTACTTTGAGTAGGCTAGCTCCCTTCTGCGAGAGAGGATGCCACATTTCCATGCCAACGAGAATTCAGCATGCAGGGTTAGAGGAACGGGTAGTACCATATAAAATGCAAAACAGTAATATCAGACTTTTCACTGATACAAAAAGAACTGCAATAAGGCTAATTTGGGTCAGTGCTATAAACCAGAATATAATTGAAACTCCTGTACTTGTTCCAGAGCAATATGTGATATATTTGTTTTAATATTGTAGTTTCAACGTGCAGGCAGAAAAATTTCTTACAAGACTAGGAAAGCTGATCTCACATACTTGAGCTCACAGAAAATTAAAAAAAGGCAAGTGTTTCCTATGAGGTTTAGTATCCTGATGAGATGTGCCACCAGTGAACCTTGTGCCCTACCTTGTTTACCTGCATTCTTGCCTGGTGGACCCGGAGGGAAGGAGCCTGCCTGCAAAAAGACACACCACAACTCCCAGGAGTCACTACAGCCTGAATGAATTTTACTTCTTAAGCCAGACAAGGAAAAATTTTTTTCCCTCAGTGCCTAAATTCTAAGAGCAAACAGAAACTCATGCTGTTGGTATTTTGTCTTTACCAGGCAATATGTTAGTCAGACTTATCAATGTGCTTGGCTCTTCGAGGCTACTTCCAGCCATAGGGAGAGTTTTTCTGGGAGAGGATAGTAAGGCATGCACTCTTTCCCTCTTGTTCTTAGGACTATATCGAGCAGGCCCTTGGCATGGTGTTCTCTGAATCTAAAGACGGTGTGGAAATACAAAGAGAAAGGTGCTGGAAGTTGAGCCAGTTATTTCTTCAGTGAGGCATTTAGGGACTGCTTCAAAACTTGTTGGTGAATCAGATCTCTGATTGATTCTCTGGGTTGCATCTTCAAGTGAAAACAGAGAGTACTGAGGTTGTTATTCCATAAGGTTTTCAAATAACTGCTGAAAGATCCAAGTCTGGCCCACTTTCCACTGATTTAGCTCTTTTTTTTTGCTTTGTCCTTAGTTATGAGGGAGACTAGTCCACTAAAAAGGATGACGTAGGAAACAGAAGTTTGCATTTGGCAGAACAAGAGTGCCTGATGGTGAGAGCAATGAATCCTTTATATAAGGAAGTTATTTTCAGTGATCTCTAAAGTTTAGTACTCTGCTCTTTTTTTCTGTTTTCTTCCTTTTGTCTCTTGTAACAAAGTCAGGTCGTTTATCCTACTCAAGGAAATATCATTGGAAAGCTATGGAAAGCAGCAGGAGTTGATAAGACAGTGATTATTTTTTTAAAAATTATGCATAAAATTCTTTTAAATTCTAAGCATCTGTTACTACTACAGTTGTTTGAAAGTGTTGTTTGTAAACATCAACAACTGTTTAACACTTAAGCTGTGACCACCTTTTCTGCCAAATGGTTAAAAATAATTATGTAGCAGCTTAAATAGTTAAAACCTTTTTTTTAAAGCAAGCAGTATGCCTTTTTTCAGGTACAGCCTGTTTCTACAACAAAGAGAATACTATGAAGGGGAACTTATTCTAAGACAGGATTTTTATCATGTTGGGACATTTCTTACCAGCATTATTTAAAAGCTTTTAAAAAAAATCCTCTCTCACACCTTTGTTCTTTCTGTGCCAGGAAATGTTGCTACATATTTAATATCATATTTTAAATGTTTCATATGTTTATGACATGAAATACATGTACAATATAATCAAGGCTCTTCAAATTCTGCTGTACTTATTTCACTCCACACAGCAGCCTGAGAGTTTGTGTGAGGAAATGCTTCTGACCACAAATTCTGTAAATTGAGAAATACATTTTATAACTATTTTTTTACAGTTTTCATCTCTTTCCATTACACGAAAAATTCAAAATGTGGGGCTGCTGGGAAGAATGCTGCTTCTTTTACTCTCTCTCTTAAAATTATTCTGTTTATTCTGAAGGTTTTGTACCTAACTCTTAATAAGTCTTCTTGAATTTGGAGAAAGTATAAAAAAGGGACAGAGTGAGGTTTGCTCATCATCCTAAACTGGATCGATACCATTGTATATTTCTCAAATAAATCACCAAATGACACCCTGGTGGTAACTTCACACCACTAAGAGGAGACCCCAACAAGAACTCAGTCGAAACTGAAAGGCTCCTCATTTCCCTAAAACAGGATTAATTTTCTAATTTTATTTTCATGGATCTGACATGTACATAAGCATACAGTATTCTTAGGAATCTAGTTCCTGCAGGTAATACAGATTAGAATTTTCTTTCATCTCACAGTTTTTGGGCATGGGTAAGAGCAAAACATAGATTTTTTTTTTGGTAGAAATTAAATATTTTGTTGTAGTCTTTATCTGTAGTGGGAATATAGAAGGTTACCTGATGGAACACTTGATCTACTTTACGACTTCTAAATTAAAATAATGCAGGTAGTTTTCCTTCATGGAGAGTGATCTGTCCAAAGGTATTTTTTGTTTGTTTATTTGGGGTTTTGTGTGGTTGGTTGGGTTGGTTTTTGTTTGGGTTTTTTTCAGTGACAGCTTTTAATAAAAAAAAATACTTTTTTTCTTTTGTTCTGACATTTCCTTAGATCATTCCTGGGAAACTGTAGAGTGCAAATTACTGATCACTAGGTTTACACAGATCTCCTGACCTATGCTGGCAATGGCTCAACTATTCCTCTCTCTAAGTAAGTGAATCATAGAACTTAAAACACTCAGGCCTGATGTAAGACAAAGTGACTGAGCAAAAACTGAAACGTTTACTGAGATTTGTAGAGTAGAACAAGGGAAAAATTAAGTTTTTAACAGGGTTTTTGGGTCTGCTCTCTTTTTCATTAGATGATGCTGTAATTACTTTTACTTCAGCTTGTGGTTTTCACCATAGCTGCAAGAACAGATTCTTTCAAGTCTTCGTAAATTAATGTAGCATACTTTGCAATACTGAACACTAACTAAATCTTCTTGTAAGTGTCAATGTACTGTGTGGTATAATACAAAGACTATAATGTTTCAATTTCCATCCTATTCTCTTTCCGTTGTTGCTTGTTTACTTTGGTTTCATCATATAAATATTTGTGTGCATACTGGTTTATTGTGTTGCTCTAAACACATGTGAATCTAATTACCAATGTGTTTAATTTGAATGTAGTGTTACATGGTTTTTAATCATGCTCCAAGTCACTTTTAATGGTTACAAGAAAAGTATTTCTGGAACATATACTTCTCAGACTATAAGGATGTACTGTTCCCAGAAACAGTTGAGATTATTTAATTTATTAGCAAATGAATGTTGTGCAAATACTTTTGGATGAGATCCCAATGTTAATTAACAGAAATTGAAGTCAAGAAGTTAAAAATTAAACTTGAATTCTATTAGGTTTTGTGTATATTTTAATACATTTTAGCAAGTCATACATCTTTTCCTCCCGAAAAGCACACCCCAAGTATGTATATTGCAGCCTTTGGGTTTCATGGAAATTATATTTTCTGTATATTGATTTCTTAGTACTAGTCTGACAGTAACAGTGTTCTAGTTTATTTTCCAAAAACTTATAAATTTTGGAAAAGTGCCAGTGAAGGAGTTATAGAAATGCAATGACTTCTGCCCTTTGTTGCAGCAGTGATACTGACATTAAAATTTTCCCATAGAACTTTTTCACTCTATTTTGCATTTGTTGTTGAAGGACTGCTTGTTGGGATGAAAAATAGTTTGGGTCATCTAATCTACACATTTTTTTGACATCTTTTCTGTATTTCTATAAGATATAAAATATTTTGTTGCTTACAATGGTGAGAATTCTTGAACAGATATTTTATCCAGGTCATCAAAAATTATATGATGGCCTAATACAACCACCATTGATTTTTGTGCTGAAAGCAGGTAGGACCTGTGAAAAAAATAAGCCATTTGATGTGCTAATAAAGACGTAGGTGAAAAATACGCTCTGATTACTTTAATGTTGTGTGTTTATTTGTAGTTTGGACTGAAACAGATATTGAACAATCTATATATTTATAATTACTAATTATTTTGCTTCCACATGAAAGCCATGAAGAGACATACAAAGCTCCTTCCTCCCACTAAAATATTTTTTACTGTATTAAACCATTTAATATCCTCATAAACTGAAGGAAATTTACTAAAACAATGGGAAGGTGTGAGCCAGTGAACCAAAGAAGAAAAAAAAATTAACATCTGGAATAATTTCAGTTAGTAGCAAATATAAAACTGATTCTGGTTTGTGATGTTTTCAGTTTCTTACATGTGATTCCACTGGTATGTCACTTTCATCACAGTGCTCTTATGTAGTGTGATTCAACATTGTTATCATTCAGTGTTTCATTGTTTGTTGTGTGGAATTTATTTAGCTGTTCGTGCTGCTGTCTGATTTTCCATGTTTCCTTTCAAGTGATTCCTTCCCTTTTCTTACATGAGGTGGATTTGCAAGTCATTCTTTACCTGTGTAGGCTACAACTTGGCTGAAATGCTTGATGTTGACATCCTGCTTTTTTCCTGTGTCAGCCTTCTCTTGTTTCTGCTGGAGCAATAGTGGGAGCCAAAGTTACATTTGAATGTGTAAACAGGCAAATATGTATTCCACAAACAGACTGTGTTATACATTCTTCTAAGATATTCATTCCATACGTTGTTTTCATGCTAATTTTTACAGTTTGTGATTTTATATGCTTGCCATTTTGCAAACTATTACAATCACTGACTTTTGTTGAATTCTCAGAACAGTTGCTCTGTGGCAGTTTCCCATCTGTGACAGTGGCCGGTAGCAAATACTTCACAAGTACAAGAGAAATGGTGATTACGGAGGCAGTATTTTTCTAGTTCCAGCACTTAGTCCCTTAGGGACCTCCTGGGTCAGCCTTTGAATCCTACTTTTGTTCCTGTTTATACTTTTGGACAGTCCCCTTTTCCATAAATTAGTATTTTTTTAGCCCATTTATTACATCTGCCTTAAAAAATTCTGAGGCAGTGATTTGTTCCTTTTAAAGACACATTGCATTAAGAAAAAATGTTTGATTTAAATCTCTTTTCTCCTACTTTTCATCAGCTGTTTTCTCATTCTTTTAGTATGAGAGTTAATTGCTCCCTATATACTTCCTCCAAACAGGCCTTCCTCATATTTTGGCTCAGATCTGTTTTCCCAAATTAATTTTACTTATATAAAGGCTATTTCTTCATTTTGAGAGTTCCTATTTTCCCCCTTTCCTATTTGTACTTTCTCCTTTACAAGATTAAATGATAAATATTATGCAATCAATAAGAAACAAAGAAATCCAATGGCAGTTTTTAGAAAGAAGTTGTAAAAATGCTTTTGTAATTTTCTGTTATGGAGAATTTATCTCTGATTGTACTGTCATTTCTAGCTTAAACTGCCCACTATACCCGTATTTAGTGAATTACTCTGTCCATTGACACATTCTCTCAACATATACTGCTTGTCAGGTCAGGCATCAAAGTCCCTCCAAGATACCTCGACGTGCAGAGCACCTTTGAAGTTTTTTCTTTACAGGTGATCTTCTTCCAATTTTGTTTACCTCTACTCTTCAGGGTAGGCTATAATCTAAACCAACAGAAAGAAAGAAAGAGAGAAAGAAAGAGAGAGAGAAAGAGAGAAAGAGAGAAAGAGAGAAAGAGAGAAAGAAAGAGAGAAAGAAAGAAAGAAAGAAAGAAAGAAAGAAAGAAAGAAAGAAAGAAAGAAAGAAAGAAAGAAAGAGAAAGAAAGAAAGAAAGAAAGAGAAAGAAAGAAAGAAAGAAAGAAAGAAAGAAAGAAAGAAAGAAAGAAAGAAAGAAAGAAAGAAAGAAAGAAAGAAAGAAAAAGAAAAAGCAACAGGTTTGATTCTTGTTTCATTCAGCACACATGGATCTTGAACTGGAGATAGCTAGTGCTGTCCTTCAGCTCTTCTGTAAAACAAGTATTAGAGACACCTTTGTAAATATTGATGGTCAACATTGGTTTTCAGATTTGTTGTTACGGATGTTCAACTTTTTTTGTGAGTTTGATACAGAACTTAATGTCTAAGGGAAGAGAGCTGTGTTTAAATGTCTAAGATTAATTGAAAGCTGTGATTTACAGCATCTAAACATCTGGCCTGAAACATGGGTTTGGAAAGGTTTCTGTAAATAAAAGACAAGTTGATGACAGCAGAGCTTTTTTTTTCCTCCTGCCTTAATTGTCATAAATATTGATTTTAGATGCATTCACTCTGATGTATTTTGCATTATTATTGACATGAAAATGTTACCTGTGATACATTTATTTTTCCGTATCAGAAACAGAGTAAGAACAGTGTTTCCCCTACACAATTAAAAAAACTACTCTGGGGTTTCTTTTTATGTACTTTGAATACACAACTTTTAAATGGTAGAACACAATGAAGTATTTTTATGGAGATGTTCAGAAGCAAGAGTGGCTGTTTGTAATTGTTCACACCAAGGCATTTGGCCTTGCAATATCATTGCTTACCACTGTCATAGAAAACATTAGATATGATTAGCTGCAGGTATCCATGCCAGATGATATCCTAGTAAAGTCCTTTATACATTTCATCTTATAATTGTATTTGCAAGTTAATGTTTGAAGTGTCAGTCTTTGTAAAATTAGCTCATCTTGTTATGATTTAGAGCTTTGATGTGAGTGAAAGGCTTCAATTGCAATGCACAGTCACATCTGAGAGTAAACTGCATAGACAAAGAGCCTTACAAGACTAGTAAATCAAATACTCTGAACTGTCTATGTGGATTATGAGGTACTATTTGCATAACTTTGAAGTATTTATACTGATGAAATTACAATAATTAAAATCATTGCTGTGTCAATTGCTAGATGCCACAAGGCATAGCAATTACTAGCATGCAAATCAGACTTTGTGTAAGCATTTTAAAGAATAATTACCTTATTTGATTCAGATGTGCCTGAAAGGCATTAAGAATCATTTGAGCTATTTTGCCTTTAACAATTTTTAGGTCTCAGATAATATTGTTTTTATTATTGTTGTTGATGATAATACCTTTGTGTGGGCATACGTCTATATGTTTCTGGTTTACGTTTAAAGTGAAGCTTAGTGGTAGAACTTGCTGAAGCAGTTAGGAAGGATTTATTTTATATTAGCTTGTTCTCAATCTTTGTCTAAAAATTATTTTATTTTTCATAAGAAAAAATACAAGCATGCAAACTCTTAGGTTTTTGTTGTGGGGTTTTTTGGGGTTTTTTTTGGTTTTTTGTTACAGATTGTTAAATCCCATATTATGGGGGAAATATAGAAATTATTTCTTAGAGAAAAATAAATTTGTTATTTTTTCTTTAGATTTCTAATAGATGACGTGGGTTTCTACAACATGATTTTGAAATACATAGTCTGAAGAAAAATAGACTGTAAAGAGGTGCTCATTCACATAATTGCAGGTACATAATGTATTGCAGAAACGTAATGCCCATGAGAAAATTAATTAAGCCTACCCAAATTTCAGAGCCACTTATCTTTACAAATTCTGGGTGGCGAAGATGTACTCTGCAGTGAACAGTAGTGCACATTTGACAGACACAAGTGGCAGAGAGTGAAATACGGTTTCTATTAAGATCCAATTATTATTAAGGTTCTTTGAAATTCCTCTGCCTGAATTAAGGTGCAAACAAGATCATATGCCAGTCAATAGTAATGGTTTTATTTGATGGTAGATATGAGAGAGAGAGTGAGAGAGAAAGAAGGAAAGAAAGAAGTAGAAAATAGGTGGAGGGGACAGAAAGAGAGTGACAGGGACTAAGAAATAAGGAATATATCACCCCTGCATGGATCCCAACGATTCTCTCCAGCTGGTCTTCTTGGTGGTGAAGGTCCCCCCAAAAAGCACAGAATCCTATGGACTTACATACCCTCGAGCCAGGTGGCAATGTCCGGACACGTCCCCCTGGGGAAGAGGGGCAGTGTCTTACAGCAGACCCCGGATCTGTTGCATCACGTGCAGTCCTGTGGTGCAAGACGTCTCACGTGAATGTCCCGTGGATGTGGCCTGTGGGGTTGGGGGGTTCCGCAGCTGGGCCAGTTTGAGTAAAAGGGAGGATGGGTGTTCACTGCCTTTGAGCAGAGGTTTCGGGTGAAACCGCCCCTGCCTCTTTTCAGGAGGGAGTCTGTGTACACCTGGTTTCTGTGGGCTGTGGTCTCCCCCACCCCAAACTCAGATAGGGATGAATCTTAGCAGGGCTGCTGGGTTTGGCTCACATTCTTTTCTTTGTTTACTTGTTTGTTTCTCCCCAGGCCTGAGGTTGATGAAACAATGGGTTTTCCCTTTATCTAATCTCAGTAGTTTGTCTTACAGTCCAAAGTTCTTCAAGGAGGTTTCTGTGGTTGTAGCTTCTTTAAAACTTTATATCAATGTTTGAGGCACGAACTATTTTCAGTCTCTGACAGTCTCCTTCTGAGACTAGGGCCATACTGCAGTGCAAGGTCACTTGAGAAGCACTGCTAAATCATTCAGACCTTGGGGTTAATCAGTGCCACGAGTTTTCCTAGAAAAGGTCCTGCCTGACAGTGCATATCCCGAAGTACATGATATGCCCTGATATATTACATTTTCAAATATGAAAATCAGGAAGTATGGTGTCCTCCTTCCTGGCTTTGTTTTCCAAGTAACTTCATTCCCCATGCACAGTGCAGTACTTGTTGCTGTTAAAACCCTCAATTGTTTAGGTAATACTAGCTAAGAATTTGGCATGTGTGTAGATGCATATGAGAGTTGTTTTATAAATTTATCAATTTATCAAATGAGACTGTTGTTTTATCAATTCTATCTTGAATTTTGCAAGGATTATGGGGAACAATCATTTCAAGGAATTAAATCCTCTGTATGAAGAAATTCCTACACAATGGCAGCATTATATATGTTAACATAAATCATCTATAAAACATTAACCTTTTATCCCTGAAAAAAAAGACACAAATAATTAGGGAAGGAAGAAAAGGTAAATCAGTATGAGATGAGCCTCAACACACGATGCCTTTACAGTGGAGCGCTGACGGACATCGAGTGTCGTAAAGAATTCACCTTGGCTACTCCACCTCTGTCTCTGTGTGGGAGTGTTGTTTATTTTCTCCCTTCCTTCTCTTGCAAAATTTCAATTGTGGTCCTCATCGCTTTGTTGTCCATAAAATATACACTGTCCTCTCACATGAGAAGAGGTTCGTGATCCCTATGAATCTCCAGAACCATGTGAACTTTTCAGAGACACCAACTTCAGAGCTCAGCTTCTATAGTGACAGCAGAAGATAAGCCTCTGCATTCTGATGTCCTCACCTCTGTAAATTACAGCATCTTCTGGATAGGAAGCAAAACCCTTATAGTTAATACTTATTAATTCAAATAACCTTATGCTTCTTGTCCATTTTTTGTGCCACAAATCTGCTGTTATTACAACCATCCATTTTTAACTAAATAACAGCATAGTTCTGATCTAGTTTTGAGGCAGAAGGCGTGGGTCTCAGCCTTATATGCTGTCCAAATATCACCCACTGTTTAGTGACCTCAAGCTCAAGCGTGAAGACTGTGAAAAGCTGACCCTTTTGAAGTGGCTGGTTCCAATGCTGGAAGCTACTCCCTGCTAAAACATGTTTCATTTAATATTTCCTCACTTTTATTCCCACCCCCCCTTTTTTTGGTGTGTTTTAATTCTGAAATTTGAATATGGTTTTTTTGAGGATTTTTTCTGCTTCAAGTTTAAATTGCTTTTGTCTAGTTCTGGAGGCATCTTTTAATTGTGGTGTTTTTTTCAAATATTCATACCTGAGTACACCCAAATATGCCTATATGTGTGCTACTCCATCCATTTTTTTACAAAGGCAGTTCTTTCACCTTCCAGCTCCAGTTCCCTCCCATATGAGTCTAGTGCCATCATCATTCATCATGTTCACATAATGGGTTGGAAGAAGAGCTATACTTGCTCTCCTTAAATGAACTGCTACTGTTATTACAGAGGTGTGATTGCTGCTGATATAATGTATTGTAACCATCCAATGTGAAATGCATTTTTTGATGGCTAATAAGTACATTAACAGCCTTTATGTTTGCATTATTAGGATTTAGTTAGAAACCTACTATTTTCGGAAGAGACAATCACCTAAGCCAAATCATTTCCAGTCTGACCCTTACATGCAAGGGCATGAGTATAACTCATCCTAGTTTTTCCTCTATCAGTATCATAAATGGTCATGCTTTAGCTGTCATTAACATAGCTTGAACTGGCTACAGAAAGAGGCCAGTATTGGCAGCATTTGTCACACTGCAACTCAACAGTTTTCCTTAGTTTTTTTTAGTACTGGTTACTGTTCATCTGACCCACCACAGCATCAGTGAAGACCTCTGTAGTCTGCATCTCTGCATCCCTTTCCAGTTCACTTCCTTATTGATTTTGTTGGAGATTTAAACAACTTTTTAAAAATCTGCATCTTTTTTGTGGAGTTTTGGAACTCTTCTCCTTCATTCCCACTTCTTTGTTTATGTTCTGTTTCATCCTCTTTGGGAAATTTCAGTGAACTTGTTGAATCCTCGCAGACATCTGGGTTTCCATTTGGTTTGCTTATCAGGAGTGGTATTCTTCAGGAAATTCAGGCTCTTTTTGATGCCTAAAAAGAAGCAATTGTGTATTGAGATACTTTGGAATCTTAGTCCTTATTCATTATTAAGGGTTTTTTTTCAAATAATTAAAAATTTTTCTTGTGTTTTTCCAAAGGAAAAAGTACCAGAGTGAAAAGAAATTCTTTACTTATTACTGATGAACATTATCTGTCATCCCAGTGTTTTTGAAACTTCTTATCTATTCAGAAAAAACAAATTAAAAGGAAAACTGTGAAAATCAGTAGAGATCAAGTCCTTATACAGCCAATGTACTTACTATTAATTTTTTATTGCACTGAGTATGCAGTGTTTGGTCCCACCTAAAAAGAGGATATAAGACTGGATGATCTAGTACAGTCATGAAACCTTAAAATACAAAATGCTGCATATGATTGTTCATTGGTCCAGATGTCCCAACAAAGGCCTGTATAGGGTATTGCATTCCATTGGTGAGTGCTACCTGTAAAGGTAGATCTTGAAGTCTGAGGGCAAGAATCCTTGTGTCTTACTGGTATGTTTTTAAGCTATGTTTTGGTGGAGGAAGAGGAGAGAGAGAGAATAAGAATAGTTGTTGACTGACAGTATGCATTGAGGAGTCACTCCCTGAGAATAAAAAATAAGTTAAAGTACCTTGGATCTCAGATTTCATCATATGACTCTTTACTTCGATGGAGTTTATCTCAAGTAGAGCAAATGATGACATTTGGTCAACCTCACAGCTAAAATGAATTGCAAGTGCTCTATAAAGTTAGTAAATCTGGCAGGTGTGACTACATTAAATCTTTCACGTTTTGTTTTCTAAACAATAAAAATGGTCAAACAAATTATGAGAATGGGACGATCCAACTGTAGACAGACAAACATTTTGGCATGTTTTGAAATGCGTTGATCTTGGAGTTTGCCTTTGAAACTGACAAAAATCTGTGGTTACTGTTCACTCTGATTTGAGGGAACTTTTGAATGTCTTTATTCTTAAATTTGAATATCAGGAACTTGGTTGTAATAAGACTGTAAGATATACAGGCCAATGGGGATTGCTTAACATGGAACAATCTCAAAAATCTTATGTCGTGCCACAGTAGCAGTTCCCATGTCACCTCTGTCATTGCAGGAAGTCTTTTTTTTGTGTTTGCTGGTGTTTTTTTCAATTTTGGGAGCGCACTACCTTTTTTTTTCTGTTACATTCACTGTGTATTCCCTTTGAAATCTTAATACTGCCAGTTCAGCTTTGCTGTATTTGGGGGAAGAGAAGAAGCTTTTAATTAGTAGTTCAGGTTTCACTAGAGCTGAAGAAAGACATATCATGTCAACATAAATTATCTTCATGGAGAAAATTAAGAAGGTTATTCCTTGGAGATTTTGGAAGAAATCTATGTGTTGGAGGAGAAAGTATTTCAATAGTTTTCTGGTTTTTTACCCACCTATGTTTTCAGATTTTACAGTTACAATACTCTTACCAACTTAAGCTGTGTTAAGTAAACAAATGTATTGTGGTGAACTATGCTCAAGTGCTGGCACCTAACCAGAGTCGGGGGGGCCTGCTGTTTCCCTCAGATTAGAAGAAAGAAATTATATGTTGTCATCTTTTCATCTTAATCTAGCTAAAGAGAGGTAGAAATTGTATGTATGTCATAGCCAAGATTATTTCACTTCTCAAAAATACTTTTTGCATGAAAGAGCTTCCCATTGTCATAAGTAGCTACTGACTTGCTGGTGCAGTTTCTATTTTTGGAGGTTTTTTACTTTTTATTTTTTATTTTTAAAACTTTCTTAAATAAAGAAAATATACACAGGAAACTTCTGCAAGCTCAGAGTGCAAAGAGTAAAAATCCCACTACTTCTCTTTACATTTAAATGTAAAAATGGCTCAAATCCAGCTGTTTCACCACTGGATTGCTGAAGGTTTCTGTAGTTCATACAGTTGATTGTTGTATTTGGCCCCTCTGCAAATACACTGAGTTTCATAAGTGGCTAAAACTGGCTCTACTCCCTTAAATAGTACACACAGTAGCTGGAGGGATAGTTCTCAGAAAATTGTGAGTGTTGGCTCTAACTCCTTTTTAAAAATATGTGGAACAGAAGGATTTACACCTTTTAATTAGAAATTTTCTCCCTTTAAGCTAAAAAATCTACATTCTTTCTGGGTGTGCTGGGTTTTAAAATGGGATATCCAGGAACCGCATGAAAAGTGACATACAGCAGAAGAGAAGGTGAACAATACAAGTTGAGATAAATATAAGACTTTATGCTGTGACTAGAAATTCTTCTATAAAAATATGTATCAGATGAAAACGTTGAGAGCTGGCAGGTATAGTATAGTGGAAAGCTGTACTTATTCGTTTACTAGACCTACAGCATAGAGTATTAGCCTGAGGTGACCACTTATCCTGGAAACTTAAGAACCAGATCTGAATTAACAATGTAGCTGCAGCTCATAAAATTAAGCAAATATTTCCTCAAACAGAAACATTTCCAGCCCATGTGTGGAATGGACGTTGCCATTGTCCACCCTGTGGAAAGGAAAAAAGTAAATGTTTAGGTCACCGCAGCCTTCATGTAATGCTTTTTAAGGTACTCCAGTGATAAAATATTCAAGAATAATTCTAGGAAAATCTCACCAGAAATAAAATTTATTTTTAGAAAAATTTTTTGAAAAAGCAGCTATCTTCACTGATGTATATATTTCCTTCCTTTTTTTTTTCATGGTATTGGAAATTCCAGATTTACTCTGGTCTCCTGACAGCCATATTGCTCAGAAGAGTTTCTCTGAAGTGTATACTCTCTATGAAAATATCTGTGTGGTTTTCTGTGGATAGAGACTTCCTTCATTATAATGTGACATTTACATAACTTTCCTTATGCATCACTTCAAATATATAGTTTAAATTAGTGTCTGTTGTATTAAACACTGGACTTGCACACAATCACATAACGCTCTATCCACAAAAACAGAAAAGCACAGGAAAATAATAGAAAATCTCAAATCTCTTTAACTATCTGTGCAACTCAAATAATACAGTTTTTCTGGAACTTGGTTGGAAGTTTTATTAAATGTCTCAGTGAATAGCAGAGTGTATGAAGGAATCCATTTTCCATGATATGCAGGTAAGAAATGTGGGGAAAGACACTGAGAGACCCTCACTGACAGCTCAGTCCATCCTGCAGTCTTTTCTGTGCTCCCTTGGCAGACAAGACAGAAGACATGACTAAGACCATCCTGGTTAGAACAAAGAGATTAGACCTGATGTAGTTTCCCCTCTACAGAGAACTGGCCTAAAGGAAAGTTGTTGGTGTGGTATCATCTCCAACAAAGAACAGAAAATATATTTAAGGAGTAAGTTTCAGCTATGAGTAGGTTATTCAGTTCAATGAGATCTCCAGAAGGACAAGGTTTTGCTTTGAGCGGATTGAAAGAGAAATTAGTATACCAAGTGTTGTAGAACGTTACTGTTAACATGTTGAAGTGCTGTGTGAAGATGAAAATACTGAGAGAAAGCATGACTACGGGACCTGTATCCTGAAACAAAGAGCTCTGCTGCTGAAGAGCTCTGCTTCCTGCAAGAAGAAAGAGGAGTTGGAAGCCTCGAGGACAAATTGATTAAATTTTACATGAGGATTGAAAGTGGCATGGAAAAAGCAAAGATTTTAAGAATAAAGAGTTGGTTTAAAAGATGTGGTGAATCTATTATTTGTGTTTTTCAAGGGCCTGATTTAAGTAAATATTTTGGTTCATGTCTGCAAAAAAATCTCAGTGTTCTGATGAAATTTGTGGGTTTCTGAATGCTGGCTGGCCATGCCAAAGGAAAGGCACAGAATATCATGGAGAACTGCATGATATTAGCACTGAAAGTAGTAGAAGCTGGATAAAATTTATTAGGTACCTAACAGAAAGTTATACACATAAGGATGAAAGCAAAATAATAAACAAAATTATGAAGAAATAAGAGTGTCTGAGACAGGGATTGGCCGTGGATATTGAGCACCAGATGATGGAAACCTTCTGAATTTTGAAAAAGGCATATAAAATATATCAAGTGCTGCATTTTTAGTAAAAAAAAAGCTCAACTAATTTTTACAAAATAATAAAAAGAAAGAAGAAACCTGGCCTGAGTAAGGGAGCAGTCTTCAGAGAAATCAGCATATACATGTGTGCTGCTATCATGGTGGCATAAAGCTTTACTGTGTTCTGAATGGCATACTTGTGTTAAGCAACAGGGAGAGGGCTTAAAGTGCACTGTGAAACCTCCTACACCAATTCTCTGATATCAGTAGCACTTCTGGGTTTATGATAATTCAGATCATGATCATTTTGAAAAAGAAAATTAAGAATCGGCTTCTAAATCTCAAAGGAGTAGAAGGTTTTAGGGAAACAAGAAAAGAAAGAAAAAAGAAAGAAAAAAAGTACCCTTTGTGGAATGAAAATAGAACATTTTACAGAAAGAATTGTAGGAGCTGTGCACCTTTGGTAGGCAGTCTGCAAAGCTAGATGATTTCTCTGGGTTTTTTTTCCATTAAATCAACAAGACACTTCAAGGCATTGAAAAAAAAACAGAGAAGGAACCTTTTTTCAGTGACATTTCGTTAAGTAGGGATTTTATGTGGTGCTTTTGCACTGCTCTATCAAATTTGGGATGAATACAAACATGTATTTTCTTTCTGGAGTGATTTTGCTTACATTCAAATGTGAAAATTGTCTTTACATTCTTGACAATTATAGTTAATTGCCAAAAGGAGAGAAGAAGGTTAAAGAGGTAATAGATTTCAAAGGGTCAGTTTCTGCTATCAGTTATGTTTTGATGTCAGTTTGATTTATTGGCTTTTATAGCCTACAGAACTGCATCATAGAGCATGATTTGGCCCACGGTGTAAACAACTGAAAATTTAACACTTTATTTAAATAAGTAAATATTTTTTGTTAATTTATCAGAGCTTTTTCTATTGTCTTTTGCTAATTATCTGCGAGATTTACAATTTTAGGAATTTAATCCCCCATTTTTAGGAATTATATCCTCTTAGCACGATTGAATGCCTAACCTCTTTGTTCTAAGTCTCTTTCTTCCCTTCCTTTTCTAGTCTCTAGCCCTCCATAGTAGCAGTTATTTTTATATCCCTTCTCAGAAGATAATGCTTTTATTATAAATGGCATAATTAATAGAATTAAAATTATGTTTACCAAAAATGTTATGAAAACAGAACAGAGAGTTTGTATGGCATGACATGCACTATGGGGATAACTTGTATGTCTGTAGAAATTTATACTACGGGTTAGATTTTCTTTCTCAAATGTGGGCATGCAGTAATCTGAACACTACTCTTGGGAGAAAGAAATCAGGAAGAGAAAACTAATTCCTAAGAAGAGAAGAAGCATCAAATATATGTAACATGAGTCCCTCTAGGAGAAATGGAAATGGAAAATTTACTTTATTCATTTACTTTTTGTAATTTTAATTTTATTTGCTTGCTTAGTATAGATTGAGGGCAGCTAGAAAGACCAAAGGCTGTATCAGCAAAGAGAATGTCATTCTTCAAACTCTAGGAGCAGGAATTACAAATTTTGTTGGAAACGATTGTGATTTTCTTTGGCAAGTGTTTTGATGAACAGTTTGCATAATGTACCTGGTATTCCTTGAGCACCTAGAGTTACTATTTTTCTTGCTTTACATGTTAGATTGTATCTATTGATTGAATACTGAAAGCCTTTAAGCATTTTAATGTTTCATAAAGGAAGAGAAGAGGTTGATTTTCCTCCACTGAACTGATGAAGACAAACTTAAAAGACAATTTTGTACTTCACAGTTTAGTCTGAATCCCTTTTAGCTAGACAATTTAGCTAGACAACCCTGTGGTTGTTTATGTAAGTAGCTACTGTTTAAAATGTCCACAGGTGTGGCTAAAGAATCCATAACACTGTTCCTTCCTATTTCGGGTTCTGGTACATAGCACAAGTGTGTTTCTCAGTAGTGCATAACAGTATAGGTCAGTCAACACCAAATCTAGAGCTGAAAAGGAATAAAAATGAAAGCGGAAAATCAAAAGAAAGTAATAGTTACCTGGTAAATAAGCTTAGCTCTTCCAAGAAGAGAAACTCTGATGAAGCTCTTCACTGCTGCTGTTTAAAAGCTTTAAACTACACCATAGAAGCAAAAAAGCACTGAAGTATCTTGATAAATGAGGTTCAGCCTCATTCAGAATACTGTTCTGTATTGGAGTCTGTTAAGCCTACTTGTAAAGTGTAATACTCTGAAGATCTCAGTACTTGTTGAAGACAGGTTTTTAAACTCGTAACTATATGATAACAGACTGTTACATCTTGCTGATCAACAGGAGGAAAGGACACAAAGTGTTCTTTGAACATTTTTTAAAATTTCTTTCCCATCTCCAGATAGAGAGTGTTAATTACAATAACCTGAACTTTTTTATATAGCAATAATATTATTCTTGCTTTTGATACAATGTCAGAACTCCATCTTCAGTAACATAAATGAAGTGGTGTCATAAACAAAAACTTGAAACCTCTACAAGTCTTGGGCTGAATCCTAACATGTGAAGAGGGAGTGGGGACTGTTCCTTGTATGGCAACTGGGGACTATATCCTGTATGGTAACCTGCTGGGAATACTGGTATTACATGATGAGAAAATGATAGCACAGGTATAGCTTTGCAGATAATGGCTGTAACACAGAGAATGATTTACAGATTAAGGATTATGTTTGGAATAGTGCAGCACCATGCTTAATGGAAGGTGGAAGGAGGCTTCCTTGTGACTTCCCAGTTTCAAGCATTTTTACAACTACTAAAGAGTGACCAGCATAGGCCAAAGTGAAAACAGCAGAAGAAAAAGTATGTCAACATGCCCAGTGATATTTGTATTATCCAACTGGAACACTAAGGTATATGACTAATATTGAAAATACAAAAATGGGCAAATTTTGTTACACTTGTAAATGTACATATTTTATTATTTCACATGCTTTCACATCATAGAATCTTAGAATTGTTTGGGTTGGGAGGGACTTTAAAGATCATCTAGTTCCAACCCCCCTGCCATGGGTAGGGAACCCTCCATTAGATAAAGTTGCTCAGAGCCGCATCCAACCTGGCTTTGAGCACTGGGGAATGTGGCATCCACAATTTCTCTGAGCAACCTGTTCAAGTGCCTCACCATCTTCTAAGTGAAGAATTTTTTCTTAATATCTAATTTAAACTTACCCTCATTCAGTTTCAATCCATTTTCCCTTGTCCTATCACTACATGTTCTTCTAAAACAGTATTGTACACTAAGACAGTCCACAGGATACCTCTGGGCCTGGTTTGATCTGAGGATTCTTTTGCTTGGTCCTCAAATTGCTGTCCAGAAATTTTTAACTTAATATTTATTTTTTCTATCCAGCTATTGGCTATAATGTAATATATCTTTTCTATTTCACAGGAAGTTGGGTATTTCCTCTGTATATATATAAATTCAGTTTTTACAGTAGGAAAAAAAATTTGACTTCCAAAGATCACTAGGAAAGTTTTGCATTTTGTTTTTTACCCATGTTTGGGCATGAGGGCTTGATGCCAGATTTCTTTGATTTCTGGAGGAACTCATAGACATCTCAGCTTAGTCACTGCTGTTGCAAACTCTCTAAAGCTCAATTAATGAACCTCAAGTTTGTTCACATGGAAAGACATACATTAAATGTACCATTCCAGAAAGAAGTGTTCAAATTGAGAAGAAATCTGCATTTTTCTGAGAAGGAATTAGGCCTAATCCTCACAAATAAAATATTCTTGTGTTGATAATTTTTGTTCAGTGAAGAATCTCTGTTCAATTCAGAAAAACAGTAGTCCATAATAGCATGGCTGCTACGGTAAGAACTGTCAAAGCTACAAAACTTTTAAAATGGCATCTCATTCTGTTTTACTAAAGCAGTGACAGGAACACATACAGAAACTGATGAATTCTTTTTTCTTTAAACAATTTAGGTTTTAACTTGCTTGTGTCATTGTGATAAAAAAGGGTTTTCCAAGTCTCTTTTTCTGACTTAAAAGTGCATCTTCGCACATATGTTTGATGCTGAGGATGCAGGAGATTTAGGCTCAAGTTTTCATCCAGAAAACCACTGGGGGCTTTTAGATATTATGTTCAGCATTAGCATGAAAACCCTTTCCAAAGATTTTGTCACTGATTTCCCAGTAGGTGTCCTGGATCTAGACAACCCTCTCACCATTTGAGCATTGCAGTCTATCTCCTCTCAACAAGAGTTTGTGATCTAAAGCAATATTCTGAATATTATCTTGCTGATATCTTTGCACACCATTATTGACCACGATCTTTTTGGCCTATTAAATGTTAGAAACAGCTGTTGAAACACTTAATCTGGGAAAGTATATCTGTGCAACTTTTGTCAGGTAATTCCCTATATATTATGCTTAATAAGACCCCTTCGTCAGCTTCAGCTAAACTGATCCAGATTAGGAGGGCCTGTGGGCTTCATCAGAGATACTGAGGCTTACTTACTGAAGGAATCTGTATTGTAGTTAGGATACGACAAAGCCACTATGGGCGTGTGAGAGGAAATAATTTCTTTGTTGTTGTTCTACTCATGTCTGAAAAGTCAACTTAATAAAGCCTGAAAAGCTAATCATCCTGAGTGAAAAAGGCTGTTTGAATTATATATTCATATGTAGAAAAACAGAGGATTTTAAAGTTATTTGTAGATCTAGGACAACTTCTTATTACTGTTGGGTCTAATTTATTTTAAATTAGATTAAGCATTATACCTCTAAAGCTGTTTGTAAATGTCGTCTAAATATGTAACGCTTCTAAAGTTAGCAAAATCTGTCCAATATCATACAATGCATACTTAGTTTTATTTCTTTCAGGTAAACTTTTTGTGCATTTTCCAGTATCAAAGAGCAAGCTTTTCTTCTTTCAAGTGAAATATTTATGACTATATACTGATATTTGCTTGCTAGGTCCATGATCAGTTTTGTATTTGCAGTTAAACTTATAGCAGCTTCTAGACTATTTTCAGTATGACATGTGCATTCAATTAGCTTCAAAAGGCTACCGCAGAAAAAAGAACTGAAGAAATGTAGTTTAAATGTATACGGTGTGTTCTTCTGTTACAGCAAGTAAAACAACAATACAAGAAGTTTCTGAGATTTCATTTAAAGTTTTAAGCTTCTTTGAGCACAGAAAAGAGACTGTTGAGAGTTTGTGATAGCAGTGATATGTGGAAGGTCCTCACTCATTAAATTGATGAAACAAGAGTCATTAGTACAATATGAGCATGTGTTCTCTGCCTAGCCTTTGGATCACTGGTGTCACACACTATGAATTTGTAGAAAACTATTTGTCCTGGCTGCTGTCTGCAGAGGAAAAACACAGCCAAGAGTAAAACTTGGTATGGCTTCAAACACAGAAATATTTGAGGCAGTCCACCTTTTTGTGGGCCAACTTCTAAGATATTAATGTTTGTCCTAACCTTAACCTTCCTTGACAAAACATTATTTAAGTCTCATAAACAAAATTGTATTGTTGAAGCCAAATTTACTTGACTTTTATATAAAGTACATTTCTTTTTAAATGTATTGTATCTACTTGCAAGCTCATGGGAAAGATAATTTCTACCCATTACAGATATTTGATATATTCTCCTGTTATTATATAGTTGTTTTATTTCCAGAATCCCTTTCTCCTTCCTGATAATTTTTACTCTGATTTTAAAATATGTGCATCTATTAAGAATTAAAGTTAAATAATGAACAACTTTAATTTCTTAAGTCTTTATTTTTCTCTTTAGCAGTGTTGGTGGTATTTTCCATGGTACTTTCCATGCAAACTAGATACATGTAGTATTTTATTGTCAAAATAATGTTTCAAGGAGTAAAATGGCAAGGGAATACTGACTGAGCTATTAATAAAACACACCAGCTTTTAGCTGGCAAAGCAGCCTTCTTTCCATCAAATATGTCTCAGCCTTTAATAAAGAAACTCAAGTGGTGTAGGTGAAAAATTACTTTTCTCACCCGGTCATCTGTCTGTCATGTATTATTCAGGTCACCAATGTTTGTCCTGAACTGTATCATTCTGTAGTTGTGTCAGGTATGAAATATGTTCAGTGTAATTCCATCAGACTTCACGAAGTTGATTAGAACAGATCACCTTTCGGCATGGGCACAAGTTATCTCAGCAGATTGAATGAAAAAGACTTATTTATCTTTGCCTGATAATAAAGAAAGAGATGAGCAAATTTATCCATTAACTTGAAAAGAGTCTCATATTTTGTGTGAAAACAAACTGAAGGCAGTAATTCTATTGAAAATACTTTAATACATGAATGTTTCTTTGGAAACATGTTTATGTTTGAAACCAGAAAATATAAACCTTGAGCCACATGCTTTATATAACAAGCTTTTAAATGTTTCTTTTTTCCCCTTGAGCACAATCCTCAGAAACAATTAAATTGGTGTTGCTTTATTTTTGATAGGTTGTTAAGGCTGTAATGATGCTTTGTTTCCTTAAAATTCAAATGTTGGTGAAGGTCTAAATATAATGGGGTATGAGAAATGTTTTGTTCTAATTAGTAAGAATAAAAAAAATAGACATAAAATACTTGTCAGGAATATCTATTAAAGTAGATGATTCTTCTTTTCTCAAGGATAATAGCTAAACCTCCACTCTGCAATAATTTGGTAAAGAGATTTTTTTTTATTTTTGTATTGTTTATTCTCTTTTATGGAGAATAACTCTGTGTGGCTATTGAGAGGGCATTAATGACCTGAGCAACCTCTTTGAAATCTGTGATAACTCTATGCAATCCTATCTCCAATACCCTTTCTAACTGAAAATATTAATGCCTGGTGTACAGCTTCCTTAGATGTTCAATGCTGTTGTGATGCAACTTCCTAAAGCATTGCATCTCAGCAACAGAAAATTCAGAATAGGTTGTAAGACAGACAAGGACTGTCCTGTTTTCCCATAAACTTTTATACTGTCGGAAAGCTAGATCATCTTCTGTGGAATATTACAGGTATTTATTTCATTCTGAATTAATACAAACGTAATATAACAAAGACGGCAAAACAAGCTGCATGGGTTTTGACAACCAGCAACTACTGTAGGGCCACTGAGCCACCATGCAGGTTCGCCTTTTTCCTGGCAAGTAGTGGAAGAGGTCTTTGCTGCTGGGTGGTTTTCCCTGCTTGAGCACTCTTCCAGTGCAGCAGTGGGTATTGAAGCAAAGCTCAGCCTCAGGGCTTCCTGCTCCATTTCCCTTTCGCAAGAAAATGTAGTCTTAGGTGCCTGCCTCTGGAAAAGTGTGGGGGACAATGAATCCTGAGAGAGGGGAGCTAAAGACATAAACCCAAACTCTGTGGTTTTGATAGGGTCCTCAGTTTGCTGGAGTTTGTTGTTTCCCTTGCTAGCCATCCACTGGGAAGAGCGCGGACAGGTTTTTAGGTTAGGGCTCTGAAATAATTCACTGTGTCATAATATGAATGCTCAAGTTAATTTATTGTTCCACGATTTAGTGGTTTAAAGGCTCGACCCAAGAACAGGTGAGAAGGAAGTTTTTGAAGCATTTTCACACAAATGCCTGTTTGTCTCCCTGGTGACCTGTGAAGGATCAAATAATCTAGCTTCAGTCCTCCAAACAAAGTGCAAGTCTGAGGTTTAAGCAGGTTATCCAAATGTCCCTTTTGAACACCTTCAGCATTTTCAGTCTGGGTTCATGATTGTAACCAGTTCTCTAGATTTTACAGTTCCTACATGTTTCACAAGAGTAAAGTGCACAAAATGTGCTGTTATTCTTTTAATGTTTTATTAGGGCAATCTCCTTGCAAGAAACGGCTTTAAACTATCCCAGATTGCACAGAATATAACCCAGACTCACTTCTGTTAGAAACATGGATCCATTAAGCTACCTATTTTTTTGTCAAAACCTTATGGTAAAGTTAAAGATATATTTATTTTATATAAAACTGTTAAACTTATCTTTGAATTTTAATTTTGAATCCTTACAAGGTTTAGTAACCGCAGCACATGCTGGCTATTTTACTTTAAATAAATAGAACTAAATCCATCAAGACTAGAGGATAAACATCAAATAGATGATCTTTAAACTCCCTTCCAACCCAAGCCATTCTGAGACAAACCCTTATATTTTGTCAAAAAAAAATACCTAACCTTATTGCAATTTTCTCCCTGAGCTGAAATATAAGAAAGGTAATTTTAATATTATAATACAACAGTAATAAAACAAAATAATTATTTTAAAATTTCAAAGTGTTGACTATGAGAAGTGCTAGCCTTTTAAATATTTGAGCATTTTTCTGCATCTTTTTTAAAGCTGTTGTTGTGTTCAGTTTCCCAGCTCATCAGAAACCTTTAAGAACCTCAGTTTTTTCACTCTTTCGTTCTCCATCCATTAATCTGTGTCTTTCCTCACCAAACTGATAAAGAGCTATACAGACTAAGGCCAGTTAATGGATGCACTGGGTCACATTCTGGCCTCAGATACAAATCTGAGATCAGCTCCCATTGAATCTACATAGACTGCAACCAATGAAAGTTTTGGTTGTGTATTTGAGGGTGCAATTTGGCCTACCTCGTTTAAGGAGGTCATGTAATTCATTAATGGCTGCACAGTTTGTACTATGGAAAAGAACAGTAAAGCTGCGTATAAATGCTCAGGACAATGTGTGTGCCACTGTGGAAGGTGAAGGCAGAATATACAGTGTGCTAACAATTGATTTAAAGACCAAGGCTGCAACTTTTATTGAAAAAAGAATAGCTTGAATTGCAATGTTACTTGACAGATAATAGTCTCTGCAGACATAAGCAACCATAAATCCCGAGGGCACCAATCACGTGCTTCAGATCCCATGAAGATCTGATCTCCAAGCTGTACCAATACCAGGGAGGAAGATAATTTCTCAAGAGTGCTAGTGAGCACTGTGAAATTTTGTGGTTTGTTAAAATCAGATTCTGCAGTAAAGAGATCGAGTGAATAATTTTCCTTCAACTTTTTTTTTTTTAAGGGGAAAAAGAAGGGGCTGCTCCAACGTTTATGGAGAAAATGTGTTTTACATATAAACATGCAGCAGTACAAAGATTTCAATCAAGACACCAAATGAAGGATCCTAGTGTCTGTTATTTTTATTTAAAATTCGAATAAATCTTCTCATTTTTTTTCCAGCCATTATGCTTTAAAGGTAGCCATACTGCTGTAAGAGAGTGAAAGGTTTTACTAGGCAGGTGACCCAAAGACATGCAATTGAAAAATTCCTAGGAAATTCATTGTGTATTAGTGTGATTGGAGTGTCTCTGTTTACAAAAAAAAAAATTTTACATGGATTTGGGTACAGGTTGTATAATGCTACATGGCAATAGGGCATGGGAGCAATTTCTGCCTCATGGCTTTCATGCCAGATGAATATCAACTAAATATAAACCGTGCCTTGTAATAAAAACCTATTTAATGAAATACAGAGGTTATGCTGTTTGGGGGCTACATATCCAGACTGATTCCCTGTGTACTTTGTTAGGTTTTCCTACAATTTTTTACATCTGTAGTGGAATTCAGACACAGATTAAGACATGTAAATTCAAGTGTTTGAGTGTGAAATATTCTTCAAGAATGGTGGAAAGGAAGATTTTAGGAACCACAGGCTAGTCAACCCCCTCAGTCCCTGGGAAGGTGATGGAACCTTGAAATCCTTGAAACTATCTCCAAACACATGAAGATAATTGGGCATAGTCAGCATGGATTTACAAAGGGGACATCATGTTTAACCAATATTCTACAATTAAGTGATTAACTTGGAGGACAACAGGAGAGCAGTAAGTGTTCTTTACATTGATTCTAGTAAAACCTCTGACCCTGTTTCCAATAACATCCTTATAGACAAGACGACAAATCATAGGTTACACAGGTGGAGAGTGATGTAGATTGAAAACCGGCTTAGCAGCTGGGTCCAGAAGGTTATGATAAGTGGCATGAAGTCCAGTTGGAAGCAAGTAACTAGTAGTGTACCCAAGGGATTGGTACTGGGGCCAATGCTGTTTGATACCTTCGTTAATGACCTTTACAGTAGGACAGAGTGAACCCCTAGCAAGTTCACAGATGATGAAAAGGTGTACGAAGTGGCTGATACAACAAAGGTCCTCCTGCTTGGAGGGATCTTGACAAGACGAAGAATTGAGCTGAGGGGAATCCCATGGTGTTCAACAAGGGGAAGTGCAAAGTCCTGCACCTGGAGAATTATAATCCCAGGCACCCATATAAAACCAGCTGGAGAGTAGCTTGTCAGAGAAAGACTTTGGAGTCCTGATAAACAGGAAGCTGCCCAGAAGACTGCAGCATACCCTTGCAGCAAAGAAGGCTGACACTGTACTAGGCTGCATTTTGAAGAGCATTGCCAGCAGGTCATGGACGGTGAACCTTCCCCTCTACTCAGCACTGGTGAGACATATCTCAAGTGCTGTGTTCAGTTCTGGGCTCTCCAGTACAAGAAGGATTAAGGGACTGAAGCCTCTCTCACAGGAGAAGAAGCTGAATGAACTGGGACTATTCAGCCTGGGGAAGAGATGTGTCAGGAGGATCATATTGACACACATAGACGCCTGATGCTATATAACAAAGAAGAGACAGCCAGACTCTTGTCAGTAGAGCCCACTGATAGGACAAGAGACAATAGCCAAAACTGCAAATACAGAAAATTTCACTTAAATGCAAGAAAAGCTTTCTACTGTGTGGGTGGTCAAACACTAATGCATTTTGCCCTGACAGGTTATGAAATTTCCACTTGTGGAGATACTCAAAACCAACCTGGACATGATTTGGGGAAATCTACTCTAGATCACCCTGCATGAACAGAAGGGTTAGACTAGACAATCTCAAAAGGCACCTTAGAACCTCAACAATTCTGTAATTCTGTGATATTCTTTATTATTCGAGTTATTCAGGCCATAGTAAAGCAGACACTGACATTTGAGAGGCTGAATTGCTATTTGAACTCAACTGAACTTGATTGGGTTGCCCACATTTCTATCTGGTTCCATTTTACAAGTATGACAGTATCTCTGATAAACAGGGCTGACGGATATGGCAAAGGATAGATGTAAATCTCACAGTATTGTGAAGTTCTATCTGGAGTCTTATCATGTTGCATTAGGGTGCCTCAGATTGTGATGGCTCAGACATCCCCTGTTGCAAAAGAAGGCTGGTGAATAGGAGGAATTATGTACACTAGATATATATTTAGTACATTTAGACATTATTTACACTGGAATGCCTGTACCTGAAATTGTTTCCCATTCAGCTCTAGGTCTTACAGTTGAAAAATGAACTGTGCATAACAATCCAGACTTCTTCCTTGGCAAGAAGTGTATTAGATTGTCTCTTCTTCAGCTGATCTAAACCAAAATTATATGAGGAAAATGGCACACATTTTTTGAGGACCAACTGGGAAGTGTTAAAATTAACCAGTGTTGATAACTGATGTTGTTAAATTTCCATTTCTATTCTCCCAAACCTACAGAATTTGGTAAATAAGCAAATGAGGTCTTTGCATGTTGTGGAGATTAATGTTACTATAGATATCTTCGATCAAGATTTCTGGACTGGTTAGAATATTTCATGTCTCTCTTGCAATGGTGCAACCTTTTCTGTTTGGGGCAAGTTAGACTCTGGTTTTAAAAAGAAGACTCAGAGACTGTATTTCAAAATCAGGTTATGATGGATAGTCTATCATATTTCACTAGGGTTTTCTTATGTAAAGAGAAGAAAAAAGTCTGTTGTACAACCCAAGGTATTAGTTGTACAAGACAAATCATGGAAATATTTGTCCCCATTTTTTAAAAAAATTGGTTTTTGCTAGTGTAGCTCAAAGCAATTTGTTGTCAGTGCTTTATAAGCATAAGTGTGTTAAAATCTATATTGAGAAAATATCAATTTCCATGGTAGTAGTTATTTTCATAATGGAATGAACAGCTCAAAAAAACTTTGAGAAAAGAAAATATAACTCTGTTATTTCTAAGGAGCTAAAATGATGATTAAAATAGTTGATTAAATAGTATTTATCACACTGTGAGGAAAACCTTAACCTGAATATAGTGCTAAATTCAGACCTTATGAGCTTCTAGCTAGTCAAGTGGTTAGTTTACCCTTCTTAAATTCCTGCTCCTTTGATGAGGACATATTTACATTAAATGCAGAAAGCATCTTGCCAGTGATCTTGCAAACATTTAAAAATGCTGATTTTTCCATTTAAACATGTCTGTTCAGTGAGAATTCTGTCTGCATTCATGTGACTCTGCCAGATGTGTCAGTAGGCTGTTCAAGGATAGACATTTTTAAAAAGAGTCAGCTTTGAAAAAAACATGAATCAACATTTAGCTTCAAACAGAATTAGAGTGGAGTTAAACTGATATCAAAGAAGTTAGGAAGTTTGCCTTGTCACAATGTGAAATATAGTCATACAGTATGTTTCAGCAAGCAAGTTTGCAGGTAGCATGTTGAAAATCAGTGCACTTCTTAAACTGTATATGAATTTTTTGGTGTTTATACAATAATTATTACTTTCTTTTCTTTGACATAAATTTATTTAAAATATAACTTTTACCTTGATGTTTTTAAGAATCTTAACTTATGTTTATAGTGTTGTATACTTCACTTCTCATAAATGCTGTTTTCATCCATAAAAGCCAGAGCCTGGTTGGCATCCCCTCCTTCTAACTCTTGCCTGCATTAATAAATGTGCTACTGCCTAAAAATTAAATTTGACATGAATAGACTTTTTTAGCCAAAAAATAATTATTATTTACAATATTGGGAAATAATTTGCTATACGTAGGATGTTAAACCGAAATTAAATAAATATTTTGGATAAAAACACAAGTCCTCTGTCCAGTTCCCGTTCTTTGTATCTGTAAGCACTGATTTGGAGAGATAAGGTTACCTAGATAAAATTCAGGGTAATAAGGTACAACTTGGCAAAATGAGCCCCAATCAAATGTCATATATTGTAAGGCTGCTTTAGAGTTGTACCAAGTCCACAAACTATACAAGACTTCGTATCACACAAACTCTGAAAGTCACCCAGAGATACTAAATCAGGAGAGTATTTTCCCATTTTTAGTCATGTTTTACGCATTTGCTCTAATAATGAGAAGTATCTGGTTTTGTAGAAGGAAAAAAAAAAAAGCCTTGAGAGTTTCTCAACAAAACAGCTGTTGGCACACATTTTGAAAGTTTGAAGAAGAGGACATGGACTGGTTCAGTGAGAATGTGCAGCTCATAATTCTACAGAAATAACACTGCACAAATCATTACACTGTCATTTTTAATACATGAGAAACACCATGCGGAGAATATGCTTTGTTACATTATAATGGAATACTTCTATCTGTGAGAGTTCAAATATGTGTATTTGCTAATGGTCAGAACATAACTTATTGTCTGGAACATTCTTCATTTGAGGTCTTATCCACCAAGAATTTGCAGCTCCCATAGAGATCAAAGAATTTCATATTTGCTTAATTTCTTTCAAGCTTTTCCCTTGAGTTCAACACACTGAGCTGACCTTCAGTGTACTAAATGATGACCTCCTTGTTTGTTTGATTCTTTTATGGAAGTTTCTTCATGCCTTTCCTGAACAAGTCTGTGGGGACCCAGTTTAATTTTCTTTAAGGCATGTCAGTGACTAGTTTTTTATATTTATTTGGTATTACCAAAACACATTGTGGTAAAATGTATAAAACAAAATGAATTGCAAAGATGTAAAGCCAAATGCCATCTGGGTTTTTGTAGCACCTGATGGAATTTAGAAAATAATTATTTGGTCCCATGTGGCTGCAATATTTTATGTAATAATGTTGCAGATGAGGTTTTTTCTAAGCACATTTAGAAGCAGAATTTTTCTTTTAGGAATTTCATCCTGTCATCTTTTTATTGGATAAAACTTTGTATTTTGAGTTAAATTAATAATAAAAAAAAAGACTTCAGAATGGTGTGAGGAGAAAGTAGATCTCTCTTTTTTTTAAAGATGCAAACTTCATCAGGAAACAGGTCAAATCTAGAGGTCATCAGGTTCATAAAACAATTTTAAATTCTCTTTCATGAGACTTTTCTGAGTAGCAGAGCTGCTTTATATAATTTCATACTTCTTATGGAATGAACAAATAAGCAATAGTCTTTCCCTATTGCTTCATTTTGTGCAATTTTCCATCTTCATTATGTTTTAGTTTAACTGTTCTTCTGTCATTTTGCACATTTAACAGTATTATATAGTAATATTGATGAGGTGTTAGGTACTAAGACTGCGGTGTTTACTTATTGAAAAAACAATGTCTCTAATACTACCCACGGTATCAAGTTTACTTTGAAGAAGTGTTTTCAAGGTAATTTCACAAGCTTTTATTTCTATTCTGGACACTGCATACCATGATTCAGTGTGTGTATATTTTCAGAGCCGATATTAGTTGATTGTAGTCATAGTAATGTTAAACTGAAATAAGATATGCATGTAGTATAGTTATGAAAATACCTGCCTAGTAAATAGTGCACTTATTGAGTCCTAAATGTGTGCATGGTTTTCAGTGTTATGGTTGTATAAGATAGCTTGAGCGTGTCCCATTTTCACCCCATAAATTAAAGCTGGCCAGGGTCAACTGTAAGTTATGTTTATTTT
This sequence comes from Rhagologus leucostigma, assembly GCA_013397725.1. Classification (NCBI taxonomy): domain Eukaryota; kingdom Metazoa; phylum Chordata; class Aves; order Passeriformes; genus Rhagologus; species Rhagologus leucostigma. The sequence goes on along the minus strand of VZTD01001193.1, from coordinate 1,758,804 downwards.
TTTCTCATTGAAAGTATTTGCTTTTTAAATTTATTTAACCTTTTTCTTTTTTTTTTCCTCTTGGAACTGCCACTCCTTTATGTATTTCTCCCTTCCTTTGAAAGATGCACACCCTCTGTCACGTAACTCGCAACATTTCTGCAATGCATGCAATTTCATGTACATGTGTTACCACAGTTCACATTCCTTTAAAAATAACCACGTCTCAAATTAAGCAAACTTCTGATATCTCAGACAGTAATGGAGTGTATGCATGCCACCACAGATATGTATGCCACCACAGGCCATGGAATTGGTTATTAGTCAGTAAGCTGAAAAGAGGAAGAAGAGCCATATCCCAGGCTGGCAAAAATATCTGGAACTGGCACTGCACAAAAAGACTTTTGTCTGCTAACCTTACAGAAAAAAACATAATTGTGTGCTATTTAGCTTAACGTCTGTTTTCTCTTAGCTTATAAGCAAATAGAAGCTGTGATATTGTTAAAAAAAAAAGAAAAAATAATAGAAAAAAAGAAACATAACAACCAACCAAACAAAAAAAACCACCCCAGACCTGATTTCAGTAAAAAAATTATGTATGTCCAGTTTATTTCTTCATATAGTGGTACTGAAATATATCACCTGTGCCTTGCTTATGAGGATTCTTCAATGTCATTTTTAATAGAAAAGTATCTTTTTACTTGCTTAAGGGTCTGGACTTTGTTAGAGATTAAATCCAGTGATGAAAACACTGAGCATAATGAATTTTCATGGTATTTAGTTGAAGTCTGCTAAAATCCAATGTTTGCATAACTTTTATGATAAAAGTAAGACACTCAATTTGGCCATATTTGTATTTTAAATGCTTTCCTCTGAGGAGACCAGGACTGTACTTCCAAAACTGGTCTTTTCAGCATGTTCATGCTTCCTTTGCACAGCAGCTGTTGGAAGTACTGATAGACTTTTCTCTTCATAATTAATCTGAGAAAAAAGTTTTATAGCTTCACACTTTTTCTTCTGTCACATAATGGAGAAACACCACTAGGCTCTCTACCACTAGTATTACTGCAAAATTTCTCTATTCACTTATTGTCATCATGCAGAGTCAAAAACTGTTTTGTGCGTTCCACACAACAGTACTGTGAATGGAAATAGAGATTTTAGATCATGGACTGCGGAGCTGCTGTACTGACTATGATCTTTATCTTATATTCACAATACGGACAGCAAGGAAAATTCTTATTGCAGTCAGTAGTGTAATGGGGACTGAATCCAAAATTCATACAAGTGAAAGGTGGTAGTGAGAATTGAAAAGTCTAATAGATGCGTTTCAGTGGTACTGGAAATAACTGCAGATTACCGCTTGCAGCACTTTCAGATATATTGCAGTACACCCAGGATAATTTGCTAGGCAAGCATTTAGTGCTACTAAACCTGCATGTGTCACAGGACAGTATCTGAAAAGCAAGGTGCTGGAGAAAGCAAGAAAAAGAAACAAAAAGGAATGGCTATGAATTTTCTATGAAATTCCATACTCTTGATATTTTTTTACCACAGCAAATTGGTGTTTATATTATGTGCCAATTATTGGTCTTGCAGAATTCTGTTTTAGTGAATTTTCATGAAGTAGAAAAAAAGATTCAATGCAGATGGAAAGAAAACATCTACAAAAGCAGCTGATGTTCATAAATAAATTAAGCAGTTTGGCATGCAATGACTATGCTCAGGAAGACTACATATTAGCAATTCTTTATTGTATTGATCCTTTGAATTAAGACGTGTGCCACAGTTAAACACTTTTCTGTATTTTAAAGCTGTCATTTTTAAGTTTGAGCAAAGTACAATAGTCCTTAAGGGAAGCTTCCTAACAGGCAGACTTGCAGTCAGAGTTCAGTGTATTTTCTTCATCTTTAAGTCAGTAGGAAGCCTTTCTAAGTAGGAAATGAGGGTTGCATTTGTACTTGCCACTGGAGAGCTGCAGTTCATATAGTGGGCTTCATTGTCTGGACTTGCCGTGCAGAGGGGGTGTGTAGCTAGGAAGCCCTTTTCCCTGAGTATTGGGTGAATCACTGTCAGATGAGAGGTGGTCCAAGCTGAAACAGCACTTTGACAATCTGATTTGGCCTGTTGCAACCTATTATACTGTATTTCACAGCATCTAGTACATAAAATATTTCCTGATCACACTATTCTTCTCTCAGATTGTCTAGAAAGCACAAGGCAGCGATGCCTTTCACTAGATCAAGTTGCTTCAAGCCTTGTCTAACCAGACCTTTGCCACCACGGAAGGACCATCCACAGCTTCTCTGGGAAGCCTATTCTGATGTCTCATAACCCTCAATGTGAAAAATTTCTTCCTAGCATCTAATCTAAATTTACCCTCTTTCAGTTTAAAAATTGGCTACCAGTATCTACTGGTATTGGAATCGGGATTCCTTCTCTGTAAGACTACTCTCAATCTGTTCAACACCCAGACTATACATCAGTTTGCCTTGACCCAGCTGCACACCTTGCACTTGGCCTTGTTGTACTTCTGGAAGTTCACACAGGCCCAATCCTCAAGTCTGTCAAGGTCCCTAGGGATGGCCTACCTTCCCTCAAGTTGATCAACTTAGTTTGGGTTCATCCGGATGCTGCAGATGCTCGCTCCCATTGTCTAACAGGCCAAATGTAGACCCCTGGGGCACACCATTTGTTGCTGATCTCCATTTGGAGATTAAGCCATTGACTCTTAACTATTTGGATGCCTACATCCTTCCAATTACTTATCTATTGAATAGCCCATCCACCAAACCATGTATCTCCAATTTAGCAGTGTTGCGTAGGATTGTGCCAAAGGCCTTACAGAAGACAGGACATCTGTTTCTCTTCCCTTTACCCACCAACATGGCCACTGCGTTGTAGAAGGCCACATATCAGCTGGGCAGAATTTTTGTTTCATGACGTCATGTTGATATCTCTAGTCACTTCCTTGTCATTCACATGCCTTGACATAGATTCCAGGAGGATCTCTTCCATGAGCTCATTGAGCACAGAGGCTGATTGGTCAGTAGTTCCCACGGTCCTCATTTTTACCCCTTTTTAAAATGGATGTGATTTTTCCCTTTTTCTAGTCACAGGGGACTTCACCTGACCAATTCTTAGGTTCCTCAGAATCTTAAAGGAATGCAGTATCATTTATAAGTGAGGAACCGAATAGAACAAAACTGTTACTTTTGTAGTGGTTAATTTAAAATAAAACATGGCAAAAATTATGACAAAATGTATTGGTTGAGATTCACTACAAATATCTCACTATAATGGGTGGAATACACTATCAGGTTTGGCATGTGATAATGATGTTACTTTGGAAAATGTAGTTATATGTTGGTGTTTGAGAGGAGAAAGGTGTCTTTCAGAGCACAGTTTGTATGCAGCCAAAAAAATTATACGTATCATAACAGGTAATTACCCTGCTGCTGTTTTGCTGTCTTCAGCGAAAGGAAAATAATTGCTGATTAAACAACTTGGTCATCCAGATTCTTGATTACATTTCTATACAGAATTGTGTTTACATGCAAGTGCAGAACACTGCTATAAAGAAAATGGTTATGTCATTTGAAAAATATTTTACATATCTTTTTCATTATTTCAGAAATTGTTTTAGCATTTTCTTTTTACTCCATGGTGCATCTGCATGTGCCTTGCGATGAGCTTTGCAGTTGGTTTCTTCACATTTCTGTATTATAATATTCAGGTTATTAATATAATGCAGCAAACTAGTTTTTAATTGGCATCCCAAGTGATAAGTAAAATTTACCTCCTCTATGGAGGCCCTGACTGTTAAAAACATGTAGGAATAGAAAAATTTCCTTATTTTATTTAAAAAATAAAAACCCCAAACTCACAGTAGATGTCATTAAAACTTTTCTTTAAATAAAACTGTATAATTTTTGTTGTGGTTTAACCTCAGTAGGCAGCTCAGCACCATGCAGCTGATCTCTCACTCCCTTCCCAGTGGAATATGGGAGAGGATAAGAAGAGCGAAAATGAGAATACTCGTGGGTTGAGATGAAGACAGTTTAATAGGTAAAGCAAAAGCTTCACCCACAAGCAAAACAAAATAATCAATTTACTACTTTCCAGATGCTTAGCCATTTCCAAGAAAGCAGGACTTTGTCATATGTAATGGCTCCCTTGGAAGAAAAGTGCGCTATCCTAGATGTCTCTCCCTTTCTCCTTCTTCCCCTGGCTTTTACTGAAGAGGACAATGTCATGCGATATGGAATGTCCCTTTGGTCAGTAGGAGTCAGCTTTTCCAGCTGTGTCCCCGCCCAAGCTGTTGTGCACCCCTAGCCTTCTTGCTGGTCGGGTGGGGGGAGGTGACCTTGATGCTGTGTGAGCTCAGCAATAACTAAAACATCTCTGAGCTACTGAGCTGGTTTTGGCTGGGGCAGAGTTATTTTCTGCACAGTAGCTGGTATGGGGCTCTGTTTTAAATTTATGCAGGAAATAGTGTTGATAATTAAGGGATGTTTTCATTTTGCTTTTGACTCAAATGGACCAAAAGGATATCCCAGACCATATGGCATCATGCTCAGCATATAAAACTGGGGGAAGAAGGAAGAAGTGGGGGATGTTCAGCGTGATGGTGTCTGTCTGCCCAAGTCTCTGTTATGCCTGATGGAGCCCTGCTCTCCTGGGCATAGCTGAGCATCTGCTTGCCCATGCAAAGTGGTGAATGAATTCCTTGTGTTGCTTGTGCATGTGGCTTTCGCTTTCACTATTAAACCACTTTTATCTCAACCTACGAGTTTTCTCATATTACTCTTTTGATTCGCTCCCCTGTCTCATCTTGGGCAGAGTGAGCAAGTGCCTGTGTGGTTGCCAGCTTGGGTCAAATCACAACAGTTATCAACACTGTATTGGTCACAAACCCAAAACATAGCATCCTACAAGCAGCTATGAAGAGAATTTACTCTATCACAGCCAAAACCCATACAATTCCGAAGGTAATTTATACAGCAGATAAAACAGAAAGGAAGCATCATGAACTACCTCAATACAAAACACAGGTCTACTGCTAGGGGTTGTAATCCAGCAAAGAGTTTGAGCACAATTAACTTCTTGGAAGCTGTGCAGACCTGTTAAATCAAAAGAGCAGAAATTCAGGGCGGAGACTCAGTCTTGTTGCCATCAACAGCAAGGCTTCCAAGGGAACTCACTCACTGCTCCTTAAGGGTTACTTCAGACAGACAAAATAATAAATTACAAGCAGGGACTCCAGGTGCTAAGTCTAATTCAGGGATCAGAGTACTACAAAAGAAATTTGGGAAAAGCTGAAGACTTCTAAAATTAGAATTTGTACCTAGCTATTGGCAGAGTTACAAGTCCCTTTCTGGTAAGCTCTCTAATACCTGCCATGATAGATTAGGAATTCCATCCATGATTACTTTTGCCTTTGTGGTCTTGTAAAAAATGTATCGGAAACAATACAAACAGTAATGAGATATGTTATTTATGTGATAATTTTTACTTCCACTGCATTTAAAAAACTTTTTTTTTTAGTTATTCATTATTTATTTTGGGGTGATGAGTGTTTTTTTAGTTTTTTGTTTCTGATTTTTTTTATGTCTTCAGTAAGAGAAGCAATAGCAAAGTATTTCTACTGTTTGAGTGTGTTAGGTTTTTTACTGTGCCTTCAGGCAAAATTCTCCTAAGATTGTAAGTCCAGGCTATTCAAGTGGCTGATTGACTGCAAGGTGCAGAGGTTGAAGAATTTCCGGCAGCTAGTCAACTTGCAGAAATAAAAGCTATTTTTTTTTCCAAGACCATTAGTTCCCATTACATGGACACCACAAAGCCCCAAAAGATAAAATCAGCTGCAAAAAGTATTCACATTTCTCACTTATTCTGGAAGTTAATTTTGCAAACCATATTTTGCCAACTGGTTTTTCAGAAGTAATGCTGAATCTGGAACAGGAACATTATCCTTGACTTCCTTCCCCTCCACTTTCAATACGCATCGAGCTCCTTCATACAGAGATTGCTCAAAGCAAGTCATGAGCAATAAAGAGAGTATAGGAGTTAAATTGCTGCAAGAAATATTGCAGTAGTGTGGATTCAGCTCAACCATGCCAGAAGAGTATCCCTTGAAAAGGAAGTGCTAAAAGGTGTAAAAGGAAGCATTTGCATACAGTTTTGAAGCAAAGCTTTCCTTCTACTCCAAGGCATTCTTACTTCCACATAGATTTGTATGGTTTTCATTTTCTCCTTTCCAAATTGGAAGGATTTTTGCACTTAGGAGTAAAAAGGAGGGTAAAAACTCATCAGTTTTTTGCCTTAGCCCATTCTATTTCTTCAGAAATCATGAATGTCTCTTACCAATGAAAATAAAAAAATGTACTTTTATAAATGAGAACCTTCAAAGCACATATGAGACCCATGAAGGCCAAGTCAGACTATCGACAATAATAGCTGCTTTTAAGGAGAAACAAGACAATTTCCAACTCAAACTTTCTTCAAACAGAAGAGCTCTTTGTGGAATTAATTTCAACCATTGAGCATCAGTACTGAATTATCAATTTGTGCTATCCCATTTTAAATATACTTCATATACATATCTGTTCCATTTACATTATGTTTTTTAAGGCATGCAAAAGATTGCTAATGTAACATTCCTGGTATGCATGGTCTTTTGTATTTAATTTGATAGTAAATAAAAAGGCAATATTGGGACTACTTTCTGGGACTGAAAACATTAAGCCATGTCTTGTTTCTCTGAGGAGGCAAGAACTGCTGTTCTGGTTCAAGCAAAGGTATCATGGATATTGGTCTGTAGTGCATGTTTAGGAAAAGGACATAAAACCCAAGGTGAGTACAGAATTTTATTTATCCTGGTAGTGAGTTTCCTCACTTCCAGTGACCATGAATTTAGACATAGAATTTTCAGAGCTGCAGATTTAAGTGCACTATTATGCTCACTCTTCATTCATTTACTCATCTCCATGACTTTGGAAAAGATTTGCCTGTGTCTAATTATATTGATTTCTTCAAGTCTCAGTGAGAAGACTTTCTACTACTTATGGGAATAGAGAAAATGTACTAATTTTGGCTGACTTTAGGCCCATGGTCTGATAATTCTAGCTGTATTTTCTTTATGTGATATTTAATAATAGTACACTTCAGTCAGCATTTATGAAAAATGCATGAAAAACTGTTTTTTCTGTTTTTTACACTTGATGAGAGATAATAATGAGAGATAATAAGTCATCTCTTTGGCAGATACAACCAAAAACTGAGGTTAGTATTTAATCTGCAAATGATATTATTTGGAATTGGTAAAACCAAAAACAATGCAGAGGAGGGGGAAGATCTTACCTTTTGTGCAAAATTTCAAGTATTTTATACAAACAACTTTGGAAAAAAAGGGTAACTTCCAAATGTGATTCACCATTCCTAAATTCAGAAGAAAGAGAGGCTAAGAGTACTGAGATATGTTCCGTTTTCTATGCAATGGCTAGAGTATGGTGTCTGTGAGGGAAAGGGTCTGGTTGGGAGAATCAGTATCTCCCACATCTCAGTCACGTCGATAATTAGTGTGCTTAACGTGGTATCAATGGGTATTAGAACAGTGTATGAGGAAAGACAATAAAATGACACTGCTACTTTCTCAGCATGCTGGAAAGAACAGAACATTTCAACAGTAACATCGAAATTTGCTATTTCACCCATTTTCTGTATAACAGATAAGATAACTTCTTATTTAGGAAGAATTTTGCAGGAAAGGATCACAGATTTCAAGTTTCCATAAATATGTTATTGTCAGTATAAAATACTATGATAAATTAAATTTAAACATGATAAAAATTAGGTGTTAGAGTTTATCCTATGTCCTCTATGATATCAGCTGTCTTAAACTACTGTTAAGTCAAATGCTAAAATAAAAGGCACCAAAAAAAACCTCCTAAAAAATAAAATTAAAATTAAGGAGAAAATGAGGTGCATTAAAAATTTTGACTTTCTTAATTTTCAAAGATTAAAAGTCTGAATGGTAAAAAAATCCCTTTCATCTTTTTGTTTTCAGAAATCTAGATAATGCTACTTTCTGCAGTTTTGAGGGACAGAAAACACCACGAACTATTGATATATCTGGGAAACTAAGCTTAAACAGTCTGCAGCTGTAACAAGAAATTTTCGGACAGTGCTCTCACACACAAGGCATGATTTCTGGGATTGTTCTCTCAGACACCTGGTGTGATTTATTTAGTTGTCCTGTGCAGAACCAGGATTTGGATTCGATGACTCTTGAGAGCGCTTTTCAACTCAGGATACTCTGTGATTCTATGAGAACAGTATGGCTTTTCCTGTGCCTAGCTTTTGGCTCAAAGGCCACTGAAATGGTATAAGTGACAGAAAACCTTCAGAGGCCCTTCAATACCACTACACCAACATTCTTATTCCATTTCTTTCCTTCTACCTTTTTATTTTTACTTATTTAACTTTAATATACATAGACTGGAAATGAAGTCTTGAGTTTGATAGTCTTTAGTGGGAGTCCTGGTATTTAACTCTATTGGATGGATGTTTTGTCATGAAATCAAGAGTGGCTTTAGTACATTAATGATTTCAGATTCTATTTTATTTACAGAGTGATTCTGAAAAAAATCTAGAAGTGATTTTTAGTCATAGGTGCTATTTATAGTTCTATCTGTGGAACTTAAAAGAAAAAAGCTTATTATTTATTCCTGAAAATATATCTCCTTGGTTTTTAGTAACAAATGCATTCAATAATGACTGGACATGTGGAGTTTCCTGAGTCTGAAGTATAATCACAGCAACTTAGTTAATGCAAGTTAAGATTTAAAGACTTAATGGAGGTTTAGAAATCCTATAATTGGAGATTATATTCCTTTTTTGTCAGTGAATTTATCCTGATCATTGATTATTTTGCTATTTGTTGTGGGTTGACCCTGGCTGGGTGCCAGGTGTCCACTCAGTCGTTCTATCACTCCCTTTCTCTTGTGCTCATGGTAGTTCATCAAGAGGAATATTTACTTGGTAGTAGTTTCCCTACATATTTTATTTTCAGATTAAAGCTTTTTATTGTAAGAATTGAACACAATGTGCACTAACTCCAACTCTGTCATTATTAACTTATTTAAAGATATGCATTATGAATTCTGTAGTATTAAATTGCACCACACAAAATGGCATATGATCTTAAGTTGTTGTATTCTTTCTTGCACATTTATCAGCTCTGTTACGCAGCCATTAGTCTTTGCAACACTCTCATTACTTTCCATGGGACCATCAAATGAGCAAGGATTTTTCATATCATAGAGTCAATGGGAATTTTAAAGAGCTTGCAAAACCTTTCAGCCATCTTGAAGTTTCTAAGAAGTGTTTTGACCGCTGTTTGTATGTTTGCAATATATACGAACACATCCATATCCAGACCACTGCATTGCAAAACCTAATTGTAATTCTGTAAAATATAATTTTAAATGTTTAAGCTTTTAGATGTGCCTGAATGTAAACGAGATCAGAATCTGCCACTTCTTTTTCTCTTTTTTTTTTTTTTTTTTGTAAGACTGATGTCTGGTGCTTTTAGAGTTGGTTGACATGTTTTCTAAGAGAATAGGAGTTATTTAATCTGTGGTTTATGTTATAGAAAGTTCTCAGACACTCAACAATGCTTTCAGGCAACCACATACCTGCAGCTGGGTTGTCTGAATAGGTTTACTGCCTCATCAGCTATGCCAGCAGAAATGTTTGTGTGATTTCTTCCTAATCCATTTTGATCTGAATTTGATGGGCAAGTACAGAGTCGCTATTTAAACTCTCTGAACTAAATCACCTTATTTAATTGAAATTGGTGAGGAAGAAACCCTATGCACACCTCAGCTAGCAGACACCAGCCTGTGGTAATCTCCAGAAGGAGGATATGGTATCAAATGTCAAGGGGAGAGTAAGGTAACAGGAACTTTCTCATCTGACATAGTTACTGGCAGTTACATCTTTGTGTCTTTAGAATACACATAATAACATAGAGGAAGAAATTGTAACTAATTTAGATTATTGTATATATCACAGTTATAATTAAAATTAGAATGTTTCCTAAGAACATTTATCTTTAAAGGCCGTATTTAGCAGGAGGATAGTATTTTCAAAATATGAGCAATATGACATAGCCACAGAATGACCAGACAAGATGAGTCAGTGTGCAATTAAGTAACCAATAGTACTTCTCTGCCCATGCTTCAAAAAAACATAGAACAGATATATTGTGTTGCTTACTTTTCTAATCAAGACAGGCAAAAATAAAGGATTCTGGGAGGATTTTATCTTTAGTGTAGGATGAGAATTTTAGATAAGGCAGTAGGTTCTTCTTATTGTTATTGATGAGTATTGGGTAGCTGAGGTAGTGAAGTCATATTTAAAATAACCTTTTTTAAGTAATAAAAAAATGAAAAGTGGGGTTGGCCAATAAAGTCAAAGAACTGTTTTTTGCCCCATCTCTCTCCATAAGGTGTATGAATCTATAAGAAACTCAGCTTTACACTACTACTGGCAACTTTTATCTATTTATGGTTAAAAGGTATTTGATGGAGTTAAATATCTCTGTCCAAGAATTTCAAATATGTTTTCAAGAAAACTAATCCACTGGAAATTTATCACATTACAGGAATTATGTGTGTCAAAAACTTCCTTTATTCTACATTTAGAAATATGAATAAAATAATCGGTGTTCATGAATTGTTTTGTTTTGGGGGGTTTTGGAGGGTTTGAGATAGGAGTTCACAAAGAAAACCAGGAGGACTAAGACTGTCTGTGAAATAATATTACATTTTCTGGGTGATATTTATCAGCATGGTTAAAATAATTTCAAGTACTTTCCTTTCCAGATTTTTTATTTCTTCTGCTCACACTATAGCACATTTCCAGATGATGCTGGCTAGGGACATGACTTTTGTTTACAGTATAACATAAACATGTACAAATACAATCCAAGCACAGAGCTAGCCTTGAGACTGTTTCTGCATCCTTTCTATTTTGTCTCTGATTTGCATTTTAATATAACAGCTGATGCATTCTTTCTTAATATTAAACTCTGAGCCTTTAGAAATAACACAGAGTAATATAGGCTAAAAGGTCTCATCAAGTCTTTAGGCAAAGACTACCAGCAGGTACAACAACCACAGCAACAGAAACAATTTTCTTTCCTCCATAACTGTATTACTGTTCATGAAAATTTCACCCCATTAAATTTTTTTTCTATGTTTTTAACGAGTTGTAGTTGTTTAAATTTGGTTTGTATCATATAGTGATTAGAATCCTATAACATTTATTCAATGCAAATTAAGTTTCCTGGCCTTAGAAAATAACTGAAGGCTTATGATAATGATCAGTCATAGAATTTTGGTTTATTGTAACTCTGAATATTCTAATCTATCCCAGCAATTTGAGTTCTTCTTTTACTTCATATTTCTGTTTAATGGATATGTACAGATATGATTCCAAATTGCTAATTTTACATAATCTTACATAATGATCTTACATTTTCTTCTAAAATCAAGTAAACTAATATTGTAAAGGCTGAAAACCTTTTGGTTTTGATCTGATTTTGATTTGGATGCAGAAAGTCTCTGTTGCTGTTTTGTTTTCTGTTAACTTGCTTTTAGAGTGAAAATGAATAGATATTCTTGTGAATATGCTAGAAATACTGTTGATTGTTGTAAAAATTGACTCTTAGAAAAAGTGATTTATAATATGCATGAGCATTTCAGAAAATAGCAAAGAAGGACCCAAGCCCGGGGACCTGGTGACAGCCCATACAACAGATGGAGCTTTACCCAAAGTGTGACACTGAAGTATTGTCACCGTGGATGGTGAAGTTGCTATATAGAAGTTCTCATTAAACACTTCTTAAAGATTCTTCCTAGAACACAAATCTATCTAGCAAGAAGGTCGGGAGCATTGCAGAGTAGCATGCCTTCCTCAAACATTCTATCCTCTAGTTCATTGATTTTATAAGGCTGGGAAAGGCAAAATATTCTGGATTTCTCACCAAACTTGTAAATACATTTACTATTTAACTTATCAAATTATAGTATTTTTTGATGGATCCTGTCTTTAAAAAATTATTGTCTGTTTTGTGTAGACACTTCTATGGGGACTAAGAATTTAATGTTGAGAATTTGCCTTCCTCTGCTTTCTTGCATTGCTTTTATAAGTGTTTTTATTTAATTTAGGAACAATGAAGGTCTGAATTCTTAGCTTCTCCAACACCACTGTTAGACACACATGCTTTGAACTAAATTATAACTTTAGCTACTGATTTCCTTGGGATATTTCGTGCAGAGAAGTGCCTAGCTCATCAGTCACACTAAACGTTTTTGCTGGAAGTGCACAACATACTGGAGAGGATGGAAAAATGGTTATGTGATTCTACCCCCACCCAGATTCTGACTCTCACCCACAAGAGGAAACAGCCAATTAATGCATTTTTAAATGCCAAAACATAAATGCAGTACTTCTAGGATTTTGAACTGTTGCTGTTGCCAACTTAAGTAGCAGCTGATTTATATTTATGAACTGTACTTCGAAGGAACACTGACTAGGGGCAGTGGTAAGGTTGCTTCTGAGCCCCTGGCCTAGAAATGTGTCCAAAGGTCCTGAAAAAGCAGTGATTTTCAGCCAGCTGCTCAGTGCCCCATGAACTATTCTTGGCAGTATTCCTGCTGGCTCATATGTCTATAATGCTTGACTTCACAGCTTATTTCACCTTTATTGGATCACGGATAACAAAGCCGTGCTTATTCTTGATCTTTTATTTTGAACCTTCATCTATTATACTACTGTATTGGGGCATGGATGTCACACTATTAGGATTTTTTTTTCTGCTTCTTATGTCTTAGATATACTTTTAAACTCACAATTACAATGGAGTGATATTAAAAGCGCTCTTCAACTTCTATGTTTATAAATTGTGTTCACTGTTAGAAAAAAAACACAGACTTAGAGGTAGAAAATGTTAAGTATTCAATAAAATCAAACTGAATTCAGAAATACAAATATTGTTTAAAAGCAGTTATGAACGCAACCATCAGAAAGCTGTTTTTCAATTACGTCAGGTAGCATAGTTCACATAACTGTCAAGAACAAATAAGTGTACAGCAAAAAAGAAAAGAGATATTAAAAAAATATAAATTCTTCTCTGAGAGTTATAATTTCCCTAATACAAGTATTATCTTACTACAGAGATATTAAATTAAATATTTATATAAATAAATATTTATATGCAATAGAAGTGTTTAAACTATTCATTTTACACTTTTTCACTTCCAGCTTTACTGCCTTTTGGTACACCTCAAAATCCCCATTGTACCAGACCCATTAAACAAAGTTAGAAAGCATACACTTGTTCTTCTACAAGTCTAATATATGCTACAGAAAAAATGTGAGAGAACACAGATAGATTTGCAGTGGAGATTCAGACTGAAGCCCTCGGGGTTTTTTGGGGGTTTACCCTTTTTATTTGTTTTGACAAATCTTACACATTTTTCAAGTAAGGTTTATCATAAAATTTATAGCCCTAGCTATATTTACAGTTTACTGTGGCACCTTAGCTGTATTATGGAATCATCATTGCATTGGGAATCTTCACAAAACTTGATCTAATTGCTATACTGCATAACCAATGGATTATGCATTTTCCTACTGATTCCCAAATTCAACTTGCACCAGAAAAATATGCACTGGAATGCAAGTTCCTTAAAGGGCAGCATAGATTCCTCTCTAAGAAATATGGACATGAGAAAATTGCTCCTTCTTAAACATAAAAGGAGTTTTACATAGGTCTTATGAGGGATTTGTGCAGTTTCCTTATGTTCAAACAGATAATGTGGTCACATTTCTCAAGTCAAAATCTAATTTAATTCAGAAAGAAACTGAAAGGAGAAGATCTTTCATAGCTTGGCATCTGGACCCTGTGATTACCTTCCAAAGACGAGGAGAAGCGGAATGAAGTCGTGTGTAAATTGAACTCGGCTTCAAAAAAAAGTATAAGCCATATTTTTGTGAAATAGAAATAAAACATTCTTAAAAGGAATGTTTGGGCCTCTCTTGGTGTTTTGTGAGTCTTTTTTCATGGTAACAGTCAAAAAAAAAAAAAGGCAGTTATTTTTATTATATATTTGACCAAGCAGAAAGTAACAGAATATGAAATATGGGATATAGCTATTTGGTATACCTTTATAATGACTTGCAGTGACGAGTGGTACTGGGAAGCACATACCCCTTTGTAATGTCAGGCTGAATTTTAGAAGATTCATAGTAATAGTTTTAGTAATCAGAATCTGAGAATAATAATATTCAAATTTAATTGTTTGACTAGTTCTAAATCAGAAGGGAGCAAGAGGTAGGAACTGTGGAAAGCTGGTTTGGAAAGGACTGTTTAGATTTTCTGGGGCATGCCCATACAGATTTTTGAATACATGTACTTATACATGTACACATGGGGGATCCGGCCAGCACAACAGAATTGCACACATTATTTGTGTCATCCATTATCGGGTGCATATGTATCCTGTTACTATTTGCTCATTCATCCTAGAGGCCTAAAGCGCAGCAAGTCCTTAGTTATCACTCATTATTGGTTCTGTCCACAGTGGCAGTTACTTGTTTTTTTCTGAGATTGCTATCCTTGTTCCTTTTTCTTTCTCTCTGTTGCCCAATCCTAAGAAAGAAATGTTCAGATCAAACTAATCTGATGCGACTGCTGATTTTTTTAAGCCAGATTTTCAGGGTTCAAAATTCTTCCAACAACATATCATTTTTATTTCATTTAGTTGTGAGATTCATTGCCCTATGTACAGTTTGGTGGCTATTTATGAAATAGACTCACTGCTCAAATGGAGTCCTTATAATGGCAAATTTTTGTGAGGGGGGACCATCTGATTGGAAAGGAACAGGTAAAAAATGTCCTTTTGCAGAAGAGCCTAATTTTTTACTAACTTTCCATGCCCCACTTCACTGAGACATTCCTTGGGAAGATAGTGTCTGATAGCAAAGAGTCTGAATTCTCCATCATGTTTTACACAGGAGCTGCAAATAACCTATTCTATATTTTTATATTCCAAATGCAGTAAGACTGAGCATTAAAATCACATAAGAAAAATAATACTCTTTTCAAAGTAATGCCTGTTGTGATTAAAGTTCTTAGTAGCTGTATTTTTATTTCAAGTATATCTTCTAGACTGAAAAACAAACTGGTTTGCAGATAGTCTTAATGGTGCATGGGTGCTAGAAAATGCAGTCTCTTCACATCTCTTCTGTCATACATTTGATTTAGAGATGCTAAAGAAAAGCTCCTAAAAGAAGGTTTATAAACTTTACCTTGAAACATTGCAAGTCAAAGTGATTAACTAGAAACTCATATTTCACGATAAATGCTTCCTTTTTTCTCTCATTTTTTTAGATCTATCATTTTTTCGCATGTATTTGCTTGAATTGTTCTGATCAAGCCACAGAAAGGCATAAAAGGTGAAAATGTAAAGAGACTTTAACTTTTCTGATTCTACTTCTTTCCTTAAATTGTCTTCATTTCTTTGATAAGAAATAAGGTCCTTTTCTCTGCTTCGTTCATCCCAGCATGTAAAGTATCTAGAGGTAGCTACCAGCTATTTGTTGTTCAAGGAAGATAGACAGGAGGCGAAAATGTGGGAGGGAAGATACAAAAGTGTCTTAGAAGAATATTTCATCCTAAAGGTGTGGAAAATGGCAATTGTTTTTTCTGTGCTCCTGATAGAGTAATACAGATGTAGAGGATCCATAATGCGATTCTCAGCGATCAATTGCGTAACTCCACTGGCATTAGTAGGAAAACATCTATTTGTCTGTTGTTTCACTGGTTTCCCAGATTATCATTTTAACACCAATTTTGAAAGAGGAGATGAGGCTTCACTTGATCCATCAGTTAGCATATACTTGATTATACTTGAGTACCACTTTGATTCTCTAAATGTACACAATGAGTTGGTCTGCTGTACACAGCAACTCTTGGTATTTATAGCAAAGGTAATTTTGGCAAGGCCATTGTTGACCTGATGGAATGACTGAATTTGAATACAGCAATGAATCCTACCATCTATGACCACATTAGCAAGTTGTGGCTCATTTTTTAGGTTACTACTCCCAAAACACTGTTTGGGATATTCTTTAAAATCATGAATATGATGACATCTGAGCATATCCATTGCAAATTTAATGAAAATCTAGTAATTATTTATGACAGTAAGTGAAAAGTTCAAATGGTTTTCCAATATTTAGCATGAAGATGATTCATAATAGTCTTTGGAATCCCTGTGGAAATGCATGTGTAACTTCCTTTTTGTTACATAGTGGTGTCTTTGTATGAGGTGTTCAACACTAGTGTTCACAGTAAGGAGTGTTATCCCATATATCTACTGCATCTTTCTCTTGGTAATAGATTCCAATAATATTCATCATTATGCACCAATTTTATATGTTGCCTTAATGGTCAAGGCTGCTTAAACTTGGGTGGTCTCTTTCTTGCTACTTCCACTCAGGAAAATGAGAAGGACTGAAACTTTCCTCTGTGCTTCGGAACTGAAAATCTCATTGGGTTAACAGGGTTACCGTTCCCAACCCAACTGTCAATCTCAGTCCCTTGGAACAATGGGTTTCACAGGTCAACCCACAGCTTGTTAAGCCATTTCAACAATCTAGAAGTAGTAGATGTTTAGTTAAAATCTTTAAAATCTTTATGCTGTGCAACTTTCATTACATTTTATCTGTTTCCCTACATTCCTTCTTAATATTACTGCCCTCTAACAGAATACTTTGCTCTAAGAATGATTAGAAATACCCTTTACTCTCCCCACTGCAACCAATTGACCTCCAAACAGCAACAAGAGAGATCTGGAAAATAACCTCTCTCAAATTTAAACTCTTATTGTAAGTCTGAGTTCTTCCTGGAGCTAGAAGTCACAGTAAAAGGTCAGTGCATTGATACAGGGTATATTAGTGAACTGTACCTCATGTTAGCCCAAAACCTGTAGTGCTTGAGGTAAAAGGAGTGATAAAACAGCTATGAAAACTTTCCTATCAGTATACTCGTTATGTGGGAAGGATGCTTTTGTGATGATACAGGGAATCAAAGTAGTTATTCACAGATTCATTTTTGGTCTAACAATCAATTAATGACCCCAGGTCACAGAACTCTATTTTTTAATACCTCCTTATCTCTAAGCAGCTTAGGATAGTGATGGCCTCTTGGTCTTTTTCTCTCCTTCATTTTTTTCTTCTTTTTAAAGATGTCAAATGTCAGGGAAATTTATATTTGGGATTTGAGAAAGCTCTGCATCTTACACGAGAACTGGAATGCTTTGATTAATTTTGATATGTTTTCATTGACAACAGTATAAAAACTATTGCTTATAGTAGTATGTCTAAAACACTTTCAACGCTGGCAACCGGGCCAGCAATTTACCACTAGCGTATTATTCAGAGCTGGAGTCTAGCAGAAGGTGTCAGCAGAAAAACACTTTGTGTTTAACATAAAATGTGAATTTTAGTTTTGGTTTGGCATTGGGCATTTATGCCCTTGCAAAATGCTTTCAAAAACGTCTGCCGATATTTCCATCCTGTGACACTTATGCTTGCTGAGTTCTGAAGATATATAGAAATGAGAAATAAATGGAACTTTTGGCTTGGCTAACAAGGAGTTCAGTATGACCCCAAATTTAAACTCACCTTGCTTAATTGTCTAGAATGAGTGAAATCCATTCTTTATTATGTCAATTTAACTTTTAGCTTTTAGTTAATATTAATGTTTGAAAAATCTTACTTATAGATTACCAGTGTTCCAGCCTAGTAAATGAATTTACATTTATGCATCCATCTGCAATTTTAAGGGTTAGTTTTAATTGAACTTTTTTTATTTCTAAGATTTTCT
The DNA here is from genome assembly GCA_013397725.1 of Rhagologus leucostigma. Taxonomy (NCBI): domain Eukaryota; kingdom Metazoa; phylum Chordata; class Aves; order Passeriformes; genus Rhagologus; species Rhagologus leucostigma. The sequence goes on along the minus strand of VZTD01001193.1, from coordinate 1,740,866 downwards.
TTGCGGGTTTTTCTGTAGCTATACATTTTTTTCCTAAAGTGAAGGTGAGACACTGTCCTCTAGATGCCTTGTGAGAGATGGCCAAATAAAGATTCTTTCTTCCTTGTAGGTTTACTTGAGGAGGTCATTGTGAAAATATTTTTCTTTGAATGGGTAAAATTCTTTAGTTAGGGCTTTAATTGAGAACTCTTCTCTTAACATAAATATCATCATTTCATAAAGTTGCAAATAATACCCTTAAACACTGGTACCACAATTAAAAGTAATTCCTGAAAGAAGGTACAATCTCCACTTTTAGTATAAATCGTTTGTATGTCTCATGGATTTAGTTGTATTGACTTTGTTCATAGTACCACTACCTGTTATCTTAAAGTTCAAATCAGAATATATATGACCAAATGAGAATTTTTACTGGATTTTGAGGTTCTTGTTCTTCCAGACTTATATTTGACACAACAGTAGGTAGTCTCATTTGAATATGACCTATAATGTATCAATTGCAGTGGCTGAATCAGATCTTAATCTTACTTTGTCTGATATAATCAGCTAATTATTTCTGTGTAGGGTCATTTTATCTGATAACAGCTTTGCTGAACAGAATTTTAAAAGTTTTGTCTTAAGAAGTAAACAACAGTGGGAGAACATCACTGTTTTCAATGATAATATAAAAACATTCCACTTCAGTTCTGTGTCCCTCTCTTCTAATTTTGTGTGTTGCCACCTCACAAGGATCCGCATTATTTCACTCTGCTGCCTGGACTTCTACTGGGTTAAAATACTTCTGCTGTACTGACTAGCCCTAAAGTTCAACTGCAAGTTGTTATCCAGGATAGATATAAAGTCACTAAATATTTCTATTGCGTACTTTACAGTTCCTTATCAAAAGTAGAAAGCATTACTTTTTATCCATTTTCATCTGAACTTATACATTCCAAAATATATCTGTCATCCCTTCCAGACACTGCATGCCAACTGTCCCTGAAGCAAAGACTGGTCAGAAGAATGGTCAGAATAGGACAATGTTCTGATGTTTGCTGATTTAAATTGTTGCACAGCTTCACGGTCAGTTGCCCCTATCTCATGAAAATGTTTATATTTCCCTTCTTCTACAGCTTAAAACAATAATCTCAAAGATTACATAAAATGTTATTATATTTACCGCTTTAGATTGGCCATATCTATTACATACCATTTCTCCAGGAATTCTTTGAGCTTCAAATTTTTTCTTTCAACATATTGCTTATTTACATTGATAACTTTGAGTAGCTGCAGTCTCTAACTCAAGGATTCTTCTTGCTGACATTTAAATTTGGTGAATAAAACACTTGAGTTGTGATATGGCTGGAATGCTGGAAAAGGTACGCAAGATAGATAGGCCTTTGAAAATGAGAACGAGACTGTGAATTGAAGATGATATTTCATGGGCCACTTGAATACTAAGAAAGGGACAGATGTCTCTTATCCTACCTTGTTTAGCTTTGAAGACACACAGCCAGCCAAATGATTTTCCAGTCAATTAACACTGCCTCTTAATTGACTGTATTTTTACTGTGTACTTGGTGTAGGATGGATAGCTATATATATTTGGTCTGATGTGCCACAGTTGTTTCAGTGGCCTTGATGATAATGTCAACTTGCACAATGATAGTTGTTGATGGCTGATACAACCCTTTAAATATAAAGCTATATTTGATTCTAATTCTAAACTTTACGTAATAGAATTTACATTTATAGACTGAGAAGAACAGCACATCCACAATTTTTTTTATTAACTTCTTAATAATAATTCTTTTTTTCTCTGTTCCCTTGAGTAATGCCTGCTCAATCCTACATCTATTGAGGCTCCTCACCCTGCAGGCAACTGTCACAGAGAAGACAGACACATAACAGTTACATGCTAAATGACTGGATATATTCTTTTCAGGAAAAAAGTCTCTTCCAAAGCAAATTGTGGATAATGTGATGATATGTTTTTATCTTTCCTCATGAATTTTTTTAATTCAGGGAAAATATTTTTAGGAGAACTTATCCTAGTTTTTTTAACCTTTTAATCTGGAAATTCTTTTATATAATGAGTGACTAAATACAAATTTCATGTTAATGTATATATTGTACCCTCTGTACATAATTCTGTTTAGGGCTGATTATTCAGAGCCCTAAATAACATTCCATTCTTAAAAAAAAGCCAAATGTACAATTGCTATAAAAATACAAAAGTCCTTAGAGGAAATGTATGAAAAATGACAGGCCTATCTAAAAACTTATTTATAGCACTAAAAAGTATTCATCAGTAAAATACGTTAAAAGTTTGTACTTACCAATACAGTCCATCTAAATTCTTCACTTCATTGCCTAATAAAATGCAGGACACCAGCCATCTAGCATATCTGACATGCGACTGAAATATAGAATATATTTCTTGAAACATTATTATAACAAAACTTTCAGATGCTTTGCTAATTTCTAAATAAGATGTATTTATTATATCTGTATGTATTATATCTCTATGTATATTTATTTTTGAAAAAAGCAGTTCCTAATCTACTGCTGAGAAGCTCTGATGGTCACGTATTAAAATTGCAACTTAATTTGAGTCTTTGTAACATCACAAAAAACAGTGGGAGACTTACAATAGGTAAATATTTTGATATTTAAAAAAAAAAATCTGATGGTATTTAATTTTATTCTTATAGCTCACAAACCCTTGGCAAGACTAGTTATGTTGGAAATAGTGCTCCTTTACTTTTGTGAATGTCGCTTGAAACCATTTAGGGTCCTAACTAGAGATTGGTAGAACATAAAAATAACCAGAAGAATTTTGGGCATCCTTAGTAAAGGTCTCAATATTTTAGGATGTCTGAACTACACAAACTTTATTAAGATGAATAAGAACAGAAAAACAGAGCTGTAGCAAATTCTTTGCCTTTCAAAGACTGAAAATTACGCCATGAATGAATTATCTTGTATGAAATGAATATTTATTTCAAAATACATGTTGAAGTCTCTTTTGTCTCATCCTCATCATTTATAAACACTAAAGATAATGTTCCATCATATAACTACGGGACAGCCTGTCTCTTTCAGTCTACTTTGAGCTTTGAGTCATATTTAAATAACAAATTTGAACCTGCTTGACATGTAATTCTACCTTAAATAGACTATAACATTTTAAACACATTTTCCAAAAGTCTCTGTTACATATCATTGGAGCTCAAATATCATGCCTGAAAAGAGTTTTGGAAACTTTGACATTGTCATCTGACCAACCAAACTATGTTTGAAATTGTTATCACTACTGCATTTGTAAGTGAGCTAAAAGCTCAGTGCAGACAACCTGACAGGCAGCTTCTTGGAAGTATTGTGTCTTAGTAACCTTAAACATGGCTTTTCCTTTCGAACACTTTAGTAGTTGAGATAAAGTGGAAGCGTTTTGGCAGCCCTACAGCCTTTGATCCAGTCTGTGAGAAAAATAGTACTGAAATGCCCCTAGTCCTGAATTCTATGAACTGTACTAGGATGACAGTTATCTGTCCTTTGCCCCTTTCCCCCCTCCACAGTTAATACAACAGTTCCATTTGAAATGCAAACTTCATGAGGCAAAGAAAAACACTAATCCTAAAGTGCTCTAGAGGTCACCACAGAGATGAAAGAATAATAAATTTTGTCTTACTTCCTACGATTGCTGCAGCTCACTCATTCTCCTTGTAAAGATGCTGTATACAATTCAGCAAATTTTGTAAAATTGTCCTGAAAATACTTCAGTATTTCCTTTCACATTTCAGTATCCAATAATACCAGGAAATTATTCCTAAGTTTTAAATAATATGTTACCCAGGGAAGTAGTGGACTATTCAGTACTAGTCTTGTCAGGGGCCTTGATAATCTAATCTAACACCCTACCTTCAACAGAGGTTTAGAACAAATGTTCTCTAAAGTGCCCTTCCAACCTAGTATTTTCTGTCATCCTGTGATGTTCTCATTCCTTCTTCTGTTTCCCATCACACTCATTGTTTCTCCCTCATTCTAGCCTCAGCCTCAATGTGTCCTGAGCAGCTGTAGTTTTTGTTCCCTCCTAAAACCTATGCTAAATTACAGTCCTTACTTGCTTTCATGGATATTCTTCCCTCAGCAAGCATTAAGATTGTCAGATATCCATTTAAAAGAAGAGTAAATATCACCACTGTGTCACCTCTAAGACGACATGGGAGGTAGGCTGAGCAAGTCCTGATCGTGCGTCTGGTGCTTCTACCAATATCTTTATCTTCTTAATGCATGCCCCTTGGCTGGTAAAAGGCATTTGACAGGATGGATCCAAGAACCCAACCAGACACACTGTGGGAATTTAGGTTCAATCCAACTTCACAGATTCTGTTCAGTGCAGTACAAGATTATGACAAGCTCATCTTGGACAAGGAGTATCTCACGCCCACCTGTTATTTGGTCAGCTCTGATCCATTGTCACTGAGCTGATAGTGTCATTATTGATATCGTGTATGCTGCCAGAAGTAATATAGGTGGCTCTAAGAGAACAGTCTCAGTGTCTGCCTTCCCATGATGCTGGCCAGGCTCTAGAAACGCATTGAATTGGGTTGAAAAGTCATATAGACACGGCTACATCAAGAAGAAATTACATCCAATTCATTATTTTAGTAATCTTTCCCCTCTCCTGCACAGTTATTTCTGCAAACTGCATGACATTCAGACAGTGGAACTCCAAATCATGCTGCAGAAAAACAGATGCTTGCAAACACATATTTTTGTCTTCTTGTCACTATGTCCCACCCAAGGGCAAAGAGTTCTATCACTATGAACAACCACAAGAGTGAAGAGAAGCACAGTGAGTAGGAATCTAAGATGTTCAAGATCTTAGTATGACAGTATTTATTTGGATTTTTTTACTGATCCAAAGCAGCAAAATCTAACTGGACTTCACTGGACTTGATTACATTGGAACTTGTATAGATGTGTTCTCATTGCATCACTCCTAACAAAATTCTAAAGGTCCCAAGCCTATTCTCAACAAAGTAATTAGGATTTAGTTTGATTAATAAACTAACTGAATAACGTATTATGAGCAGTTGAAAACTCATGTTTCTTGACAAAGAACTAACCTTTATCTAGAAATATTAGTATGATTTCCATCACACAGGTGTATCTGTGTTGGTATGGATGAGCTGGCAGTAGCTGTTGACATGTGAATAGACCTGTGTTCTGTTTACAGGACTTGTAAGGACTGCTTATCAAGAAGGCTCTTTGGTGTGAATAGATGGTTGTTGCATGACCGTAGCCTTTCTCCCCCTTAAGCCCAAGTATGCAAATAAAAACTCTATGACGGTAACTGAAGGCAAAATGCCAGACACTTGCCAGAAATGGAGGTCAGAAATCAAGCCAAGGAATCCTAGTAAGAGTGGAGAAAACTGACCTCCAGCCTGGTGCTTTTTTCTCCCAGGCAACAGTGGAGAATCCTATATTAATATTCTCAGACGGCATAGCCAAAAATGTCAGGAGAGCACTATATATTTGTGCTTGTCTTTATAACATATCCTTTATTTTCAGGTTTATTGTTTTTAATTACAGTGTAAATTACAATATTTTAAAATATATTAATGTATCTCAACAACATCCTCAAATTACATTTTATTTATTATAAAGAAATAACTGTAATATTATCACCTCTATAGCAACCTGTGGTGCAGACCTTCAAATTCTTATTTTTTTCTCCAGTATCCCAGCTACTAGCCTGAAATATCTGATTTTCACAAGCAATGAAGAAACCTCCCATCATATTTGCTTCACATTTACCATTAAAGCGATGCAAAAAAAAGTAAAAAAACAAAAGCTCAGTTATTAATATCAATTTGTGTTCTTCTGATTTTGGCAGCAAATAAACATGCTGAGCCTTCATCTGTTAAAATGAGGCTAAAAAAGAAGCAGCTCTTCAATTTATGGCTAGACTGGACAGGTACAGTATCTGAATTTTTAAGTTTTTTGACCATAATAGATACCGTGTATGGAGTTGATTCAATGAAAACTGCCATCACAGATAACGATCTTATGAAATCTAGTCTCCCAAAAGTTCATTCAAAAAAAAGTTAAAAAGGTATTTGAGCTAAGACCGCCCGAGATCACAGCACTAAGTTGACTTCCAGTGAATATTATGTGAAATTCAAAGCTTCCATGCTCTCTGAGATTGACTGAAATTTCCTGAGAGGCTGATTCTCCCTACGTGGTCATAAGCATTTGCACAGCTGCTAAAGGTTTTTGGCAGCTGCCCACAACTGTGGAACCACATCTGGACTAGATCTAAGTGGTCAGAAATATCAGTGCCTTCAGAACAAATCAGTGAAACCTACTTCTCTCACCTAGCGGTACCAAAGCCAAAAAATAAGCCAATCAATTCCTGCTGTCAGGAGGGATGGAAAGAGAAAAACAGAGACATTTCTGTCTTCTCTTTAGCAGATATGTAAGATGCTTTAATAATCTGATAAAGGGACAGAATATAAATTTAGAATATAAACTTAGATAGCTAAAGCCTAAACTGAAATATAAGACAAACCAAAGCCGTTAATTCAATTTCAGGGATTCAGAAAATAAAATCTCGCTTGACTTAACTCTTAAGGGCAAAATTTGAAATCAGATTCTTCTTTTACAGGCTATCTTTGTTCACAATAACATTTCCTTAAAGAGAATCCTGTCTCTTAAAAAAAGTACTAGATGATTATCACATTTTTAATTGCACAGTTGAATAAACTCAATAAACAATAGTATGGTTTTCTATGCAGCTTGCCCTTGAATAACTCAAAATTTGGGAGATAATTAAAATTTAAACTTCTAAAGTGAATTTGAATCCTGTATCTATGAAATATATAATTTTATATATTTCATGAGACTTTTTTGATTAGGTTGACATTATACTGTTGTTTGAAATGGGCCTCATAAGGTGAAATTGAGATGCTGAGAATAAGAGGAAATGTATAATTTATAAACTCTACTTAATAAAGCATATGTTAAGTACAGCTCTGTATGGAAAAGTCTTTTAAGGTTATTTATAGTTTGATTTATTATATTAGACTTCTTCTTAATAATAGAGTTATCTTACCATTGTAATTGAGCCTATCTGTCAAGATTATAGAGGACATTTTACATATCTGAAGGAAGATGGCAAGGCAGAGCTATGAACCAGCAGCAAGTACCAAAGTTAGCATGGCAATCAATTCTATTGAACCACAGCATTTTCTTAACTTAAATTTTCCAAATCATTTGAGTCTGGATACATGCTTTATGTTTGTCCAAATCAGAATTGCCAGTCAGGTAGGAATGATCGGCAACCTTGATTGCTCAGGGTTTTTTAATGAGGATTTCAAAATCAAGCTATTGAGTCAGCCAAGAGAAGATGAGAGAAAGAACCCACTACTCATGGACAGCTGCATATCGAGAACAGATATCTGAAGAACAATCTATCTGCATGAATCATCTCTGTGTTAGAGTGAAGCAAAGAATGAGGTCATATGACCTGCTGATCAATAGTAGAAGTGTTTTAAGCCAGGCCCTGAGATAATCTCTCTTAGCTGCCAACAAGCCCAGATTCCCACAGACGCAATGCTACAGCCTTTTTCTTTGTCAAATTTTTAGACCCCTATATAGTAGTACCATCTCCTCCCTATCTCAGCTTCTGCAGGAACCACATTAGAGTTAGGAAGCTGAGGTGTTAAGAACTCAAAAATCAGATTTTCAAAGGCATTGAAAAGTCACTAACTCGCATTTAATCCATAGAAATCAGACTTTCAGGTCTTCATATATTTATCTAAGAAATTCTTCAAAAATTAAGTGTAAAGTTTCTGTTGGGTCAAACTTCATGTTGGCATGTAAGCATAATACTCAGTCATGATGAAATATTTGCCCACTAGTAAAATAAAAAAAATATTAAGGTCAAAAAAATTAAGGAGGAGTGTAGAAGAGAGAAAAGAGATAAATAAATTTGATGTGGAAGAAAGAGATAAATGCAGCATATGTGTTTCTCTCTTCACTATTTGTTCTGGAGCAATATAATCAGCTATAAAACTACTGTAACAAAAAGAATGAGAAGTGAGGTGACAAGATGTGAAAAGTACCCCACAACTTTGCTCAGATTTTGGAGAGCAGAGGAGAAGAAGAGTTGAATTTTCCAGGAAATCTACTACAAGTTTCCCTCTACTGGTTCTTTTGCTTTGAAGTAAAGATCAGGTAATATACTTTCAGGAGGTGGAGCAATGCTATAAGAATAACAGGAAAATTGAAGTCTGAATATTGTTTTTGATTGATTCATTGATTGTGCAGTAAAAGAGAGGGTTTACTGTCGGGTTTGGGGGGGGGTTGAGTCATTTGATATGGGTGTTATTTTCATGGTTTACTTCCAAAATTAACAATTATTCAGCAGAAATAACGGCAGGGAATCCTGTGTGTAGTCTTCACTTGTTTGTCTATAGAAAAGAAAAAAAACCACTCATATGACACTTTTATTAATTAGAATTATTTTTCTTCTGCATTGCTCTCAGCTAGTTAAGTATATGTAACAGTAATGCAGTAGAATCCCAAAGCAGAACTCTTCTCACATTTTTTCAGTAAGTTCCACTACATGATGGTGGAGATGATCATAAAACAAGTGGGTTTCAATTATGTATAGTAAAGTGACTCTTAAGCCTTTTAGCAAAGAGCAGCAGGATCTACAATTAACAGAAGCAACTACGAGGTTTTGGTCACATGCAGTTTTGTAGCAAAGGAGTGATAAAACTGTGGAAATCTTAAGAGTGTCTTCAAAAAGGGATTGTGGAAACCAGAATCACAGCTGAAGTTGTGAGTCCTTTGCCTTCCTGCACTACTATTCTCATCTCCATATTTGCCACTACTAGATTGATATATACATAACCATTCCATTACATTCCTGTCTATATCTTACCCCCACCTCACAAAAGTCAGAAAACAAACTTGAGGCCAGTGCCTATAATTAAAGCCCTCAGATACTACTGACGGTATTAATACTGTTAGTTGAGTATACCATTCAGAACATTTTAGTTTTGTGTTGCATTCAATAACCATTCGCAGCATGTCTTAATCAATTCAATAGGAAAAAATATTCAGTAGGTATCAAAAGTGAATAAAAAAAATATATATGGGCCATATACAGTAGATATTAGTTTGTGAAGTCAAAAAAAACCCAATACACATATTTGATACTTTCTTTCCCAGTAATAAAGTCCTGTTGTACTAGTCCCTGTGCTCCTAATCAACAATATTTTCTATGCTGTGAAACTGTATTTTGTCTATTTAACCTCTCCTTCAGTTTTAATTGAATTAAAAACAGTTAAAGCATTACTATTCTTCTATGCTAGTAGTGAAATGATTTCGGGGAAATTCTTGAAAGTTTTTGTGAAAAATGACTTGTGTATGTGAGATGTTATCTGATGAAACAGTAGTACAAGTCATTTAAAATTTGTGAGAAAACAAATTTGTGTTATTATTGTCACTCTAGATTATATTTTTACTCCGGGTTATGGGATCACTCATTCTTTTGCTCTTTGTAATTTACTGACTTCCCTTAACAACACCACTACTACTTAATACTGAATGCATGATTTAAATGAACTATTTGGTAAGTGAGTTAAGACTTCTCAGGTCTTATCTAAATCTTATTGAAATTGAAAAGCTATGGAAAAGACTTATATGAAAAAGATTTGTGGAAGTGAGTGTCAAATTTTTCATCTTTCTTCTTGAGGCTGGCACAAATTAACTTCATTAGAAAAGGGTTTTTCAGATTTTCTGTAAAATGTTTTCTAATCCTTATAACACTTTCAAATTGTTCACAGAGAGTTTAAATTGCATGTTACTATAAATATCTGCATAGTGGTAGAAGGAAAAAAAAAGTATTTTTTTTAAACTTAATTCTGTAGAAATGCATTGTATTTTCAATCTGTGTCTATTTAGATGAGTCTTTTGAAAAGAGCCCAAGGTTCACTTACTGTGCTTCACGTATATGTTATGGCCTCAGTTTTTCATAGTTCCATTCCATTCAAATGAATGGTTGATTCCTGACTGAAAATTTAGACATGTTGGATAAATTTAGCTGAAGATATTCATCATCTGACCGTGAAGCAGTTAGACGTATTTGTATTTACTGTAGGTGTAATTAAGCTTCAAAGTTAACATTTTAAAGTTAACACCTCAAAGTTAACACCTCATTAAAATCAATGGACAACATCTACACTTCCCTGATTTTGCAGTAATTTGGGCTGCTGATTATATGAATGATACACAATGAGGACTTTATTTTAAAACACAAAGAAATAGAAATAGGAAATAACCTTAAAGTCAATGAGCAAATTCTCGAGATCCATCCTTGGTCAGTCTTTATTCAAATTCATAGCAATGTGACTTATATTACTTACACTAAGATGTATTTATTCAATAAATATTAAAGACTTTATGTTTTATGTCTTATTTTGTTTGTTTAGGGGCTTTTTATTTCAGGTTTTTTTTGTTTGTTTTGGTTTAGTTTTGTTTTCTCCCTGCAGTGAAGGGGAACACAGCTTTAAAATGTGGTGGGGAAGAAAAGATCTTGATATGAAGACCTTTGTGACTGTGGCAAGACTTAGATCCTAAGTACCAGACTATCCTTCAGAATTTTTTATTAACTTATAGTGTTTGATTAGAGTTTTTGGATAAGGATGAATGATAATAATCATATTCGATCAAAATAAATGTACTGCTTCATGAGGTTCTTTGGAGACTATCACTGCCACTTCCAAATGAACATATATTTCTCTCATGCAACTCAGGAAGTATTTGTGTTGTCACATAGCAGTGGAGCACCATAATTTTGATACACTATTTGTTCATTATTTTCCCCACAAATCCTTTTAGAAAAGTTTCATTCCTGAGATTACAATATGGTTATAATTTTGAGATCCAGAATTATGGTGACAGTGCTGTTATAAAGTTTGTGTGCTAAAATTTTGGAAGAGATCTGAAAGAAAACATGAATTGCCAGAAATGCTATACATCATAATACCCTGAAATAAAACTGAAGTTAAAGCAGAGAAGTTAAAAAATCCTCAAGAATTGTAACTTAATATACATGATAAATTCCATCATATAATAGTTGATCAGCATTGTGCCAGTGCCTGTTTATAGGGTGAAAATTGAGGAACTTAGAGATACTGGAATGAAAAGAAACACATAAAGGAACCACAGAAAAGGGGAAATTCCAAGTGCTTAACAACACTACTGGAAAAATGCCAGAGATGTATTTAAAAACCTCCTATCTACAGGCTGGAGAAATTATTCCAAGGACCCTTAGGTAGCAATGTATGTATTGGATCATATTTAACTATGTGATTTTCTTGTGGGTAAATGTTTTCATGAGCTCTATTCTAATGTTTTACAAGTAAAGTAAATGTATGAGGGCAGTATAATTTATTTTCTAATGAGGGATCAAGTAGTTTATTTCTATTGTACATGTTATTACAGTGACTGTAACATGCTGTGAGAGAGCAGAATGATGAGCAGTCACATCTTGCTAACACATCTTAGATGATAAACAGATGGAGACCATGGAGATATTCCATGTTAGGACATGCAGGAAAAATTATTTCACAAATGTAATTAGCATAAATTATTTTTTTTAAGTTTTGGGGTTTTTTGTTTTGCGTTTTTTTTAATAGTCTCCTCCTCTGCCCCTTAATAGCCACGACCTTGGCAGCTTGAGTCTTCAAGATCAGCTAGAATTACGATGGGTGGATGAAGCCTTAAAGGTTAGAAGTTTAGTTTGGAGAAGTACCAAGAAGTTTGGATACTAATCTCATATTTATCCAAACTAATCCTTGGAGGTCTCTCTCCTTCCTCTTCCACATCTTTCCTCCTTCTCCCCCCAAGACTGACTGTCTTTTTTCAGGCTTCATGCTTGCACTGACACTGTCCTTTCACACTCGTCTTGGAAATTTCACATCTGGTATTGCTTTATGCTTCCTGTTATTTTAAAATTACATACAGTGGGATCTCCCTGAGTCAGAGATTTCTCACGAATGCTTATCTTCTTGCCCTAGTGAAGTCTCAAGTCTGGTGAGATTTGAAATGATGAAAAGTGAAACAGAATTGTCAGGGCCATTAACTGAATTTGATACAAAATTTCTGTACAATTTAGGGTCAAAAAAAGGGTTGATGAGACCTCTAGTCTGATCCCCTGTGTAGAGTAAGCAACAGATTTTTAGCTCCTGATTGCTACATTGAATCCAGTAATTTGAGTTTGACTGAAGTATATTTTCCAGGAAACTGTCCTATCTTCACCTCAATACAGCATGAGGTAGTTCTCTCATCCTCAGTGATAACTAATCATTCTTCTTTTTTTTAAATTTGACTTTGTCCTTCTTCAGCCTCTAAAATATTCATCCTTAGCCCTTCTTTACCGATTACAGATTGTCTTTAGAAGCCTAGTCTTTCTCCCTGGACTTTTTTTTTTCCTTTTTCTTTTTTTTCTTTTTGTGATCCATGCAAAGTTATTTAAGTCTCTCATGTTTGAGCTTTTTTTCTCCAGACATTGAATCATTTTTATCTGAACCCTCCTAAATTTTTCAATAATCTTTTGAAAATGCGTGCTGGAACAACAAAAATAAAATTGCCTCTCTAATCCTGCTCAATATTCTCCCTTTACATACCAACAGATCAGACTGTCTCTTTTTGCTATTGCATTTAACTGGAGGCTCAGACTGAATTACTTGTGTATGGTATACACTTATCAATGGTTTGTGAGGACACTTTACTCTAGAAATGGGACTCAAACATGGTGAAGTCTTAGGATGGCTAGTTTCCTTCTTTCCCTAACAACAGTAAACTCATAAACATGAATGTAAATAAGAGGCAAACACTTAAATAAAAGGGTCAGAAGCCAATCAGTTCTTAGAAGAAAGTTGTGAGAGCCTAAAGAGTTGTGAGGACAAAAAGGAAAAGCAAGATTTTCTTCTCACATGGGAAATGTATATGCCCATCTTTACCAGGACATTCACTATGGACGAAACTGGAATCACTACCTTTAATTTTTCTAATGTCTCACCTAATTGTAGCTCCTTATTCCTGCAAAATCATATCTGTAACTTTGGCTGTACATGATTTGAACTGGTTCAGTCATCAAGTGATACAGATCACTTCCCATGACTGCCTGTCTTCATTATTTACCAGTGTGCCAATCTTTGTGTCATCCCATAAATTTTATCAGCTCTGATTTTATCTTTGCTTTTCAGAGAACTGATAAATATTGAAGGGTGTCAAGCCTAATATGAACCCCTTCTGCAACTCTTAGAAGCAGCCTTAGTTGACTAGGATTCCTCACTGCCTGCTACTTACCAAAATGTCAGACTATTCTAAACCTACTTAGATGCAGCTTGGTGAACTTGTATTGTGTTAAGCTGCATTGTCAGGAAGTAGGCAGTAAGAGATGTGTTCAGATAATTTCTAGATACATTTAGTGCTCAGGAAAGTGAGAAGCTAATTGTGCGGCTGAAAACATGTGGAAAAAATCATGGGCTGGATTTTCGTATGGATCTGTCTTGGTCTGAGACAGCACTCGTGGGCTAATCCCAAACCAGTGTCACAACATCAGATATAGTACATACCTTCAGCCTGTGCAGAGTAGAAGAAACTGCTGTTCCAGCTCCCACAGCTGACCTAGGATAGAACAGATGTTCTGCATTTCAGTAGTAAGGATAACATTTTGGAAAACCAAATATTCTCACATCATCTCATCTAAACAAGTCATACTAAATACATTTTTTTTCGCTGAATTATCTAAAACAATTGCTCAATAAAAGGGAGAAATTCAAAATTCTAGGACTGGATTCTTGTTTAATTACCTGCCCATGGACTCCAGGTAAGAAGGATATAACAGGTAACAAATATCACTACATTATGTATAAGCTTATTCCTGAAAATTCCTGAGAGATAAAAAAAATCATAAAAAGAAGGGTATACCAATAACCAAATAATCTCTTTCAAAATATCTGATTTTTTTAATGCTGTTGAGAATTTATAGATTTGCTATTATGTTAAATTTTATTTTAAAGGATCATTGTATTGATCCAAAATAATCATATTAAATGTTCATATAAGCCTTATCAAAATGACATTGCCTGTTAGAAAAAAAATGGCCTTCTACAGAGCAAGGTTTTGAGGAAAATGCAGACTAACTATTTCAGCTGGGGATTTGGTAGCCACAAAGTGACTTGGACTTTGGCCAGAATATTACAGTTAATAGCCCTTCTTTTGTGAAAAGTGCCATGGGATTTTTAACGACAAGCCAGTCAGGAGGAGCTGAATTTTACATCTCTTCCAAAAACAGCTTTATGAAGCCGGTAAAAGGTTTTATTTACTCTTACTGAAGGAGTCTGTAGAAATGTGGCTCACTGACACCTCTAAATTATATTTTTGAAAAAATAACAAATGGTCTTTCTTTTTTTTCTCTTTTTTCTCTATTAATTCATAGAAATGTAGATATTTATTTCATATGTTGATTAAAAATATGTATAAGCAATAACCTTGTTTAATACTAGACCTATATACCTGTCTGACAAAATAAGCACACAGATATTCAACTTTTTTAAAAAATTTGTTCTAATGTGTACAAATATTTTATTTGCAATGCTATTTAGATAAGGAGAATGGAAATTAATTCATATGCTTCATATCCATAAGTAAAATGAAAATTAAATTCATATGAGCTTATGAGCTCACATGATGGATTAATAGATTTAGTTTGGATATGATGTTGCTGTAGATAAGAAGTTATCCTTGTGACTATAGAACTGCTCTTACGGCCTGCACTAGGGAGTAAAGCTCTTCCTTTATCCCTGAAATACTCCAAGCAATATCAGTTTTCTTAGTTGCTGTAAAAGGGATCCATAGTTAGTCCTTTATATTTCATTTCCATTTCCTCATCTTTGTAGATCATCCATAGACTTCCTTCAGGCTACGAATATGGTAGGAAGTAACGTGTTATTCCCACTCCCCTCTTTTTAGTTTCTCTGTTTTGCAGAATCCTTTGGTTTAGGGAGAAGTTTTGGTCTTATGCATGTTCCCTGACACTTGAAGCCACTACCTTCTGTTCTTTTCTGTGTAGTTTCTCTTCCTCCCTCTTCTGGTTTGTTCCACTTCCCTAGGTGAGGAGCAAAAGTGGAAAAAGCAGAGGTTTCCACTCAGTTGTAAGACAGGATGCACTCTGTGCACTAAGCAGAGAGATTTTCAACCACAGCTACACAAGGCCATCTTTAGAGCTTCAGGTGCCCCAAGCAAGACTAGGTAATCATGCCCTGGGATGAGGTCAAAGTTGGTTTAACAGAGGGTTTCAGAACCAAAAATGAAAGCTTTTGTATCTCAGTTCAGAGGAAAGACAACCATTAGAAGTACATCTCAGTGTCACATTGTTAGGCAGAGATGTTATTAACATCACTGACGTACATGTGTAGTAAGCCAGAGGCACAAAAATGCTTCTATCTGGTTAAAATGTACACACTTGGGCAATGCCAGTGGACATTTTACACTTAAAGGGACAGAAGAGACTTTCTGTGGTAGACAAATGAGCTCAAAGAATACTTGCCCCTACCAGTGCCCCTTCCACTTTGGTATCCCATGTGGACACTTGTTTAGAGTTCCCCTAAGGCTGACCCTGCAGCTAGAGTGTGTACAGAACAAGATTGCCTACTGTATGAGAAGGAGGAGCAGAGGGTTCAGGCCCCTAATCAGCAATGACATTTCTGTTTCCTGACACTGCAGAACAAGGAACAAGGGGTCATTCCACGTAGGAAACTCAAATGCAAACCTGCCAATTAAGTGAAACTTGTAGTTAGAAGGAATGTCACAAGAAAAGAGACAGAAACACACAAGAAGAACAAAGGCATTTTTAAAGATAAGTAAAGAAAATAATCAAGAACCAACGCTTTAGGGAATTAGAAAGTGAAAAAAAACCCAAGCAAAACATACAAGCAAAAAACAAACTTCCACCACACCCAAAGCATTTCTGCATGCCCCAATAAAATAGTTTTAAATATATCAAATATCCAAAAAGAAAGTATGAAAATGAAGCTGCTGAGTATTAGATTGAACAAACCAGAAATCAGAGATTATAGATGACATAACATGTAAAATTCTATAATAAAATGTGGACAACACAGGACAGAAGTTATTCCTATAAAACTAGTTAAACAACATGAACACTTTACCCTGACCCTTAAAATTAAATGAAGTTGTGAAAAATTTCAGAAAGATTTATAAACATATTCAAGTGCACACCTGAAGAGTGTAAAAATGAGAGGAAAGGAATAAAGCTTACTTCTTATTTTTTTATTTCATCTGATAATCTCCTACCCTCTCCTTCTTCCTTCCTGGACTATTTCAATGTAGTGGTACAAGTTATTTCCCATCATGACTATAATCAAAATTAGAAGAAACACTTAGTCAATTCAATTATCCTAACTATTCTTAATGCTTGATAATGGAACAAAGACTACGTAAAGTACAAGTTGAAGTAAAACGTAGTAGGAACTCACCTGCTGTGGAAATAACAGCAAAATTGATTTTATGCCTCAATAGTCCCATTTATATTTAAATTTTAATAACGTAATTTTCAAATTTAAAAAATCAATTTTTTTTTGGATAAAGATATTTTTGTACTTGTTTCACTCAAAAAAATAATGAAAAGACTTATTTTAAATTGAAAATCATTAGATTTACAGTGGTTTAATGCTAAAAAACACCTCCATATATATGAAATACATACTTGAAGAATTCAGTGGAATTGACTGTGAATAGAGAATGTGAATTTTTAAGAATTTGAAATTCAATTTTGATAGGTTTCAGTGTTTCAGTTTTGCAGTCCTATTCTGTGACTTGCAATCAGAGATGTCCTAAAGCCCTCTTAGTTTTAACATCATTCAGTGGGTGTTAGAACACAGTTCCACAAGAACAACGGTAATGTATTACTTGAGTTTTCTTTTTCCCAGTGGGAAGCCTCCATGAATAAGGCTTGATACCAATTCCAGCAGAAGATCCAACACTCTAGAGTGGGGATCTATGCCAGTATTAAAATAAAATTTTCTAAGACTAAACAGAAGAGAAATAGTCTTTAATCAAGAATAGGCAAGAGTTGTTATCAGTTCCTTCCATTTATTTCTTGCAGCTGTGTATAATGGCAGTTTTCTCCTGGGGAATTTTCTGGACTGTATACAGCGATACTGAAGGAATGAAAACTGTTGCAGCTGATCACTTGAGTGTCTTTCCTTTCTATGAGCAGACAACGGAGATGACTCCACATATATTAACAAGACATGGTCAACTACTTAAACCTATATCGAGTGTATAAGTTTTGGGCTCTTTGTCTGAGCCCAATCAAGTTTATAATTCAAGTATTTTACTTGTAACGACTACCTATATCTCAAGACAATAATGTCTGTTTTCTACTATCATACGTGACTGGCAATAATTTTTCTTGCTAGAGGAGGTGGACAGGCCTCAGCTAAGCAGAACCCCACAATAAAAAATCAAGAAGATATTTCTCCTCTCATTCAGATCTCTTCCGAGATGTAACAATGTTTACTCCCATATTAGGAAGAAGCATTCAGGCAGATCAACTGGAAAAACTCCTAGCCTTTGTCCTCCTGACAGCAGACTTTCTGAGAAATTGTTGCCCCTTCTTTCTACCTAGAGTATATATTGATAACAGCAGTACAAAAGCTAAAGATTTAAGTCAATTACATTTTCTTAAGATTTCTATGCATTGTTAGGGAAAGAATGAAGTTTTTCCTAGTTGTATTGGGCTGATTGTATGTCCTGCTTTTTGTGTGAACTTTTTTTCTGATTAATGACTGAGTACATATAACTTCATAAATTAAAGTAAAAAATTACAGAAAATCCTTTGTTTTACTTTTAATGTGAAGAATTTAATAAAAAAATTGAAACATATTGTGTCTCCCACTGCAGAATGAAAAATGATATACATTAATATTACAGAAATAAGCTGGAATTTTTTTTAAAAAGAAACAATTCAGTAGCGTTTTCAACATGGCAATACTTGAAGCATCTCTGCATTGCTAATAACTCTAGATGAGTGAAAAAATAAAGATGGAATATTTTTAATTTAGGTTTAACGTTGGTACCATTTAGGCTGGTATTAATCTCTTAGGGAAGTAAAAGAGCAAAATACTAATGAGAGAGGAAATAATATCATTTAAAGACAAGAAATCTTAAAATGTTCAATTTCTTTGGTTGTTCATTAAGCGAAATAATTTGCACCTCTAGGGCCCTTTTCATGTAAATGCGTGTCTCAAAGAGCTAAGTCTGTAATTGCACACCAGCACTGGAGAGAATGTACAGAAAAGGAGTGTGGTAGGCCTTGTAAACCAGCAACAAATTTGTCCCAGGCAAAACATTTGCAACTCAGAGAATTGTATCCAATTTATTGCCAATAAAAGCAACCTTTTGATCACTGACTTGGGTACTGGGGAAAGCAGGAATAAAACCAATGTGTCAAACTCATACATTCTCCCCTTCTCCAGCGTTAATTGCCCTTGTATTCTCCAAGGGTTGCACTCAGTTGATGAAAACTCCTCTGGTGAGGCGAGGAGGGGAGGCTGAGGCGGGGCAGTCCCTCAGGGGCGTGTGCGTGCACCCTCATCCCACCCCACACACGGACTGTGGGCTCCTGCAGCGCCCAAGGTGCTCATTCCCGTACCAGAGCTGCTGGGAATCCCTCCAGGCTGGCACACAGCAGTCCACGGGCTCCTCCCACTCCCATCACCCCACAGCCCCCGGCTGCCCACGCCTTGGAACTGTGCGGCCGCTGTGGATGGGCCCAACACGAAAGGTGTCAGCGCCCGTTCTGGGTTACGGCAGTAAGGTACCACTGTTTCCAGTAACTCTGCTGATTTTTCACATCATATTATGCAGCATCAGTCTGAACTTTGTGTTTTAACAAGAACATTCCAAACATAAATCCTCATTACTTTTACAGGAGGTTTTAAACAAAATATGTAATGGCTTCTGCACCCTCTGCTCTCATGAGAAGCTCAGTTGACATCTACAGTGCTGTGTTAGGATTATATTGTGCTTCCTAATGGAACTGGAGAGTACTTTGTCTTATCTCTAAAACCTTCTTCGGCTTTGGTAAGTCTGGATTTCATCTTATATTTACAAGCATCCAAAAGAAAAGGAAGCTAAGTATCATTTGTATCAAGCAATTTTATTTACACGTACATTTATTATTGATACATATATTTATAGAACTGAGAGTAGACTAGGAAGCATATAACAAGTTTTCAAAAAAAAGAACATGTAGTGTACTTGTCTACAAGCTTACACTTACGGTTAAAAATCTATTATACATTCTGAGTTTAATCAATTTATATGTAGATGAAATGTTTTTCTTATATTTCAGACTAAATCTAATCATATTGTTGTCTGAAAGACATTTATATTTTTTTGTGTATAATCAACACGTCACATAAAGGTGGACTATATTCAAGCAGCTGAATACTTCCTGATATATCTGTTATGGATGTTGTTGCAGTGTTTGGCTATTTGATAGACCTATAACTTATCCCAGAGAGATAATATGTTGAGATTTTCTATGCTGCATGTCTCTGGAGCTTGTGAAAATGTTCTGGGAGAACATGGCTATATCTTTACTGCAGCAACCAGGTGCTGTGGGTCACTTCTGGAGATGGGAGGATGGGCTGGGTGGATCTTTGTTTCAGCCTCTTATAAACACTGAGGATTATTGCTGTTTTGCACTGTCTTGCCCAAACAGATTGAGATGCTGCAAAGAGGGGAGAATCAAAGATGTCAGGTCTTGTAGAGAAGAAAAGTTATTGTACACCCACTGTTTTGTCTATCCTTCTTTCTGCTCTTGAGATGGACATATCACTTCCACCCACCTGCAGAACTACAAACTCCCCATATATCTCTGAGACATGAACCTGGAAATTTAAATGAGTGAACAGCAAAAAGGTCAAGTTTCTCAGCCTTTAAGTTGAAAGGAAGAGACTGCAATCCCTGATCAAGGCTTTTATACTGCTCAGCTTTTGGAGAAAGCAAACTGCATGATGCTTAAGAATCAAAAAGGAATGGGTCTGATATTTCCCCCTAAAGAAAAAAAAACAAATAAGAATACCATGTTAAGGAGCTAAAAAAATTATTTGTCTTGCAAATAATAAAATGTCATGGACTTTTTTTCTGATATAATTTTCTAATTCCGTTTTGATGGATTCTGCATTTAGTAAGTAATTTTTTTTGGTTTCGTAGTAAGATCAATAAATTAATTATATGTCAGTTAGTTATTCTTTAATTTTAAGTCTCTGATAAAAAAAGTGCAGAAAAATAAAACAAAAATTAAGACCTGGGTTAAACTCAGTGAAACCACAGAAACTACTCCGGATTTACATTGCTTTAGTAAGAGAAGTAGATATTCCTTCTTTTCTTTGTACAAATTATTTTAAACTAACTGAAGTTCATCTGTTAAACTGTAATGAATAAATTAAATTACAACTTTTCATCACAACACTTACAGAAAAGACTTTTCCATAAATAGCTGCTTCCATAAAGGTGAAGACAATATTTCTAAAATCGGTAAATGGAAACTTATATAATATGTCAACATTTGTTAAGAGTTTTAACAACTACTATTTTAATTCAATACCTAAATAATAAAAAAGTTCCTGGACTCTCCTCCCTGCTTCCAGAATGGCCTAGAGGTTTTGAATTCCATTTTCCATCTACTCTGTTTTCTTGCAGCTACTCTTATTTTATTATATCTACTCTGATATAACTGCTTCTGGAAATTATCCAGTCTGTTTAGATTCATCTTATATCTTATAGAAGCAATGAGATTGATCTACTTTGTCTTAGAAGGACATCTAAGCGATTTTTTTCTTCTGTGTCCAGTATGTAAGTACATACGGATTCACTGAGGCAGTACTTTTGGTAACCTCTTGAAAAACTCATTTTTATTCAGTCATCCATGAAGTGTGGTGACTAGCTTGAATGACAAGTTTGCTTTTGTAAACTCTGTCCAAGTTATGTTTAGCAAATGAACGAAAACCAAGAAAAGGATGATATTTCAAATGGGTTTTTTTCATTTTTTTTAACAGAACTAGAAACAAACAAACAAAGCCAAAACACTCTCCGCCCAACTCAAACAAAATAAAACATCAAACAAAAAAATCCTCTCTGCTGCTCACTGAATTTTTGCATAGAAAAAATTTTTGCATATTTTTCTTCCACAAACAACACCTATTTTTTCTTTCTTGGAGGTTTCACTTTTAGTATTTTTAAGACATGTGAGACAGGTTTACAGCTTTTTTTTTTATTATTATTTAAACTCTTATTTTTCATATCCCATTACACTTAATGAGATTGGAAACCTGCCTTTGAGTCTAGGAGCTATGAAACTGGCTCAGCATATTGCATGCAACGCAAATAACTGGAAATCAAGTGGTGAGAGCAGGAGACACATTAATTATTCATAGAACTAAATGTATTGAAGAGCCCACATTACAGCTCACAAAGGAGTATCTGTGAGTCCAGTGAGGGGAGGAGTAACTGCCTTCAAATCCAGTTAAAGTGCACCTGACACACAAGAGGATGGTTCTCAAAGTGACCGTGAGAATTTTCAATAAAAGCTAGGGT
Organism: Rhagologus leucostigma; assembly: GCA_013397725.1. NCBI lineage: Eukaryota > Metazoa > Chordata > Aves > Passeriformes > Rhagologus > Rhagologus leucostigma. Next base: position 1,719,170 of record VZTD01001193.1, on the reverse strand, counting down.
TTTTAAAGAAGTTTCTGGTTCCCAAATCCCAGTGAAAGTCAGTGAGATATGGGAATTTAATTCCCTTCTTCAAATCATAGCTCAAACAAGTGGAAAGATCTGACCTACATTATATTTTGAATTCCTGCCTATCTACACTTGTTAAGAATTTTATAACACTTACCATTGTATCTACATGTGTTCTGACTGATGCCCTGTCAAACTATGGGGAAATCCAAGTCTTTAGGGGAAAGTAAAAGAATATTTACTGTGAATGGACACAAAGAGTGGGTCTTCCAGTGTAACATGAACCATTTTTATCATCTTACTGGTGAAACCCAGGATAAGCTTATATTTGTGGATGGCAATTTTCATTTGAATTTTCCTTCTGTGTTTTGTAAATATTCGTCTATAGTTCTCATTCTTTTTTTCCCAATTTTCACTTCATTGAAAGATAAAAGACTGCTGTCATGAGGTCTTCAGTAATGTTTAGAAGCAAGAGATCTGTGGACCACAGGTTTCTCTAATTAAAAGGAAATGTGAATAGGTTTCATTGCAACAGTATTTCATAGATAAACACTAATGATATTTACATTTTTGTTGCTAAGAATCTTCTACATGGGGGTTATTTGATAATTTCTGAACACTTTACAATGAAGTATCTTGTTGCAGAAAACAGTACTGGTTTGTCTAAAATTTCTACTTCCTTGAAAGTGTCTAAAAATGAATACTATATTCTTAGCATCGGTCCATGCCCCAAGGTGCATTATTAGCTATTGCTTGTAGGGATGTTGTTGCTGCTTCGATAAGCAAAGCCTTTTCAGTAAGCATTAATACAAATATATAACAGAATTACAAAGTTATTTGGTACATCATATGGATTCACCAAACATTGCTAACCTTAGAGAGATTATAAACATTCAGTGCTGCTGTATTTTGTGTTTCTTCTTTTTCTGAATTAGCCAGAACATCTCATAATCAGGGAAAAACAATAGGAAAAATAGCATTATTTTCTTCTTTTTTTTTAAATTTTCTTTTTTTTTCCCCCTATTTTTGCCTCAGGAGTGTTTCGAAGTCTAGAAATTACAAAAAACCTTGCAGTTGATACATTCATGATTTTTTTCAGATGAAAGTGGAAACTTTCTGCTGCGGGGAAAAATTGTGTAGTTTAAATCAAATCAAAATTGAAGTGATTTAATAATTTGTTAACCACATATAAATAACTATGGACTATTAGTTTATTAACTAAGTATAATTAACATCAATGAACTATGTACTGAGATACTGGTACAATAGTGAATAAACCTTGTCACTTGATACTTAGAAAAAGTTAATAAATACCTGGAAATTTTGAAACACCCTTTTGTAATCCCAAGAACTTCTAGCTGTGGATAAACACATGCACACATGCGCACACAAAGAAACATTCACCCCCTGCTGTAGGTTTTGGAGGGTGCAGACCCCTTTCATCTCAGTATGAGGGACCCCACCTGCAAAAGCCTGCTTGTGCAAGAGCCCCATCCTGTGCTTGAGCTTTGTGCTGTCACTCCTTACTCCAGAGGTGACAGCCCCCTGGAAGAAACCCCTGTTCACTCAGGGTACGGGTCACCAGGGTGTACCTATGGTAGCTGTGAGGGAGCTGCACATGGCTGCTGGAAGCCCCTGTAACAGAGGGCATGGGACCACTTCTGGCAGGCTTTTCCCTTCTGCTCTCACCTCCACTACCTATCTCCACTGTCACACATTTTCAAGCTTAGTTTATACTTCTTTTCAGGTTGAGTACTTTGCTCCCAGCATCATTCAGAGCTGACCTGGGGGTCCTGCTCAACAGAAGGTTGAATATGAGTGAGCAGTACCCTGGCAGCCAGGAGGGCCAAGCATATCCTGGGGTGCATCAGGCACAGCATCACCAGCCGGGCAAGGGTGGGAATTGTCCTGCTCTGCTCTGCTCTGCTCTGCTTTGCTCTGCTCTGCTCTGGGGTGGCCTCACCTTGAATATTGTGTGCAGTACTGGGCACCACAATGTAATAAGGATGTAAAGCTATTAGAGAATGTCCAGAGGGCTACTAAGATGGTGAAAGGCCTTGAGGGAAAGCCATATGAGGAGCAGCTGAGATCACTTGGTGTGTTCAGCCTGGAGGAGACTGAGGGGAGACCTCAGCACAGTCTACAACTTCCTTGTAAGGGGAAGAGGGACAGACACTGATCTCTTCTCTCTGGTGACCAGTGACAGCACCCTGAAGCTGTGTCAGGGGAGGTTTACGTTGTATATTAGAAAAAGGCTCTTCATCCAAAGGGTAGTTGGGCTGGAACAGGCTCCCCAGGGAAGTGGGTACAGAACCAAGCCTCACAGAGTCCAAGAAATGTTTGGACGATGCTCTCAGACACATGGTGTGATTCTTGGGGTTGTCCTGTGCAGGTCCAGAAGTTGGACTTTGATGTTTCACTCTCTCTCCTGGTATATTATGGGTCTGTGATCTCTGATTATTGTTTCATCTGGCTGATGTTCATGATTCCCTTTAATATGATCTATCAGTTTTGAGCAGATACACCCTAGACAATTTTGCATGTTCAACCCACGTAGATACCGTGTACACACTCATCTTCATGTTAACAAATATTGATAACCAGACTGTTTGCCAGAGGTAGCCCATACAAGGGCCAGACAAGCAAATCAATGCATACAACCCATATTTTTAATGTCCATAATGGACAATAGCTTTCCTGGTTTGTACTTTAACCATTGCCTCAAACATCCTGCTATGTTAATCTTGTGTACAAGAATCTGGACATAGTAATAATCTTGAGCAACATTAGAACATGTATTGATGCAATGACTTCAAGCTTTACATTTGCCACTAACAAACAATATAGAGTATATTTTTTTCTCTTAGGAGATGCTTTAAACAGAAATTCTCCATTTTCACAATTATGACACTATCATATTATATGCCTGCATCACACCTTTCGTCATAGATCAGAGCTTCTGTGTAAAGATGACTCTGCGGGACCTCACACCTATTTCCATGCTGCTTTGATGAAGAGAGAAGTGGTAATTTGCTACATCAGTGAATGGATATAAGTAAAATAGCATTGTATTAAAGCAGTGGATGCAAAATTCCATGTGTCCTCAATTAGCCTCTGCTTCTCAGTGTTCAGGACATGAGGAAAGGAAGTTGGAATATTCACAGTCTGTGAAGTCATGGAATGCTAGGGTTTGAATTCTGCTTTAGTTTTTTTTTCACTCCTTCTCACTTTTCTGTACAATATATCAATTTCTGTGTCTATATGTATCTAAGATATTTGGACATATATCTAGGTTATTTGGTAACTCTTTACAAAAATACTAAGTACTAATAAAACCTATCCTCCTTTTTAAAAATGTTGACAATCACTTTTGATTTATATGCTCCTACTTTATTTATGTCCACTACTTCTTGCCTTTGTCTATCTCTAGTTATGTGTCAAGTTTGTGAAAAAAACTTGTCAGTGTCAGCTCTCCATTACTGAAACAACATGTGCTTTACTTCCTTTTTATTAATATTGTGTTTTTTGCTTTTTCCCCTTTTTTCTCCTTTTTTTTTTTCCTAAAAGAGTACGTGAGGCATTATATCTATTGCTGTATTAATAATCAAGTAAGACTTTTTCTTCCTACTTTGAACAAGATATTGAAAACAAAAGCAGACTCAAAATGCTTTTAAAACATACAATTTACAAATTTAATATGTCTAATCTGGAGTGGTAACGGGGAAATTTAAAACTTACATTAGCTCAGTAAAATTATTCAATTTTTTAAACCAGAGAAAAGGAGATAAAACATCAAAGAAGGGAAAACTTTACTGACCTAAAGCCAGTGAGCAGACTGTGGGCTTGATGGAAGAGAACCTACAATGCTATTCTATCATTGTCCTTATGAGAAAAAGGTCATGTAAATTCTGGTGCTGGAAAAATGAAGGAGATAAATTCTAAAATAAGGAAATGATGATAAATATATTCTTTTGCATTTGCATTAAACATTCCAGTTGATTGGTATTAGCATTAGGTTAAAATATTTATGGCACTTGTTCTGGATAAATCACATCAATATAATTTATTATTTAAGAAGAAGTGAGAATAATCTGCTTCAGTGCAGATAATATTGTTATTCATGCTGTCCTGATGAATACCAGCTTTAAACAAGTGGAAAAATGTTAAGTCTTTGTACACTCTTGATTTAGAAAACTGTAACAATATTATGATTTTAAATACCTTTTAATTTAGAAGAGGACACTCAAATAAGAGAAGGATTTAAATGTGTAAAAAGAAGGAAGATGAATATGCCCTAAAGATATCACGAGAGTATAGTCTGTACTGATCTACTGCTGTATTGGCACTTGGGTCATCAAGTGGATTTTATAGTCCTTAAATTTTTTAGAATATCATGGTTTGTTCCTGGTGAATGCATTTTGAAAACACAGTATTAATGATGACAGGACACTTATTTTTACCTCTATGTAATATAGATTCTATTCTATTAGTGAAATGTAAATACTACCATGATAACTCAAATAAAGGAAAAAGCTCCCAAGGATTTAGGGATAGAAATTGACTGCAATAAAGGCATGCAAAAGTTTTGAATTTAATTTTTTTTTTTAATACTGGGAATGGTTTTATAATACTGCAGTTATTATATACTTAGCATCAATCTGTACAAATATAGAAAGAGGATTCAAACCCTAGCTTACAAACTGGAGTTTATCCAAATGAAGGTAGCATATTTCAGATATATAACAGTGGCTACTGCCAAGCAAAATTTCACATTTTCTTTTAAATATTACTTTTCTCTTGGGTAATTATCAGAGAGAGTTTATAAAAGAAATTTACACCAAACCCTGGTCTGCATACACAGGAGGCATGAATAGTGTTTGTAACGTGAACTGTAAAAAGAGAGATGAAGGAAATAATCAGACGTAATAATGCTATTTGAGATAAATTCATGTTCTAAGAAAGAGTACGGAAAACACTTGAACTTGAAAATTTGGAAAAGATGATACAAAATCAGACAGTAATTCAGGAGATGACTGGAACAGGCAGTATTTTTTTGTGGTAGAGACAGAAAAGAAAACCATCAAGACTGCAAAAAAGTAACAAAACTCAGCATCAGTAGGAAGTTCAGTGAAAAGCAGGCTTCAAACCCTGTGTGAGAGGAGCATTCTGCAGTTAAGTGTGGTCTTAATGCCCTCAGGAAAGGGATCAAAAATTCTTAGGAAAAAAATGAAGGAAATGCTACATTGAGATTTCAATAACAGCAAACGAGAAATTGTTGTAGAGTTTAGGGGCTGAAGAGGGGCAAACACAGTGGGAGCTATGTAAAACAAGGACTGGAAAAAAGTTAGGAACAGCCAAAATATCTTGGAATCACCGACACAGAATCCAGAAAAGAATAGTTCAGTGATGACACTAGGGAGAAAAAAACTGAAGAAAACTTGCAATGAAGAAAGAGTAGGGAAATTTTTTGAGACGCTGTTTTTCAAACCTTTTCCAACTTCATGGTTTTTAAAGCTTGCTGAAGTTCCAGTAGTTTTTGTCCACTTTGTTTTTCTATAGTCTTTATATGACAGTCTCCATAAATTTCGCATTGCATGAACATTTCGATTGGGTCTATGAAGATTTGTACTGACCTCATTGTGTCATCAGCTTGACATTATAATTTCATCTCCAGAGAAACACTGAAACACTTTTCATCATGATTTGATATTGTAAATGTGGTGACCATAGATAGTAATAAAAATTCCTTGCAATTGCATTTTGACATCATAATGTAATCTCCATAGTCTTCACTTGACATTGTGATGAGATTGTGGCAATGCTAACTTTGTATGAATGAAGCTGGGCCCACGGAATGAAAAATTTAAAGTACAGTTTTGCGCATAGAGAGCAAATGGTTATAAATACATATATATTTTATTATAATTAAATTTTTGTTAAAAATTAGAACGCATTCTCTATCCATCTGAGGAATGGAGATCTGGAACATTCCATTAAATGAGGAGATCAGAAAACTAATCAGTTTTCAGATACAACTTTTTAAATTTATGCAAGTGAAAATATAGCATATTTAGTGCCATAGCAGAGACTTGGAATCTGTGAATGGGAAGTTCTTCACAGTTCCATTGTCTTCTGAGCCATGTACTTCTGCCTTAGTTCTTGAGTAGTGTAGGAATAGGGGCAAAACATAATACGTTTATAAAAGAATTTTTCTATTTAGAAGTCAATGAATTTTTAATTTTAAATGCATGCATATGTCTTACAGAATGGATCTCATGTTTATCTGCTTTGGTGTAAAAAAAAGGGCATCCATTGGAGTAAAAAGTGTGGTGTGGGCCTGTTTGATTCTCCAAAACTTCAGTTTTAGAGTTGTTAAGTATAGTGACAGACTGATTTAAACAGTGACTTTCATCCTCTTAAATTAGTCATTACTCTAATAAGAACTAGAATGACATTTTTTAAAAGTCAAAGCATTGATGATTTTTTGTGGAATCTGAATTGATGACCTCCTGGTAAAATACATTTATCTTATTATTAGATCTTTGAGACACTATATCACTTGTAACCTTTACTTAAAGCATTTTCTTGCAGATATCCTCCTGATTTTTGCAATACAGGCTACAACAAATACTTAAAAAGAGGTAAAAGTACTATCCCTGGATTATAACTATGGTACTAGACAGGCTGACACCTTGCAGTTTTGAGTTTTTCTTTTTTATTGACAAAACTGAATGTCTTCACTAGAGTTTAGCTGTTGGAACTTGAATAAGGCATAGATATAACTCCCTGTCATTCACAACTTGGATTTTTTTATGTTTATTTCTCTTCTCTGTCTTTGTTGAAGAGACAGTTTGGCCCTCTTCTTTTTTCTTGGGAGTGACTAGATAATATAAGTGTAAAATTATTTAAAGTGTGGTCAAATGCATAAAGCATATGCTTAGAACCATGCAAGTTAAAAGTTTACTCCTGGCTCCTGTCCTAAACTGCCAGTGCACTTTACCTATCTAAGACATTTAAAAGATAAAAGTGTACATAATAGGCTTAGAACCATTCAAAGATGAGCTAGAATAGAATAATATTATAGAATCATGGAATCATAGAATGTTAAAAGGTTGGAATGGACCTTAAATATCATCTAGTCCCAACCCGCACCATGGACAGGGACACCTTCCACTGCACCAAATTGCTCAAGGCCTTATCCAGCCTGGCCTTGAACACTGCCATGGCTGAGGCATCCACAGCCTCCCTGGGTAACCTGTTCCTGTGCCTCACCACCCACACAGTAAAGAATTTCTTCCTGATATCTAATTTACCCTCTTTCAATTTGTACCCATTAATCCTTGTCCTCTAATCACAGTTCCTGATGAAGCATATAAGCATATATTTTTTAAAAAGTATTATATGTATTAAAATATTTTAGGAAGTAGTTTTATCACTGAGTAGTACTGATACAGAAAAAATAATTTAAGAATATATAGGAAAATTAGAATTACAATTGACAGTTTTTGAGTGTTTATATTCCATTTTCAGATTAGGTAAACCTAATTGCACACAAATTATGTATATATACAGAGCTAAATAATAAAATATCTTTTCCTAAATGACATAGTGTTTTTTAAAAATTGTATTTTTTTGATGAGGCTGTGGTGGTTTTATGTTAAATTGTTAAATTGTATCCTGGGGTTCAAATCAGAAGGTAGAAAAAAGCATAAAGATTTTGTGAGTAGACACTTTATTTGGAGAGCAACTATGAATTTCCCGGGTTGTGTTTCTAATTATTTTGAAGAAATGCAGAAAATTAGCTGACACATTTACTGCTACATCTTTTCATCTTAACTTACTTTTGTGAATAAGGAACATTGTAACATAAGATAGCACCAGTGCAAGCATACTATGAAAACTTGTTTTTTCACTAGGGAAGGTTTAAATTGTCCTCAAAATCAACTAATTCCACTTGAGTTTGGAAATAAATATATTTAAATAGTAAGTAAAAGATTATTAGAATTTTGATGACATAAACAGCTGTAATATGAGATATGGAAATAAACAGCTGAAATATTATAATAAACTTTTGTTTTCACTTTGAATGCATCATCAGTTTTTTGGGTTTTTTTACTGTTAAAGTATGCAATGACCATACCATTTTTTGTTATTATTTTAACTTACTTTTTAGTAATTTTGAAGACGTGTAAATATGATCTGTTGACCAAAACCATGTTTCTAGCATTGACTTGAATGCTTAAAAAAAATTCTGTTTAATACTAATACAGTTGCATACAAAATGTATAGCATATTCTGAAAGAGCAGTAAAGAATTTGGATTTTCAATACGGAGAGAGAACTTGTCTACAGAAGAAGACATGAAATTTTTCAGAACAGTTGTACGCCTTGAGATATTACCTGAACATGCCTCATTTCTTCAGGTAGAGTGTACAGCCAATCCAGACCACATATAGCAACTAGGCTGATGAGTTCTCTCAAAAGTAATCTGTGCTTTTCCCTAATCCATTTACTGGGGCACAGCTTCTTCACTAGTGGTCTGAGAGGTAGTCTGCTAAAAGGAAAGCATTTGTAAATGGCCATTAATTCCAAAAGGCTTATCTCCAGTGGACAGAGATTCTTTCTGCAGTCATTTGGGAAAAGGGATTGAAGTCTGCTGGACTGAACATTTCTGCCTCAGGAATCCCCATTGGACTGATACTGGGTTGAATTCTTCTCATTATTACTTCACAATTGAGACATGGGCCCAGAAGAGTCCTTGCCAAGATAAATATTTACTTTTAACAAAAGTACTAGTGGCTGGAAATTCTATCTGCCACTTCCATCTAGACTGTAGACCTCATAGATAATGGGGGATGTGGTTAGAGACTTGAACCAAGCAGAAGGGGGAAATTTTATAGGCAAGTAGTATATCAGCTCTGGAGTAGTATTTCTTCTCACGTTATGCAGCGTGCCGACCTGGCTTCAAGAGACCACATACGTTTCCACCCAGAGAAACTAAAATTAGTTTGGAGTATCTTGTAGTATATCTACAAAAGTGACATATGAACTTTCTTTTACATGATTTCCAGATAAGATGATGATAGTTGATGAGGCAGACCATGATCACAGAGTCCAGCCAATACAACAATACAGTTGTTGTTCTAAGTTTTTAACACTGGTATGCTGGCGGAAATTATTTTTTTGAATAGCCTTTCATTTTCTGTTTGCTATTTCAAATTTCGAAAGTTTCTTAGGAGACACTGAGAATCAATTTACAAGTGTGATGATGAAAATATTTTGCCTGTAAAAATTCACTTACAGTAAATGTACTCAGATCTCAATTTTCTGAATTTTTAGAGTAATACTTTAATTACTAAAATAGTTTAGGTTTACTTCGGTGCTCAGACTGCCTTAATTCAGTACACAAGTAGGGCAATTGATGTGAATCTCAACATCTGGCAATCAGAGTGATTTAATGAGTTACTTTCTAAAGAAATGTCTGTCTGCCAGAGGGGTCTATAATGCAATTAGACACATTAGCACTTTCTCAGTCGTTTGGGGGTATTTTTCATGAGAGAATGTGATTGGTGCAAGCTGTAAATTGTTTGCACTTTTGGAAGATGAAAACTCATAATACATTCACATTTCAGCCTTATAAGGAGGATTTTGTTAGAATGATGTAATGTAATACATTTGTTGTGATTTCTGAGTGTTTGTTTGTAACATATAAGGATTTAGACTAAAATGGTAGCGTACAGAGTTAAAGACTTCTTTGCCCAAATTTTATTTTATGCTAACAATTCAGGAAAAAGGATGCTGATGAATTATTTAAGCTAGAAGTCAACAATCCAAATTCAAAGAAATTCCTGAAAAACCTTTGTAACCAGTAATACAATTCAGAAAGGATTCAATTATTTTTGTTTTTCAAGTTCTCTTTTAAATTAGTATTGTTCTCTTAGAAATATTTTATTGGATTTGTTAAATTACTTATTAATGTCAATCTCAAAGCATATAAGTAACATTTCAGGACTTTTAAGTTAAATGTTATATTACGCAGAAAAAATTTAACACTTTGATATTTGTATCCTCATTGTAAATCTCCTGAAGATTTTGTAATAGGAATAAGAAGTAATCTCTTGTTTTACTAGAGGTTTTGCTGATATTAATGTCAAAAATTTTGCACTCATCCTGTGGCTTTTGAGAACACCTCACTTTTTGAAAATTAACTCTAGTGATTAGGAACAAAATGATTGAAAAAGTAAGTTTAAAGATGTACATTTATACATTGCTATATGCATTTTATGCATACTGTAATTTTATATCTATATGTGCATATGAGAGAAATATGGTTAAGGCTATGTTCTATAAATAAAGACAGAAAAAGAAATAAAATTAACCTTAAAAGCTATATTGAATATTTGCATAATGTTACAATATAAAAATCTACTTGCAATTATTCCATTAAGAGGTAATACTATTGTCTTTAGTAATTACATAACCTTTACAGAGGAGTTTATCACAGCATTTAAAATAAACTCCGTTGTGTGAATAAAGTGGAAATTTGACTCTAAGTATTATTTTTGCAGTTGGGTTTTTGAAGTGTTAGGACGGGTTCTAATTGAAACACTGAACTTCATGTGCTTTTTGCCAACAGCCTATGAATATAATTTCTGCTGATTTAAGAATCTGATGTCTGGGCAGTAAGTATGCAATTAGCTTTAGTTTAAGTGATAGCAACATGCTGTAAATAAGAATCTTAATTGTGTTTGCAAGATTAAAATTCAGTTTCATTGTTTTTTTTCCTTGCTTCTTTGGTGGCTTTGTGGTATGTTCGCATTGCTACCTCTAAATGAATGTCAACTTGTTTTACCTCGACTGCAGCCAATCGATACTTCATTAGGCTGAATTGTCTTGTGCCCATGCAACCTTGAAGCTGTGGCTTAATTACCACCCGTATTATGCAGTGGCTCAGAGTGCTGTGCTCAGCTGTGTCAGTTTCGAACAAAAGCCATGCTGTTGCCTGCATTTAGGAAAAATGGACTTTTGAACTAAAGAACTATAATATTTTCTAAGTTAACAATTCACGATGATAACCTTTTTTATAATATGTATGTCAGTTTTCAGTAAGTTTACATTTGAATAGGTTTCTGCATATTGCAAAACTTCAAAAGACGGGTACCTTTGCTTTTCACGCTCAACCCATCTTTGATTTAAGATAATTTTAAATTAATGGCAAAGTAACATTCATCTGAAAGAGAAGACAGGAGAAAGTGCAGTCAAATGGCAATCATGACAAATGACATCTCTTGTCTGAGAGTCATTTTTCCTCACTAGACTGATTTGTCATCCCCACTTTTGACATTTTTCATCCTGCTATGAAATCACATTGACAGAATAAGATATTTCTACACTTAACAGTGGGACATAGAAGATGGTTCTCTGCCTTCATTTATTTTTTGTATTACATTTAAGGGTTTGTAAAATTTGTAAGCAACTAAATTCTGATGACAAATTTCATTTGTTTTATAAAATATAAAGTTCACACTGCCCTATAATCATAAAGTAAATGTTGCTGTTTCATTTGTGTCAGGTCATTATACAATGTAAAGGAAAACAAATCTCCATGAAGAAGATTTTCCACTTGGGAGTATTGCCTTGTTATGAGTGAAGATTATTGAATACAGTAACAATGAGGACAAGCTACCTAACTTTAATATATTGTGCCCATTGCCTTGAACATGTCAAAGACCTGTGGCTAGCATTTGCAATTTTTTACTTCAGTACTAGAAATGTAAGGCTTATCTGTTGCTGAACATCTTATGTCCATGCAGATATGTATAATTATCTTTTTAGCTTTTCCCTCCAGGTGATACAAACTATACAGAGGTATAGGCATTTTCTCTTGAGTTATAACAAAGGATAGACTACAGTACGGTCCTAAAAGGCAATTCTCAGAGATCACATAAATGCAGCTGAAAATTTAGTGACTTGTACATATGGCACAGAGAGTAACTCTTCTTTTTGTTGTTTGGTTTTATTGTTTGTTTGTTTTTTTACCAAATGCCTCGTGACTACTCTTGTATAGACCAAAACATTTATATCTGTATAGATATCTGTACCTAGTACCTTATTGATGATGAGGCATGCTGACCACAAAATAGGAAGACTGTTGCCTTACATAAACCATGTTTGAGTGCTCAGAGTATGATAGTCCCCTCTAAAGCTCTTTTAAAAAATCCAGTGAAGGAAATTAAAAAACACTTTCTGAGAAAATTTTTTTTTTATCTGTCTGATTTTTGTGTTCAATGAACTAGATCTGTGGCTAGACACTGTTAGCACAGTGTCTTTCAATGTTCACATCAGACAATCAACTACTAGTAACCCCTAACACTGTTTTTAATTATCAGCATGTTGAGAATTTTCACACCCTTTATAACATGTAAATGTTACTCGTTATATATGCCTTTTATGTACAGATCAGGCCTATAAAACATGCCAGAATTTGTACCAACAGTGTGAGCCTGCAGCTTCATGCCAATATTAGTGAACATTCTGTTGTATATTTACATGTACTGTCTCTTCTATTATAGTGAAGTACAAATAAACAACTTTCATGTAATTAATTAACAAATCTTGTGTAATGTATCAGATGCTTTTAATTATTATTTTCCTGTTTGGATGAAAAGAGGTGGCCACCCTTGGGGTTCATATTTTGTAGCCTTCATGTGGCTCTGTTCTTGTTCTTTACCCACATTTATCTCCTAATAGATTTCAGACAAGGTTCAAATCATCATTTTGTGAGAATGAAGATGACAAATCAGCAGAGTCAGTGCATTTCTACCTGTTATGTATAAAGAAACAAAAACACCACAGCCCTGTATATGAAGTGCTTATCTGTGAAAGTTTTCATTTTATTTGACAAAAAATTTGAACTGTTTGCACATAAAGGGAGTTTTTGACTAACCAAAAGGGGACACTGTTCATTTCTGCCACTAGACCATTCTTAAAGTTGCAAAGTCTTTATCTGCCTTCTGTTGAAACAAGCTCTTGTTCAAGTTTACAGTTCTACTTGAGAATGTGGGCATAATCAATAAACAGGACTATCATGGCTTAACTCCGGCCAGCAACTATGCACAACACAGCCACTCATTCGCTCTCTCACCTGGAGGATCAGAGAGAAAATCAGAAGAGTAAAAGTGATATAACACAGGGGTTGACATACAGACACTTTAATAGGTAAAGCAAAAGCCCCCAACACAAGCAAAAAACCTGAGGAATTAATTCATAGCTTCCCATAGGTAGGTAGGTGCTCAGCCATCTCCAGGAAGACGGGGCTCCAACATGCCTGACAATAACTTGGTAAGTCGTGTGCCATCACTCAAACATCCCCCTTTCCTTCTTCCCTCAGCTTTATATGCTGAGCATGACACCATATGGTGTGGGGTATCCCTTTGTTCACTTGGGGTCAGCTGTCCCAGCTGTATCCTCTCCCAACTCCTTGTGTTCTTCGAGCCTGCATGCTGGTGGGGTGGGGTGAGAAGCACGAAAGGCCTTGATGCTGTGTAAGCCCTGCTCAGCAGTAGTGAAAACATCCCTGAATTATCAACAGCCCCATACTAGCTACCCTGAATAACATGAATTCTATCCCAGCTAAAACCAGCTAGAAGAAAGGTGTCATTCACTGTTCTAGTCTAAATAAAAAAGTACATTTGGGAAATTTCCCTTTGTGCTTAGTGCTTCATAAAGTTGTCCCTCCTTTAAATTCTTCTGCCACTTCTTCTGTTCTAATGAATGTATGTGGGATAGAAAGACATTGTAATGAGCATGGTTTATTCCATCAAATCTAGAGCAGGTGTATTTGTATTTCTATAATGAATTACATCTGTTCATAAGAATCTTTTGAGCAACTTTCTTAATATCAAAATGTTTATTATTTCCTCCCAAGATTTCAGGAAATGAGTGTCCAACATAACCACACTCCTGTGTAACATTATACAGCCATGAGCAATCAGGAACAAAACTTAGAGTAAGTTCACTCTTCAGTCACATTTTATGATGATCTCTTTACACTTATACAGTTTCCTCTGGTGACAGAATAACTTAAATTGGTAAAACTTTTCCCCGATACATCCTAGCTATATTGATAGCAACGGTCATTCATTAGCATACTAAAAGGGAATATGAAATAATGTAATATGAAAAAATGTCCTTCAGTGAAATTATATGTACAACTCAGCCTTAATCCAAGTTCAATCTGGTAGGAGCTATGAATTTTTTTCTTTTTCTAATGATTCAATAATTGGAGACATCAAAGTACCTGCTACTGTTCACCAGAACATTAAACCACATAGAGACAATATAACATTGAAGACACAAACTGAGGATTTAGGGACATGTTTTACCAATACTGTAAAGGTAGATTTTTTTTTTTCAAATTCAGTTGCATTATGTCTTCAAAATTAGTTCCTGAAAAGCTAATGTTTTATTGATCAATATTTACCTGGAAAAAAGAACATTTTACAAGGATAATATAATGAAAGGCTCTGGATTTATGCATTTTCCTTGATAGAGAACAGAGATTAGTACTGGACTTTGGTTACTGAAACATGGGCAGTAAATATTGTCTCTGTTGATTTTGTGTTATTCATATGTGTATATGGGCTGCAACAGATAGTTAGAGCAAAAAAGGAGAAACTAAACTGGAGACAATTGATCATTAAGATTGAATGATATGGGGCAAAATTCAGTTACTGCCCTTGTTTGCTCAGTGGGTAAAAGAAGGCAGCAAAATTCTTATAAAAAATTTAAAAAATTTTAACTTCCATTGTTTCCCCCCATTTCTTTCCTTGTGAGCAGAAGAGTTATGACCCATTTTGCTTTTACTGATCATCTTCATCATCACAGATTAGAGTGCATTCCATGAACTACAGTTCAACAGGAATGTGCATCACTCTCATGAACACCAGACATGGCCTCATGCCATCCCTGGAATGTAAAAGTAGGGCAGCCGGGAGTAGGTAAGATATTTCCTTATGTATACAGTCATGATGAGAGAGATATAAAATACATTATCTCAGGGAAACGTCTGCAATTTAAAATTACTAGAGTAGGGGAAAGAATCTTAATACATTGTTAGAGCAGGAGAAAATGTTTTTGAGAGAATAAATAAAGCATTAAATTTACATCATTTCTGAAAAAAAACCAGGGAAAGGATGTCATAATACTTTAAAAATACTTGAAGGTGTGTTTATAAACTATAATCTAGAGTAAATGCATAAGAAGGAGCAAATATCTGTAAACTGAAGTAAAACAACCAAGGATTAGAAATATGTGAAGTCTATTCAAAAATATTACTGTAGCAAAACTGAAGTTGTAACTTAATCTAAGTTGTTGATCTCAAAGGCAGTTTGGGTAAAAACTAAAAGATCATCATATATCTTATATCAGACTAGATAATTTTAATGGTTCTTTATGAGTTTAAGCTATATGAATACACTAATCCAACTCTACACATTAATTTCTTTTAAAACACAAACAAGGCCTCGTTGGCAATGATAAACTGAATTCACACCCAAGTACATTGAAATATGTTCCTGAAGGTTTCCCTTTAAATTCCTCCCATTAAAAAACAAAAACAAACTAAAAAACAGTTATCTACTCTCAAGTTGATTTCCAGATATAAATCTAGACGTATAAATTTTCAGTATAAATGATTTTCATTGTGTAACTGGCTGTAAACTACTGAAACAGACAGTAGCCAGGAGTAAACAGTTGAGGCAATATAATAGGGTTGTTTAATAGGCTTATATTATTATAATAGGGTTATTTCATCACTCCTGTTGGATAGGACATTTTTTATTATTTCAAAGGAAGACTATTCAAAAACCTGTTAAAATATTAGGATTATTTGGTGTACTTAAACCTTGGTAAACAGAAAAGCTTCATTCAGGATGTAAGCTGGTTATAATGCATCTTCAGTTAAAATATTGAGTAGATCTGAACAAAATGTCAACACGTAATTTTTGAGTGAATGAATGTAAATTTTTACCATTGAAAGCAAAAATGTATTTAGATCATATAGAAGTAATTTTAAAATATTTAAACAAAACATTTTTCAACCATACTTTAAATTATATTGATTTTGATAATTTCTTTCTATACTAATTCTAGCTTAAAAAGGCATTTTATTCACTAATATTAAAACCCAGTTTATTTGTTTGCTTTAAAAAAAGTAGCAATGAAGTGACTAGAAATTTTTATTATATTTAATAATTTATAGCCTTGCAGTTAGAGAGAGGTGTACAAGGCTGGATATAATAAAAACTCTCATTGTTTCATACCGTTTAAGGCCAGAAGGTTCAATAGATCATCTAATCTGACCTCTTGTATATCACCTGAGATAAATCCCCAGTGAATCCCAACTCAGTCATATACAAACTGTGCACAAAACTACTTCCATTTTTGGGGGCCTTAACTGAGTAATTTTCATCTAACTACACAATTATTTCCAATTAACTAAATAATTTTCTTTGTTTATCTCTAGAACATCTGGTTCTGTGGAGGCTGGAGGTAATTCACTGTGAAGGTGGTTCTTTCTGCGCTCTGTGTTACATTTTAAGAAAACTGGAATTGGGTGTTCAGTGCTGGGTCAGGGTATAAAGCCACAGTGGATTTTCATAATAAGCACTATTCAAACCAATTTTGATCATATGCAGTACTTTATTTTTCTTGAGTTGTAGAGATAATGAAGTCAAGACAATGCTTGTTCCCATGATACATTATGGAAGAAAGGGTATGTGTTTCCATACATTTGCAGTCTCTGGATGGAATGTAGACCCTCCTTCCTTTTGGGGTTTTCTCAGTACACTGAGTCTATAGTTGGACCTTAGCATCTTTATCCAATTTCATCTGCTGCCAGGAAAGTTTTCCAGACCAATTTTGCACCCTCTAGTTGTTTGGCATCTTGGCCTTCAGATGGTGTTAAGCTCCTAAAAAGCTACAAAACAGAAATATTTTTGGAATGGAGTTATGAGTGTGTTTAGATGAGGAGTAAGGTAGCATTTGATACTAAAAAAAAGTACAAAATTCTGGAGTTAAAAAACTTGGGGAAAACTGATTGTCAGAATAGTTTCATGTGTTGCAAAGCCTTTTTTGATGTACCTGAACAAAACTACATTTCTCCTGTTTTGTCTGGGTTTTTCATAGACGATAATGTGTTTGCTACTTTTGTATTTACTGGTATAAATAATCACTATTATGAATTGGTATCTTCTCACACACCCTCTTAAGATTATGGTGGAGAAATTACAGTAATATGAACAAGGTTCTAATCAGAAATAGCCCATCTTCATCTTTTGAAATATTTTTCTTTTTAAGGATGTAGTCTTTAAATAATTCCTTGTAGTGGGAGAACCTATGTGTTATGGAACTTGCTGGGGCTGATTATGTGTTGTTTATGATCTGCCATTTTTATCTTTCCTGCTCTTCCATGGCTTATTTTGATTTCTCCAGTATATAAAAAAAGCTCTAAAAACAGTTTTAAAGAATTGCAAATAGACTTGTCTCTTAAGGTCTTTCTTTTAAAGTTACCTATGAACTGTTGCATTTAATTGGTGTGCAACTAAGTCTGTACAGAGACAGTAGGGTGTACAGACTAATTGGTTCCCTTTATAGTGTATTTCATGCTCAATTTTTTTTTCCTTGTTTTTCAGCTAGACCTGAGTGACTTTAAATCTGGTGGACATTATTCTAAAACTGAAATGTAAGACTGGTAAGCAGTATTCAACACATTAATTTTAGGATAACCATGTGTAAGGAAGGAATGCGTAAATATCGTGATGACTTACAAAATGATTACTAGATGTAGTAATTCAGCTTGTCACATGATGCTAGAATCCAGAAAGTAGAGAAACCATCATTTAAGGACCTAGGACTAAATTCTACTTTTGTTTTGAGCAGCTGGATTCAAAAGTCTTATTTAGTCAAGGGTGTTATTAGACCCTTTGAGTGGCTTAGTGCATTGAAAACCATAGGGAATACAACACCATATAAAATACGATCATTGTACAGTCAATAGATTTTTCTGCAAAACATATGGAAATAAATAAAAGGTTTAGCATATCGTGCAGTATCATGTGAAACCAGTTCTGAATTGGAGTGTTGGGCTAGAAGAACTGCCTTAAAGAAATAAAGAAAAGCTGTAGAACATCACAAAGCTTATGCTGATTCTCATTCACTCATGGTAAGGAGCAATTTCAATCTTGATTTGTGCACGTAGACATGTTCACATAGACATGTTGGCAATATTTACTGTACACATTCAACTTGGATGTCTTTGCTATGAAGTCTTCTAAAGTTCCATACAATGCTGATGTAGAGAGCAATCTCCAGAAGAGCAGTACAAGATTCTATCTTTGTACTCTTTAGGTCACTTTCTTAATGAGTCTTTCTTTTCCATTGACTGTACAGAAAACTTAGATGCCCGAATTAGGTGAAATGATTACACCTGGAAAAGCTAAAGCTTTATTGCTGTATATTATAATTTCATCAAGGATGTAAATGATCAGTAAATGGTCATAGATTCTCAGATAGGAGAACACAGGCAATGGTCAAAACATGCTGATCTTTGAAATAATTTTATGCTATTCACAAGTAAGAAGATAGGAATTATTTACTTAGGTTAGATGAGCTTGGCTGCTTTGTGAAGTTTAATTTTTTAATAGACTATTGCCAAATTAAATTTTATATAATGTTTTATTTAAAATTTTAAGATAGTTTAAAACTTAAGAAATGCTATGAGTGACTGCAAAGAACTTCAAAAAAACCTAATTCTATTGTGTTATCCCCTTCAGTTGTAGAAAACCCACGGTCTAACCAAATTTACAAGCAATAATTCAAGGTATAAAGTTTTTTCCTTTGATGACATTCTTATTACTTTAGTGTCAGCTTGATAGCTGACACTCAAATTAGAAACCTATGCAACAGTGTCAGCATCTAAAAAATACTAACACACACAAAAATTGGTTTCTTGGTCTAGATTTCTAGTGTAATATGCCACAGGCATACAGTATATAACTTCTACATTTCTTGTATCTGAGGTTCTTATAGAATTTGAAGGGTAGTAGACATCCTTTAGCATTCAAGTCCACTTGCCTGTGTAACTGAAATGAAATGCTTTCTTAAAGTTTGCTTCTTAAACTTTCTTGAGAGAAAAGGTGCCTTCTATACATTTGGTTTGCAGACTTAATTCCCATAAGGTTGAATGCACCCCAAGAGAAAAAGGAACTGAAGCCCTTATGAGGAAAAATCTAAAGTGTTTGTTGTCCCACATTTTAGATTAAATGGTCAAAATTCTGTACTGCTTTAAAGAATGTTTGTGTGAGTATCTCTATTAGTATTTTTCAGGTAGCTAGATGCTGCACAGAAGTGTATGGATCTGTTAGTGTCTCAGTAGTAATTTCCAGTTCTCATTCTGCCATAAGTGATGAGCTAGTGCTTTTATGTCCAGAATCCCAGGCTTGGTCCCTATAGGTGTCCTACACAGGCTTGCCTGCCTGGTTTGGAAATGGCAAACAGTCTTGAGCCCATTCGCAAGTCATTGCATAATGCAGTGACAGAGATAGTGTTTTCCCTCTGTGGGTTGCACCTTATGAAATACAACAATGTATTTCCTCATAAAAGTTATTTCCATTAGCTGAAGTGTTCGAGGTCTGTAATCTGACCTTTATGGTTACAGCTCACTTGAGAATTACATAAGAAAATGTGAATAAATTGAATACCCAGGTAAAGTTTGTGCAATAATTTGAACTACAAAATGTACTTATGGGTACGCTTGCTGTGTACGTAATAGTTCTAGTTGACTTTTAACAGTCCTGCTTGGTGACAACTATCTGTTTAAGAATTTGGCATTGTATAATTTGGGACTGAAGATGATAGAGTCATGTGAGAGATGTTGCTTGTGTGTGTGTTTAAGTGGAGAACTGTGCCTCTGTAAGCTTCAAAAGGTCAGAACTTGATTTAATAAACTTTTCTTCCCAGAAAACAAGCTTTCTTCTTGAATGTGTTACATTGTTAGAAAACTGCATGTCTGGAGACATTGCTAATAGGCTTGTGAAACCTTTTGCTCTATCCAGTGCTGTCTTGAATAGTCATACCAGCTCTGGTCTGAATAACCCAAAATCCTTAAAATGTTATTCCTTATCTGTATGCTTTAGATCACTTCTGCCTTCTGCAGTACCCTTTACGAAGGTGCAAAGCTGGGATTTCCATATCCTCCAAGTGCCTCTATGCTCCACTCTAGCATACCATTTTATCATTTTTGTCTAGTAGCACCCATGTTGGTTGTCACTAATAATACCTTACAACCCCCCTTCCTTTTCTTGCTCACTACCAGTACTATATTTTTACTGATATAAATGCCTTTAATGGCTCTGTATCATTTCTGCTTTTGCTGCATAGTTGTTTTTCAGTCTAGGGTGGCTACGTGACAGCACAAAACATCCTACTCAGAGTGCTCCTTATATTTTCTTAGATCACGATGCCTCTGAGACACGGTGATTTTTATCCACTGGAAAATATTATCCTGAAGTCCTTGGATGACCAATAGGACTTACAGAATTTTCTGATATGAAGCTTGCCGTTGATAATCTCTGATAAGACACCTATCTTCTTGTTCATTAGAATCTGGCCACTCAGCTTCTATAGCTTCACAGGCACTTGAGATGAGAAATAATTGCTGGGGAGGTAGCCACAGGCAACAAACAGTACTGCATGCATTATTAGTGGATTTACATACCATGATTCTTAATTTTGCCAATACAATGCCTAATTCACAAGCATGTGCCATTATCAAGGGATAACTCTCTTCCTGCCTTCTCTAAAATGCTTCAGAATATGATCATGGGTGCTCAGACAAGTTATATTGTCTAAATAAATAACAGCCACATATTCAGGATTCCTAGATTTTCTTTTTCAATGAGCACAAAAAGAATCTTTTCCTTCTGAAGCAATGGATATGAATGGATATTGCCTACAGATGTGGTGAGACCAGTAGCACTTCTACTTTTATAACTTGCATTTAGATCTAGCAAACTAGTACTTGAAATGTTGTGGACTTCTGCTGCTTTATCTGTGATGTATGTAGTATGCAAATGCTGTGCCTTGCTGCAACCTCTGTAACCTTTGCTGGGTCAAAGGTGAGGCCTTTTTATAAAAAAACCCTATTTAAAACCCAATCTAGGAAGCTATTCCGGGACATCTTCATGACACTTAATGACGGGTTTCGATTTCAGAAGAGAAAGACTTATTGATATAGCCCTTTACCAAAATATTAATCATATATAAATTAAAACATTACGATCACCACACCCATGTGCAATGTTGCCTTACATACTTTTCTGTTGCTTGTTTTCATGTTGCTCTGGACTGGTGACCAAGACAATGGGCATCTGAACTATCATAGAAACTTCAGAGGAGGGAACTGGAAAAGTGGGCAAGAAGAGGAGAGAAAGTTAGATTTAGTCTGTTTCTACTATGTGGTTAGGTCCTGCTGGATATGTCTTTATGTTTCACATTCTTCTTGTTCAAAGTCTTCCCTCAAATAGATAGGGACACATGAGATGCCAAATATTTTGACGCGTATGACTTGGGGCTAAAATACATCCATCCCCTGTTAGGTTAGCCTGGAGTGCAATAAAACCTAGTCTGGATCTTGGATTCCTGTTTCTGCATGTTCATTGATTTGCAGATGACAGGATAGTTTGAAGAGTGCTGAAAAAATCCACCTCAGCTTGACCCATCTTGAACTGATGCTTTTAAGTACTCATGAAGATCCTACATCCTTGATGTGGAGCAGAGAGAAGGAACTGAAGTTAACGAATGGTACCACGTATCAAACTCTCTGTAGTCTCAGTGTTCAATAACACTTCCAAGATACTTGCATGATTATGAACTGAAGAGGAACTCTAAACAGATTGGAGGACACTCTCGCATATGGTGAAATAGGCAGATATTTTCCTGGGACAACACCTGTGACAATGGAAAGGTCCAGGGCATGTTTTTGAACGCCACGTTTAAGATAAAGAGTGTGTCAAAAACAGGCATCTCCAGATGCGAGCTGGGAGAAGACCACTCACAACTGGCAGAACCACAAATTTCACCAATTTTGAGAACCTTGGACTGTAGTAATTTTTTTTTTTTTTTTCTAGTATATATCGGTATACCAGATCTGGAATTTGATAGTGATCTTGCAACGAGATGGTTTCTGATGGTACCCTGCAAAACTTTATTTGCTTCTTAGGTGGTCCGGGCATGAGTTCCAGTGCCAGCAAACTGTGTCTACTGAGATAAAGAATAATTCATTAAGTTGTGTAAAATATCACATAAAGATTTGAGCAAAGTATAGCTACTTTGGCGTTCTGACAGCTACCACACAATTTTAATAAAGATAGTCCTGATGCTATATTGAAAGTCCTGTGAGCCCCATTGAATTCAGTTATCATTTTTGCATCATGTTAACATGAGGAATTTAAGGCAGAGAAGAGAAGTAATTATTTTTAGAGCTTATAAGCTAGCTTTACTTGGATAGGTTTTCCTTGGGTAAATACCTTGACTAAATTTCAAAGTCTAGTTTCAAACTCAGCTATATTAGAGTTTAAAAATATACCTCATATGTTAAGAACTGTTAACATGCATAAGATATTGCCTACTTCTCTATAATAATACAACTAAAACATTGAATAATTATTGAATAACTTAGATATTGTCAAGGAAATCATATTTCATGAAGGGTGGCTCTTATACTATGTATCACTTTGCTGAATGGAAGACAAAACCAGGGCATAGTCATTGTTACAAATGGACCATCTTACAAAGAGAAGGGGAAGAAAGAGTGATGCTCTTTCCAGGAGAATTGAAGATGGAACTTAATCTTTTTCTGAGTAAAATACTAGTAAAATATAAACATGATAATGAAAATAAAATTAAAAATAGAATTTTTGATAGGCTAAATATGCTGAATTATTAATATCTCTGAGGAATTCTGTAGCATAAAATGACAAGAACAAAAATTTGTTGTTCAAATGATATGTTGGGAAGATTTCACACCACCAGATCAGACTGAAAAAAGATGAGAGAGTGATTAAAGTAATCTAAATTTAACTGAAAAGTGTAAAGTCAATATGCCTGTTAACTAAATGTTCTGCTAGCATACAAAAATCCAGATATAAAACGTGAAGATAGAACTTCCATATTCTAAACAGATTTGATTTTGGGTTTTGACATGTGAAGAGAAAAAGGACAATATGACAGACTGAGTGTTTGCTAGTATATAATCAGCATGTATAATTTATCTCAGAATGTAAATATCAGGAAACTAGAGCAAAGGTGATAATGCGGGATAGACTTACACTAAGTTTGGAATTGTCTTGCAACAGCTTGTGCAAATCAAAGCTTTTTGAAAATAAGTATGGGTTCATGCCTCTTTCCTGTGTGGAGTCCTAAGCACTTCCATGAGACAGTAGATCTGCTTGTTTCTCAAATAGAAATGGAAATTTGACTGAAAAGCCTTCATAAACTTGCCAGGTAGTTCTGTAAGGTCTCTTGCACACGTCTATATTGAACTGGCATGAGTAAACACTCAAGCCATCAAATCACTTGACTTGTATCATGGCCCTGTGGAGCCAGAGACTAAAACACATGAGAACTACCTAGAGGGGAACTTGATCTGCAAAAGAGTCAGAGTAAAACAACTGTATGGATCCTGATTAAAATTTGTTGCAATCCAGCTATGATGATTCATGCTAATGAAAGATTTATCTGTCATTATGGCTATGTGGCCATACTCAGGGTTGAACCCTGAGAGTTGGAAAGGTTGCTAGTGGAGCTATACAATGGACACCAAACACAGAATATTTCTATGGAAGAGCAGTACTGAAAAAATTCAGGAGTCTTCATAAGATACAATATATCTCTATCTATCTATCTATCTATCTATCTATCTATCTATCTATCTATCTATCATCTATCAACCTATGTATCTATGTATCGATTGGAGGTTAGACTAGATGACCCTTTAAGTTGCCTTCCAACCCGAACTATTCTATGATTCTATGACTTTATGATATTAGGGCATTTGATGGTTAACTCCATGTACTGAAAGAAAATATGTCTTCAAGGAGGGCACTCAATGAAGTAGGTTAAAGAGAGGATTTAAAAGAGAATCAGCAATTCTCTTAGTAAAAAGTGGTGATACAGGTCAGTATTGAAATGACCTGGACAGTGAGGTTGAATGGTATTTGGGAGAGAAGAAAGTTTTAGGCCTTGTTTAAAGTCCTTGAGGGTCAATTAGTCTTCAGATACACTATGTGGTCATGTAGTCACACAAACAGTAATTTACTGCTGCTACAATGAGTATTACATTTTGCTGAGAAAAAACACAGTCAATAAAATGACAGAGATATCAAGTTCACAGCACTTTTTTCAGAAAGTATGCAAATATATCGGTTTGTCAGTTTAGTGTATCTAAGGAATACTGGTGTTTATGACTTGAGTTCATTTAAAGTTGTATTTCAGTTTTTGACTAACAAGATGTACAAACAAAAAGGCCTGGTAAGTACTAGAAAATTTGGCTGAACTTACACAATGGAAGCAATTCAAAGATAAACTTTATTTGGTGAAGATGAAACACTGCAACATTTTCTTCATACTACTGGGGAAAAAAGAAGTTATTCTAGTGAGAATTTTTTTTTTATTTTCACCATCACAAACATGAAGAGGATAATGACCGAGAATATGTAGTCTAAGAATTTTTCTCATCTTGTGCTAGACTGTGCATCTTGGCTGCTCCTCCTAGGATCACTCTGTAGTCAGTGGAGAGAAATAGAAACTTTAGGGGGTAATTTGTCTCACATAATTTATAAATTGCTGTAGGGATGAAATCATAATGACCTGAAAGTGTGTATCTCTGCTTATGAAAAAAAACCAGATATAGATAACTCTATTCTTCTTCAGTGTCTTATAGGTATACCATGATCATGGCTTCAGCTCCCGAATGTTTAATGGTATTCCTGCAGCATAACTATGTATCCCAGAAAGGCAGAATCAGGTGCTTTCTGATAATGGTGAGATTTTTCTTCTAATTTTGTCTCATAAATTGTCTAGTAATGTTCTAGTAGAAGTATCTAGTTTTAGATATAGGACAATTTGAACACTATTCTCTGAAGCCAAGAATGGAAATTAGTGTAGTAGTATGTTTAGTGTACTCACACTGTACTTTATATAGAAGCTATCTGGAAATGCTGAGGGGCCTTGGTTCTAAATACAAAACATAAAGTGATGAATTCAACAACAACAAAAAAAGAGAAGTGAAAATGCTTATAGTAAGTTTCAGCTTTCTTGTGTATAGAAGTCTTTATAGATTCAGTGAAACTTTATAAACTTTGAAACAGAGGCTATCAGCAGTATCAATTTTGTATGGTCTTAAGCAGAAGTAATTAATATAAATCAAGAATATACTTATGTGTGTGGAAAGAAAGAGAGAGAGAAACTCAAGAGATGCAGAAGAGTGAAACTAGTATGGCAAAGAAATAAAATATTTTGGTTATTTAAATAAATCAAACCAGCTGTACCCTGGGGGAAGGATGTGAGAGCGATAGTAGAAGAACACAATGAAGTTGAATATAGACTTTTTGAGATATCCCAAGCAGAACCCTGACTTTTGATTAACTGTAAGTAAAAACTTGAATTGGATCTTGGAACAATGGTATTGGGGCTTAATTTGAATATTGACAAACAGTATGAGATATGTCAAAAGCAAGAGAAAAGGAGCTTGAACGCTACCTGAAAAAGTAGCAGATATTGCAGGATGGAGAGATATTTGGGGGCAGGCAGTGGGGGGGTGTTTTCCTATGCATAGGCACTCTCTCGAATATATTGCAAAGTATAACATTGAAAACACAAATAAGAGTTATTTAAGCTCTAAGTTCCTTGGGGCAAAGGTTGGTTCTTCTTATCTGTTTGTACCACGCCTTGACTAATAGATATTTGGTTTTGTATATAAATAATCGCAAAATTTCCTTACAAAGTTATATGCATAAGCATATTTATAAATGTACACACATATATATGTAAGTAAAAAAAAGAAAGGAGAAAAAGACAAAAAGTCTGACTTATAAATTCGACAATTCAGATAAAATTCCAGGCTTTACTACCTCCTTACTCAATCACAGTTCCTGAAGGATATAACACACTCCCTTATTTCACTCCACAGTTTCTGCACAATACAACAAGGCATTTGGGATGAGATATGTATCTCAAAGGTTTGGAGTTTGGAAACAGATTCAAACTATTCAGATTGTGTTGGTCTGTAAAATTGGTTAGATTGGTAAAATTCTCATGTGGGAACATTGTTCTCATGAGATTTCTGGTATTGTCTTCTGTGAATCAGATCATAAATACTGCAAGAACTTTTTTTGTTTCATGTGTATTTCTGCAGTTCTTTTCTCAGAGCATCATGAGAAATATGGAACTGCATGTAAATGAATAATAATGAAAATAAAAAGTCAACAAAGTATTTGAGAAAGTTTTTAAAAATCAGTTTTAAATTTTGGTAAAGACTCAAAGACTTGCTGTTTCTTTCCACTGCTGCTTGCTCATTGAAAGCAGTGCACTCATTTTTATTCACACTTCACATGTGTTGCAGTACATCACTAATACTCCATCTATATGTATATGCTATCAGTTTATTCAGGTTTTAATTATATAACTTTTCATGTTGGGCTTGTGATCCTCTCTTTGTGTCTTTCAGAACAGTTCTTTACAATAGCTTTTCTTCTGCTAGGAGCTTAAGGACTGAGTTGCCACTGATGCTGTTTGCCAGCAGCAAAGGGAACTTGGATATGGCCTGACCATGGAGACTGATAGGCCATAAGATATTAAGCTCCCGCCAATTTCTATTTTCTCTTTCAAAGATTGCTAACCTCATCTCCCCAGGGACTGCAACTGCTGCCAGCCTTTAAACCAGCAGGAGTAATATCTGTCTCTAATTCGTAATTACTAGGTCTCTGTCACAATGAGCATTGTTGGTGCTTGCCTTTATTTAATTAGTGAGTATGTGCATTTGTACTGGTGAGAAGTACAACTGGGTGGAAACATAACCTCATTGCTTTAAAGTTATTTTTCTATTTCTTTTTTTCCTGCATCTTCCTGTTGTTATATCCGTAATATACAGCAGATCATTATCAGTGGTGTTAATAATATTCAATGCTGTGCATATTTTTCAACAAAATTTGTATTGCAAAAGAAACAAGGATAGCACCTTGTAGAATTGAAACAGACAGTCCGCCCCTGAATTTTTACCTCTTCCCTGTGCCTAGTCCCTATTATTAATGTATATTATTACTTCAAGTATGTCAGAAAAAGAGACAAACAGTCAGAGGCAGAAATTTCTCCCTAATTCACTCTGCCTAGCCAGCAAAATGTAACACAAAATTATTCAGGGGAAAAATACAATTTTCTGTCATCTCTGCCATACACTGATAACAAAGCTACAGGCTAATATGTTTTGATATTTTTGTCACTCGTTTATCATGTGACCTTTCATGCTATCATTAATACAGCTGAGGGACAGAGCAGATACACTGAAATAAGGGTGTGGAGAAGTCAGATTGCTTCTCTAACAACTAACGGTCAGTCACAGCAATTTATGCTTTTCTTCAGTATAGCACTGACTGAAGAAGAGAAATTGTTATTAAAATTTGATATTACTGTCTAGGCTCTGCCATATAGAATTTGCAACTTTTAGCTATGATGGGAATACTGGGAGGGGGGAGGCTTAATAAATTTCCCTTTGAATTATGATATTAATACAATACAACATGCTTGCTCAGATATTCAAAGGATATACATGGGGAAAAATCATATTCAGGACACTCCAACACTGCATATTAGTCATAGTCCAGAATTGTTATATCTAAGAAAAATATTTTAATAACTTGGGTGCAATTACCTTATATTGGCTCAATTAAAACAGTTGCATTTTTTCATTTCTGTTTGTTTGTTTTCAAAATTCCAGTTACTAATAGTGTTGTGCAGTATTCAGCAATATTTTCAGGACATCCAAGAAAGTGCAATGTGTCTTTTTTTATGTTTGTATGTCTTTTATGATAAATGATACCTGGGTTAAATTTGCATTCGGCTTTACACCATTTCTGACAATAGTGTAGCTTTTTATGTTGCCTGTGGAGTCTGGTTTGTTAAAATTCCAATATAAAACTAATTTATATTTGACATTAATGAGTTAAGAAATGTTTTATACAGTACATCAGAGCTGAGAGAGAACTTTACAGCATTCTAGAAAAGCAAATTACTTCTGAGTAGAACCATTATGAAAAAAATGAAAAATCTTTTACTAATCTAAGGTACTTGTCCTTTCAAAATCCTGTGATTTTTAATGTTTATATTAAGAAAGAACTGAAAAATTAACAGACTTTTTTTCTCTTTTAAATTCTATAGGGGAACTGTAACTTGACTAGTTGGAAGAGATCTTTTTCATCAGTGTGCATGTCTGTGCCAGGTCAGAGTGCATCTTTTTTTTCACTGATAAAACAATATTAAAATACTTTAACTATTTAAAACATTAAATAATGTGTTTCTTGAGAATGACTTCTTTGAGTAATATTTTTAAATGGACTAGAAATTGACTTTTACATGTGAAAAAAAATAAGTAAGGATGAGTTTTAAATAGAGGATTTTTAAATAAGTCCCAGAGAGAGCCTTGTAGACTTGAAATGAATCTTTTTGCATTAGATCTGATTACAAAGTGAAAGTTTAAATTTGCTATTGCAAATGTAAGGACCTGATTTCCAGAAAGTATATGCAAATTAATAATTCAATTTGCCAAAATATCAGTTGACTTAAATTTGAGTATTTCTGTCAGTAAATTTACACATCTTTGCAGAAATGAACCCAATATATATTCTTGAAAACAGAGGATGCATTAGCACTACTTAGAAATATGATTTGATGATTTCATTACTTAGTATTTTGTAAACAAGCCCATAACATGTATTTTTAAACACTTTTAGTCCATTTATAGTCAAGTGAATGGCATACTCTATGCACGTAAATGTTTTTATATATATATGTATGCATATATGTATATAAAGTGAATTATATATCATTTCTTAGTATCTGACTCATGCATATGGATAGTAGTGTCAGATAAATAAAAAGCTTATTAAAGTCCTGCAAACTTTAGAACATTCTGCGGAATATTTTTATAGCAGTTAAAGGATTTTTACCTTTTGGTGTCTCTGTAACAATGTTCTTAAGAGTGTTCTCACTTTATTATTATTGCTTCTAATTTTTGGTAATTAGCAGTAGTGCTTTCTGAAGCAATTAATGAGAAAGAACGGATGCAGGAATAATGCTGGTAATACAAAGATTTAAAAATTATGTAAACCCATCATAAAATAATATTAATGGGGTCAAAAGACACCTGTAAATATGCTAGTCAAGTACAGAAAAATTTTTAAAAAATCTAAAATACTTACCTATTAAATTAAAAGCATCTTTCATGCTATTCATACAGAAAAAAAGTAATTTTTTTTTTCTCAAATGATAGCCTTAGAAGAGGAATATCATGAAGTGCCTTCTTTCGTTAGTGCACACTTTATTACAGTCTAAGCAAGACATTGGCTAAGTGGACTTCCCTTTTACCTCCCTGTCACTAACAACAGTCCTGACCTGGAGATGCAGCCTCTTTCAGGATAAGAAGAAAATGTGTCCATGCATGCTTAGTCTATACCACCCTTGAACAGATTATATATCAAGCTGAATTGTACTGAGTCCTTTTTCTTTTTATTCTTTTTCTTCCCCTTTTTTTTTTTTTAATAGGAGAAAGTAGCTGTAGTGGAGGCTTTGGGGAGGTGTGTTTGTGACTGCTATCAACAAAGGATACAGCTGGACTGAGAGCCTCCAACCTGTTTAATGTGATGCTGAAGGGAAAATTGGGAACCTTAATCATGGAATGAGGCAGCTTCCACACTTATGTACTTTATTATTTACATTTTGCTCAGTCTACTCCTTAATATCAAAATAATAAAGGAAAGAAAAATGTAGAAAAGGAAGAAAATGCTATTTTATGAATAGCTTCTTATTGAAGTGCATTTTAAAAAATACGGGTTTTTTATCCTGCAAACTGGAATCAATTATAAAACATTATTGTTTGCTGAAGCACAACTTAGTAGCACAAATGGCAAAATTTTGTTCATCTTTCCAACTTTGTTCAAAGTGTATGTGCATGTTTTAAAGTGGAATCACTTACTGCTTTAATATTTGTAGTAAATTGATTGCAAAACTATGAAATAAGAGTCTTTCATTCCCTGCTTTCCTACCGTAATGTTCAACGAAAACATACAAATGAACGAAAAAGGAAGGGGGATTTTAAGGCTGACATTCGTGTTTGCATGTAAATAAAGCACAAGCCACAAACAAAGCCAGCAATCTCACATACTTGCCTTCAGTGGTAAAGGATGGAAAGGCTGCCTGCTACCAATCAGCAAGTGGTTGCTATGGTTACAAGGTCAGGAAATATGCCTTTTCCCCAGTTGTCCAAGGCTTGCACATGTCACTTCTGAAACTATGAATTTTATATACAGGTCAGGAGATGCATACCAAAGAAATAAACAGTGAACTGGACCATAATGACAGCTAACGTTCAAACGTCCTTGAATTTTTTAAATTTCTATCCAAACACATTTTGTCATTTTGAATGGGTTGGGGTTTTTTTGTATAAAATTGGAGCAATTCTTTCCTGTAATGAAATTTTGCAAAGTAGGTACAAACTATGCCTCATTATTATAAGCTGCATCAATAACTTTCCTCAGAAAGATACTTATGTTCTTTCCCTTTATTTTTTTAAACTCTTTAAATTACAGCTTTGGAATATTATAAGAATATAATTTGATGCAACTTAAGAACTCAGAATAATAACTACTTTCTGAAAAACAGATTTAATAATGCTGTATTTATCTGTAGACAAGATGGTGGTTAAGCTGTTAATGAAATGCAGATGGTCCTGTTTTAAAGTACAAATGCTTCTTTACTCAATATGCTAAGCTTTAGGGGAGTTTTAATATAATCTCTAAAGGTTGAGAATGATATAGTATTTGTAAAATGAGTGAATTGTGAAAGAAACCTTGATTGTTTATGTGTCGTTGAAGAATTTACTAGGAAAATTAGTCAAAGGCCTCTCGGGGGACTTAGCATTTTGCTACAGATAAGGTAGGTCAAGTAAATTTAGTGATGGTTATTAAAGGGTCTGTATTATTCTTGCTTTGTATTCCGTAGTGGCACATAGTAATCCTTTCTGTATTTCAAACCTTTTTAAAATCTGTTTTTTATTGTATTAATATTTAAGAACTGTGATAATTGTTTCTGAACTTTCAACTAGGAACTGCTTAATGGACTTAAAAAGTGAACAAGAAATTTGAAGTGTTATTTATACAATTGCAGTTTGAATATTAAGTTATGTTGCTTCTCTCCAAATGTGTATTATATAAATGTTATAGGCATGTAATTACAGCTTGCTTTGTATATAGTTGTTCTTCACTAACTGGGGAATGTACAGTAGAAGTAGTGTGCAGCATTTTAATAACACAGTATGTAGCACACAGAGTTCAGAGCACTTGTAATGACTCTTTTTTTTTCTCTATATGCTGTATGCAAAGGACATTAAAAGTTGAATTAATTGTTCTTTTTCCTAAGTATTCCTTCCCACTTTATTTTTCAAAAAGTTGTTATAATACAGTATGTGTGTTGTTTTTATCATGCTGCTTGCTGTGGATCTCAAATTTCATTCATTGATGTGGAAAGACTAAAATAGAGCAAATTAGACAAGCAACACAAAGACAATAGGATGCCTCCCTTTCCTTTTGGATTATACTTTTTGTTAAACTGAATATTTTTATTTTTTGTTTTGCTTGTGGGTGGGTTTGAGATTTTATTTTATTTTTTGCTTCTTATGGATTTTTGGTTTGTTTTTGGTTAGGAAAGCTTAGTCTTTATCTTGATAGCAATCCTTTCCTTTTCATTCTTTTTTTACCCCTATTTTTTCCTCTTTCTCTTTTTTAGCAGAAAGCAGCATTCAAATGAGAAACTAAGTACATTTCTTTTCAACAGGCAATTTACCCCATGATGAGATATGCTTTCACTTATTTTTCTTTGACATTCTAGCATCTAGCAGCACAGCAGGTATCCAAAGGTTAGGTTTCAAATAAAGGATAACTACATTCTTACATTAATAGATGCCATTGTATGAATATGTCATATTATGCCAGCATTTAGTGCCTCTAATTGTTTTTCTAAAATTATACATGATAACAAAGATATAGTATGAAAGATTTAAAAATATATCCCTTTATCATTTTTGTTCTATTTGTGCAGGTTAGCTTTTTTTTTAGCATTAAATTTTTCATACATGTGATGCCATTTGAAATCAGGAAATTTGAGAAATTCTGCTAAAATTTAGAGAATCTGCAAGAAGCATATTTTAATTATGGGCTTGCTACTTGAACTGAAAATAATATATTCTGATGTTCTACCTGTAAGATTGAAAACTATTCTTAGCAGTCTGTAATATAATACTGTCCTGGGGAAACCGTAAATATAGGTTTTATAGATGTGACTAAGGAATACAAATCTGTGTTACTAAGAACAGACTGTAGTTAATGCACTTTTAAAGAGTAAGATTAACAACATTTTTCCATTCTTACATAGTTTTACCATGAGACCATACTGCACTGTCTTACGTACCTTCTTCCCCTCCTGTGACCTTTTTGTATGGCCAAATGAGTCTAGGTTATGTGTCTTGTGGCCTGCGAGCAACCTTGCCCATTAGCCAGTCCCCAAACCTTTGATGTGAACCATCAGCCCTACGATTTCTGTGGTTCATTCATTTTTGTGGTTCTCTAACGATCTCTGCCCTAGCTCTGAATCCTGCCTTTATTGTAGACAGAGCTGACAACAGGCAGCCTTGTCTTTCATTTCCTTGATGTACTTTGTACTGCAGTATGGCTTTTGTTAGTATTGATGCAAACATTACCATAAACCACCACCTAGGGACTAGAAACAATTGACTAACTGTTTTCAAATCCAATACACTTAAGTTGATCAGACACAAAGTTTAAGTACAGTTAGCTATAACAGCACCAAAGCTGTGTGGTCTCAGCCTCTATAGACTGAAAAATAAAGGTCAGTGGAATGAGGATGCTTGTGTCAAGACAAACTGCAATGAAATTTATTCAGGAGGTGAATATTGGACCAAGAATTCATTCCTTCACTTGTTTAACAGGAAAAATATCAGTTTTACCAGCAGAACTATTTGAAATTATATCCCTTTTATCTCATTTAAAAGATCATTCTTAGAAAGAAAAAAAATGGGATTATGTGGAGAGAGCAACCATTTTAGGAGACAGTTCAGATTGTGATGAGATGCACATTTCAAATTGGTTGATGTTAAAATTTTTCAGTTACATTCTAAACAGCAGGCTAACAATCTCTGAACTCATTATAACTGAGTATTTCTCATATAGAAAAATTTCAAAGTTAGTAATACTGTAGATGCAAAACTGTGACTGACCCTTTTTGTATAAGGAGCAGTGGCAGGGTCATTTGCTTTTTGAGCTTCGTTAGATCCTGAATTCAAGCCTTTGTAAAAAGGGCTATTCAGATTCAGTTTCCGTATGATTCTTCAAAGATGTCAGTTGCTCTTTGAAGTTTCTTCCTAAATTAAGCAGTTGAGAACTTAAGAAAGTGAAACAAAAAGACTGAGAAAATGAAGTGGATTCAAGGATCCATGAATATTTCAACTGTCATAAAAAGCTTCATATTGAGCATACAGTAATATGATTATTAACCTTGTGATTTATTTAAAGTATGAATATGTTAAGCTATAGTATTTAAACAGTGAATGCAAATACATCAAGCAAGAGCTGAAAGAATTTGGGTTTTTAGGGGAAAGAAGGGAGCAGGAAAATAAGAAAACAGATATTGATGCCTTGATTTTTTTCCAAAGTTTTGATGCAGCCATTAGTTGGAACTGATTCATTAGTAGCTATTCTAAATTAGTATGTATTACCCCCAAAAAAGTTATGTGATACATTTATGAAATCTGACTCCAGTATTAATGTGATTATGTCAGAGAGCGTCTTTTAATACTAAAATTTGCAAGTTCAATTTCTCTATATTTGTTATTTTATATAAATGGCAGTAATGTTTTTTGCACTAATGTTAATCCAGAAATGAACTTTTGGCATTGACTCAAAATTACTGATATTTATATGCTTAGATTATGCTTTTAATTATCCTGTTCCTTTTGCTATAAGTTCTCTGGGGCAGAGACTGTTTATCTTTTGTCCTTCTATAAAACCCCCAAACCGCCTTGGATAACTTTATTAGCAAGAATAAAACTTTTTTTTGTTTCCTTTTTTTAAAATTTTTAATATTTTTGGCAAAAATAATTATGTAAAATAAGGTACAGTATGATTTTTTTTTTTAATCTGGACAGTAAGGTGGGGGACTACTTACCCCTGAGAGTCTCCAAGGAGGAAGAGAATTGCTTTCTTTTCCAAGTCCTTCAGAATATTTTTGCTTCTCAGAACAATACAATTTTGAGTGAGAGTAGGCATTACTCTGCCTCATTTTGCTTCTTATTGAATGTCAAAGAAGATTTGAATGGACTGCCTGGGTATATTTCTGCTTCCCTTTCACTATTAAAGTCTTCTTCAGTATCTCACAACCATGTTGTCACTATGTACACTCAATCCTATTTCTTTGACTTGTGAATCTGACGTATTGTCAAGTCTTGTTTTCTAGATTTTGTGGTCTAGCCACCACACCCATTTGAAGCCATAGAAATAATTTTGGGGTTGGTGTATCTTGGGGTTTTTTTTCCCCTTCCCTAGAGGACACTGTTTTTAAAGTAGAAAGAAATTTGATGTTTGAAAATAAGAAATATTCATTCCTGTTGTGACTTATTACCAGTGTCAAGAACTGACTAAATCTGAAAGGGTCAGCTTTTAGGGGAAAACATGATTAATAATCTCAACATTTCGATAGCAGAACTTTTAGCTCATAAAGAAAAAGAAGGACTGTAAGTCTTTGCAGACTAAGAAACATCTCATCTCTGCTTACAGAAAAAACCCCCAAGATGATTCAGAGGTGGGCTGAGACCTGAAGATTACGCTGAATAGAGCCAGCTCTGATTTATTGTTTATATCAGATGATGCCATTTAACCCCGTGCTGGACGCAATACACAGCTTGATATTTTGGGGTGAAAGGGGAAAAGAGGGTTGTACTGCCCAGCCTTTCACTGTCTAGTGCCTCCATCTTTAATAAATTAACATCTTTACATCTATCATATAACTGTATTTCTTATGCCATGTGCATTTTGTACAAAAAGTCTCTGTTTCCTAGTTACTGTTACAGATTGTATCTAATGATGTGGAAATATGACAACATGAACACATGCACTGACAAATTTCGTAACTTTGGCTCTTAAATAAGGTCATTTCTGAGGAAAATATTCTGATTTTTCATCTGTGCACATTGTGTGTTTTGATATTTAATATGCTGGAACTTAATTCAAAAGATTTAATATGGCAACACACTGTTCAAACAGGTCTCTACCAAGGCAAGATGATTATTGATGCCAATTACGACACTTTGGCTCAGTGTTTCAATAGTTGGAATATGAGCTACAGTCATTTTATAGCTGAAAAAATTATCAGTGATAATTGACTGTGAGTCTTGAACAGGCAGCTTATCCAAGTTCAGTTCAGACAACAAAGGTGCAGAAGAGCCAAAGAGATTTAAGTCCTCAGTTCAATGTGTCATACCCTCCCTGACATCACTTTATTTTTTAACCATCATCCAATGGACCGTATAAGATATATAGGAGTTGATGGCTTTGGCTGCTGAATTTATGAGTAGAATCTCTTGCTGAATTGTCCCATAATTGGGTTCTTAAAATAGATTTTCTAAGGTAAGTGCAGTTGTAGTTGTGTATTGTATCCAAGTTCAGAATTTTCTTCATAAAAGTGAACCAGACATAGAAATTTATAGGGAAAAGTATAATGGTCAGTGATTAATAATGATCATATAGATTATATGTCATAATTAGACTGGCAAGAAGACTAACAGGCCAAGAAGGAAATAGAATTTTATGAAATTTAATTAATACTAGATTTAAGCCTTGCATTCCAACATACAAGCTGTTTATGTATAGAAATATTGCAGGATTAATTAATTTATTTCAATATTTTTGCAAAGAGATTAAACACTCTATAATGCTACAGCTGATATTTTTGTTTAATATATGAATAATAACTAATTATATTATTAAAAAAACTCAGTTCTAGTTAAAACTTGTGGCTAATTCATACCTGCATTTTTTGTAATTACCTAGCAATTCTTACTTAGAGTTTAGATTTTATTTTCCTACTTATAGATTGGATGCAAAGTTGGTGAGGAATTTATTTTTAGGAAAAATAAGTATGTTGACATATTTTACTAATTTTGGTTTAAGATATTGCTGAAAGCAATTCAAGTAAAATATAGAAATTATATGCAAACATCTAAACCCAAGGAATGGAAATGTTGGACATTTTGTCACACATATACAAATTAAACAGGACATAATTATCTGCTCTGGTCATGGCAATTACCAAAGTCCTTTTATCAAAGTCCAGAAGTAAAAATCTGATATACCTGAAGTAATGCTGAAAAACATTACTAATGTATTGGGTATCACTTAAAATTATCTAATAGTGTTAATTTCTTTCAATGATTTTGTAACTGCTCATCTGCATTCAGTGTCACTTCTGCAGGGTGGAATAGGAAAACATACACTGAAGTATAACAAAGGAGGAGCTAAGAGAACAGAGCTGGGGGAAAAAAAGGCTTTCTGAGTGTGAAGTGGACTTGATCTCTCTCAGGGACACTCCTCTCAACCCACTTTGTGTCAAGCAACTAGCATGGGTGAAGTTCTCAAGTTCTGCAGATAAATGCATCACACTCACATCCAAAGCCCTATAGTGGCATTCAATTGGTGCACCTGTATTTGAATTTTTCCCCTCAAAGTACCTGAAATAGACTAAGAGAAGGTTTTTCTTTCTCTTTTCCCTTCCCCCTTCTCCATTTATCTTTTAATGGCAGTACAGAGAGGGAAGAGAAGGGAGGAAGGGAGGTGACAACAGTAGGAGGGGGTAGCAGGCTCTGTAGGATTGCAAGCAAAGGTTCATTCATATACGTTTATTCCATACAAAAAAGCAACTATTCAACCACTTTGAATAGATCATCATAACTGCTTGTCTGGTCAGCTTTCTCCTTAGAGTTTCAAGTTATAGGGGTCGATGTGTAATCTAGGGGTCTTGTCTAGCTGCCTCTATTAAAAAGTGCAGCACTCAATGCCAGCTGCACTAAGCGGGGTGCCTCTATCTGTAATAGTGCCATCAACAATTCTGAAGATGTTCTTTGAGTGCACATGGGATAGACAGACAGTCTGTTACAGCGCTGACATTTCCAGAGCTGGCCACAGCTGATTTTATGCTAAATACACTAATCTTTTACATCAGTCCTTTAATCAGGAAGATATTCACTCATTGATATGCTCCTAGTTGAGGCAAATTAAGTTGGCTTTGATAGTTCTTTTTTCCCCTTTCTGAAATAATTAGGAAACAATCCAGAGTTTAACTCACACAGCAGTAGCAAAGGGTATTTTGAGGTAGGGTGTGTTCTGTCATTAGTTTGTTAGATTTTTTTATTTATCGCTTCTCTTGTTCTCTCTCTATTTTTTGGAGAAAGCAGTATTAGTTGCATTTCATCTGTTGATTAAATACAAGAAATTAATTCATTACTCTGATTCTTTATCTTTTTTTTTTTTTCTCAGTGGGATGTGCAGGAAAGGAAGACTGGTGCTAGAAAGTGCATTCCCTGTCTTGAAAGAGGGGAATTCTCTCTGTTTTGAAACAGGGAGGAACACAATAAAGTGGGCAGACTCTGAAGCTCTAGGAAGCCTAGTCTAGGTGTCTGAGGATCTGGAGGCATTCCTTTTAAAGCAATGAATGTTGCTGTCTTTTGTCAGCATGGCTTCCTAGGCACATTTGTTACTGCTGGCCCCAATGCCCTTCTCATCTACTCACCTGAATAAATCCAAAAAGAATGGAGGAAACTAATTGCTGCTTGAATCAAAAAATCTCATGTAAATTTGCTCTTCGTGATATATACCACAGATGCAGAATACACTGTGCCCTTCTCTTTTCACACATCTTGCATCTAGACACAATGTGCATTATTTACTTAATCATCGAGTGAAAAGCTGCCAAGGACAGATGTTAAAAGGGAGAAAGACAATCACAGTTTTTCCTTTCCAGATTCCCATTTCTGTTTTCCTTTGCTCCTCTCTCTTAAGGCTTAAGACTGTAAGCATTAGACCTATGTTATAAAAGCTCTCAGGCTTGGAGGCAGAGAAGAATGTGGAAACTAATAATGACATGGCCTTCAGTGCTTTGTTTGCAGTGAACAGAAACAACAAAATATTCTTCCAATGATCTAAGCCTGCTCGAAACACAGTCCCATTTCTTCCATTGAGATGTGAAGCAAGGAGTGTATTGAGAGTATGTTCTTCCTTTTTAGACTAAGGTGTTTGAAGCCTAGGACAATTTTAAAACTTGAGAGACCACAGCATCTCATCTAGATCCAAATAATTCTGGCTCTTCCCTCTGTCCTCCAGCCTGACAAGATAAGAACTCCAGAGATAAGAACTAAGGCAGTGCTACAGATAATAGGAGCAACCAAATACTACTGACCTTTACCTTTTTCATGTTGATCCACAAGAACTTGGCAAGGCCAGGATTTGGGGGTTTTTAAGGAACAACATCAGAGTAAAACCATGAAGTTTATTCTTTATAACATATTACTGAATTTTGAGCTTTAAAGGATCAGGAATGGGACTCTATAAAATATTTTCTGCAGAGGAGAGCTTTACATCTGATTTCAAGATGGCATTTGTCAACAAAATGACCAGATCCACTGCTAGTCCCCAGTGTCTTAGAAGGAGAGCCAAGCTTTGGGAAAAAAAATCTTGATATGCTCTTAATTTCTGCCAGGGTTCATAGGAACTAGGGAAAGGAAAGTATCGGTTGCAGTAGCTTTGAAAATCACTCCAATGCTTTCTCAGGCCTGTCTTCTATGTTTTCCTTTGTTTTGCTTAAATTCTCTGCTCTGTTCTATGCAACTGTGTGCTTTTTGAAGTCTAAAGAAGAGAAACCTTCTTGTCCTTGTCATTAAGAACTTGCATAAATCTCTTCCTTCCTTCCTACCCACCTTTTATTTTTACTGGATAGCTCTCTAACACTTTTGATGTGCTACATTTTAGTGTTTTAATATTCTCTTTCCTTCTTTGTCTTCCCCTGTCTTGGGGTGACTTTATGATGTGTATCCCCTATCGCCTGCTCTATGTCCAGACATGAATCCTGTGACTTTAAAACTGGGTCCAAGAGAACGAAAAAGCCAGGCGAGCTTTTCAAAGCAGTTTTGTGTTCAAGGACATGGAGACAGCTGCTGCTGCTGCAGAGCGGAGGAAAGCACCTTCCCACTTTTCCCAGTTCTTGGCTCCTTTTCTCAGGAGAGAGACGGAGAGTTAAACTCCTTTGCTTCCCTGGGACTTTGGCTTCTTCTTCTTCTCTTCTGGACTGTTTCAACAACATCAGAACACACCGGGAGACCTTACACCAGCCGGAGAGGCCTCCCCACG
Source organism: Rhagologus leucostigma (assembly GCA_013397725.1). NCBI lineage: Eukaryota > Metazoa > Chordata > Aves > Passeriformes > Rhagologus > Rhagologus leucostigma. Next base: position 1,679,371 of record VZTD01001193.1, on the reverse strand, counting down.
CCAAACTCCAGCTCCGGGGAGGAGAGAGACCACACCCACAAAGGACTCTGAAAATTTACCAGGTTCTCTCCACAGCAAGAGGTTTTATTATTTAGCATTATTCTCTTCCTGTGCCTGCTGTGCACTGTGTTTGTTAAATAAATAGTTTTTTTCACTTTTTCCCTCAAGGAATTTCTTCCCAAACCTGGTGGGGGAGGGGCGGCTGAAACCTGCCTTCTACCAGAGGACATTCATTTTCGGACGTTCCTCTGAATTTTGTCTCAAACTGGGACAAATATTTAGTCAAACTACTTCTCTCTTTCCTTCATTTGTTTGCTTCTATTATGTTTTGCTGTTTTATTAAATGGGCTCTGCCTCTATTCTCCAAATTAAGGTCTGAACTAATAACTGAATGTCTGTGCAACGCTGAGTGGTCAAAAGGATAAATGTGAATATAGAATTAGACACTACACAGGAGTCCTCCTTAGCCACAAGGCTTATATGGTAGGTGCAGCAAAATAAATAATGACAGAAAAAAAAATAAAAAGAGAAACAGCTTAAAAAGTGGTGTGCCTTATGTACCACTTTTGAAAACTGCAGGAAAATCTCCCTTTTCATGCTTTTATTTTGCAGTGTCGTTGATTATTTGATCTTCCTCTTTGACAAAAGATACCACATAATAAAAAAGATATTTTTAAAGTATTACTGCTTCCCCAATATTGCCACACAAATAACATGGAAGCAGCTTTACCATTTACATCTTAAATAAATGTATTGTGCAACTCCTTTCAGATCACCCCCCTGTGAGAGTGGGATCCAATAGCTGACTGGATTAATATTACTCCTCAGGTAGTAAGGGAACTTCGATGCTGTTCCAGACTTCTTAACCATAACCATAATTTTTATTTGTTAGTTCATTTTAAAAAAAGAAGAAAGAAGGCTTTGTGAAATAACCATTTTAACCATTTATGTTTCACAGAAAGGAAAATGTTTTGCTAGGAAATCTTTTTTGAAGGTAGTATTGCACTCAAGGGGACATCCCAGACCAAATCATGAATGTCAAATTTTAGTCTGACTCTGTGGCCACTCGGAAGCTGACTGCAGGTCTTGCTGAGAAATCTATTCTCCACATATATCTAAGCTAAGAGACGAAGCAATGCCAGACTGAGAGTTATTAATAATACAAGATTAGTAAAAACTGTGGGAATGTTTTTTTCCTCCTTTCCTACAGTCAGCCAGGTCATGGTAACAGTATTGGGCTTTTTTGCCTGGAGTAACTTGTATCATATATTCTGCTAATGTTTCATGAAACATGTGATAAAGCAAACTTTGTCTTGTTGCAGGTGAGGGTAATGTTTTTGTTAAGCACAAAAATTTGAAAATCTTCATTCCTTCTGCTGCAGGTTAGGAATGTCAGGTAACATTTATGTAATCTGGATTGAGGTGGGCCCTCGAGACAAATACTTACTTTATTTTTTTATGCATTCTTCAAGATAAATCAGAGTTTCTTCACTGACCATCACTGGACACCAAGACCCTTTATGCTTTTCCTTCTCCCCAGGGTTAGAATGGATTGTTTCATTTTGAAATATTTTATTGATTTCCAGTTACTCCTGCCCTGGGAAACGGAGAAAGTTTTTTACAGGGCTCTATATTTTTAAATGTTATTTCACACTATGGCATGGGTTTGTTTCGGTTTTTTATGGAGTTAGACCATGAGTTTATCCAGAAGCCTAAGTTAATGAAAAAAGTCCTCTCATTAAGCATTGTGTGTTGGTGGGAGCACATGGCTGCTGTTCTCACCAGGCTACGCTGCCTGCCTATTGATTTTTCTTGACAAATTTAAGGTAAGTTTTTGACCTATAAAAAACAAAATGGCATGAGACTTTCACAATAGCTGCAGGCATTTGAGGGACTTGAACTGATATCTTGAAAATCTGAGAGGGAAGACTGGCAGTAGAGTTTCCCTGAAGGTGCCTTCAGCTGTGAACTTATTAAAAACATCTTTGTAGGCCTTCAGGGTACTCTGCAAGGCATTTCTATTTTCTTATGCTTTTGGAAGAGAAGGAGGAGCTTGAAAGGCCTCCTACTATTTTAGATAAACAGTCTTTAATAGAAAATTTGTCCAAACTATTTCAGGCAAGTTCTTTTTAAAATACATATCAAATGCAAAATTAGGTGGCCTATAGAGGTACTTGATTACTCAAAAATACATGTTACGATAACTCTCTGCTCTTTGTGTTGATGGTATGCCACTGTGGGCTGAGGAATGAAAAAAGTGATAAGGAAAATCTCCCCCATTTCTAGTGACTGATAAAACTTAACTGGTTCGGGTTGTAAGAACTTAAAGTGGGCTTGTCAGGCCATGGATTTGCTGACTCCTCCAGAGTACTGTGTATTGACCCATTTAATAGCAAGTATAGGATAGTCCTCCTGAGGATGCCACTCTATCAAAGGAGAAGGCAAAGCTATATGTCTTGACATTGCTACTTTTTTAAGAAATGCGAAGAGATATATTGGGGAAGAAGGAAACAGAAAAAGCAGAGCAACTTCATCTGTTATGTTTTTTTCTTTAACAGAAAGGCAAATTTCAAAGAAAGAGTATCATAAAGTCACTGCTCATTTCGCAGAAAAATTGTTTAAGGCAATGGGGGGGAATGTGCATGTGGTTATGTGTAGGTAGATGGATGGTAATGTGAACAAATGGGAGAAGCATAGATACCAAATATAAAAGAGAAATAGTGGCTATAATAAAAGGAAGAAAAGGCATGAAGAAGAAGAGGTAAAAGAGTAATCAATATATCAAAGGAAGGTTTCTGTGGTAGGAGGGAGATATGTAGAAGAAGAATGAGAAGCTAAGAAAAAAGTGAATATTAAATAATTTCTGTTATCTAAAGAGTTAGATTGTTAATTAATTTAATGTTGTTAGAGAAGTGTTGCTATTAAATATATTGCACAACAGAGGAGTAGATGGTACAAATTGTTTATTTCTTATGTTTGGGGGGTATCTTTGGGTCTTTTTGGGTCCAGTGGCAATGGTCATAGTAGACAGAAATATGGTAGGATGACTGTTTCAGAGAGATTGCTATGGGCATCCCCTGGACTAGCTGGTGTCAGGTAAACCAAATCAATAACTATCAGTCATTTTACAAAGGCCAAGACCTTCCTTGAGGATATGCAAATTATTAGGAATTATTTGGCCTTCTCTGTTTTCACCAATAGGTGGCAATGTTAATTTTTTCATTGACCTCCATAATGATGTGTTATCCTAAATTTTGAATAATCATCTCCAAGTTAATTATAACATTTTTTTTTCATTTGTCCTACTGCAAGTGTATTAAATGGTAGGAAGTGAAAATATATTCATAAGTTTCCAGATAATTTAATCTTGTTTTAAAGAAGTTAAAACAAAAGGGCAAGGGATGTGAGAACTTCTACCAGGTCACCAGAAGCCTATCCATAATGCTTTGATAGTCCAGCACCTCCTTTCTGATTTCCAGTCCAACTCTTATTTCCTGTCCTTTTGGTAGTGTTTGCTTTAATATTTTATGGTTTTCCTTTTTACATTTTCCAGTTAATTTTCCTTTTCAGATGTGTACTTGGAAATTGTAGACTGTATGTGTAACATGAAAGACCTAAACACCTGTTTTGCAGTTTTTCAATGCTGTTCTTGTTTATATGTGCTCTGCATTCTTAATCATCTTATTTGTTTTTCAGGATGAATTTTTCTTAGCATGTTACCAGCTTAAGGATCAGAGTTTTCCTGAGGCCATTGTCAATATTTGGTAGTGTTTTTGCTTGAGTTTTAGTCAATTGCCAACACTCAACTTTCTAGAGCAATGTTGATATGGATATAAGACATGACAGAGGTACTGTAGGTGCATCTTCATTTTCAAACTGAATTTATTTCTCTCCAAAGTTTTATTTCTCTCCACATCCCTTAAATTTATTCAACTCACTCAGAAGCTAGAAATCAATATTTTTTACATGAAAAAGGCCAGCAATCTTGTCATTCTTTTTACCCAAAACTAACACAGAGTTAATTTGAAGTTTTGACTGAGTAAAGACAAAGAATTTGGCTCACAACAAAGACAGTACATGAAAATGTATTTTCTTTAAAAGATGAGGACTCCATCTGAAACAATACAATAGCATTTTTCAGTAAAATGAACTACTTGAAAGTGATATATTGTAGTGCTTTTTGTAGCATTGTCTTATCCTTGGACTGATGTATGGTAGCAGTTAAAATGATTGTCAAAACAGGAAATGTACAGAACCAGAAAGTATCTAGAAGAATATGAACTGAGTTTTTATGATTGCTTGGCTTGGCTTTGTTTACAAGCTCTTATTCATTAAGCAGTTTTCTTTGCGTCTCTTGAAATTCTTGACAGCATTTCTCATGGATTTGTAGCAGCTCACATTGAAAGTGTTATGCAAACATCAGTAATATCGGCACTTTCTTTCACTTCCAGCCTGAAAGTCATGCCAGGTTCATCAAATCTCAGCTTACTTGAAATCGTTGGTGAATCTACTATATACAGCGGATGAACCATGGAAAAGTTAGTGAGTATCACCCTATTTATGTTGAAACCGGTCAAGCTTAGAGAACTCACCTCATTGAAGGTAAAAAAAAAACAAAAAAGAAAGAAAAAAATGAAAAGGAAAAAAAAAGTACATAAGGACTTCTACCAGCAAAAATGACAGCTTTTATAAGTAGAGATGGCACACTGAGAATCAACTGCTGCTTAGTTCAGATACTTCTCTATCTGCGAGATGTTTCTGCTTCTCAGGCTGGCTGGAAGTTTGTAGCTCCTTCTCTCCTGTCTCTAAGAATCAGCCTTGAAACTCATTTTTTTCACCGAAGTATCACTTATATCTGGTATAAGCTGAGCTGATGTGAAGCACTCCCAGTACAGTTTCTCTGAGATACAAGGTACTGCTGTGCCTTAACCATGACTGAATAGTAGCTTTTTAATGGCCGCTGTTGCAGCTGAATCAACAAGCAATAAGCTAGCAAAATTAAAGGTATTTAATCTTTGATCTTGTGGCTAGTTTTGGTTTTGCCACCCATGATGATGCCAGTAAAACACAGACACATGAAACTGAATGTCAAAGCCTTTAGCTGTAACTGTTTAATTAGTACTTCAGTTACTGTTTAATTAGTCTTTGACCACAATGTATACAGTGTTTCTGATGTTAGCTGAAGGGTTCTCACTAGTCTTTTAACTTCAATTTTTAAGCCAGGGTTTCTCTCAGAAGGCAGTGGGGTGCCTTAAATTCAAGCTGATGACTTATTGTATGTTATAGCTCAGTCCAAATGAGTACTAAAGACTGGATAGAAGGAGTACTGTAAAGGAACTGACTTGAAGTGAAAAGGATCTGTACTTCATTTGGGGCAGATTAAAAAGAAAAGTGTTCCAAATCCACCACATGTCTGTGTAGTGAAGTCACAAATTAAAACAGGATCAAGAATGACCTGTGAAGAACATCTTATGAATTTGCTAAATAATTGAAATATAAAGGTGTCCTGGCATCTGAAGAAATATCTGAGCTATTCTTCTGTCTCCAACAGAGATAGAGGTGTTTAGGAATATAAGGCACAGAGTGTATGTGAAGTCAGCCTTGCCTTGGAAATTCTTCCTAACTAGTACTGCTTTCCTGACCAAAAAAAGCACGCATTAGATGCATCAACCCCAACAGGTCAAAACATCCACAGCTGCATGATTTCCCTAAATATATGTGAAATATTGCTTGATGTTCTGAAATTGATTTTTTTTTTTTTTTATACTGTCAACAGCTGGATCCTGAGCTGAGGATTTGGTGTTCAAGAATGTATTTGCCCTTTACTTCTTAACATCTGGGCATCAGTATTAACTTCTGAGAATCACAATGAGAATGTGACGTTCCTGCACTAAGATTTTGCCCAACCTGGGAGAAGTTGAACTCAGGATTTTCCATAGTCATGTTACGGATCTCAGTTTAGAGCTGGTTTCCCTCTTCCTGGGGCATTCAGAGGATGGGCTGATATATACTCACACCACATTCCAGGTGTCCCAGTTTAAAAACTTCCTCGGCATCTACACAGATGATCTAAACGAATAATCTCCAAAATTACAGTGTCTGTATTTAACCTCCTGCCATGCCCACCAGGTTGGGAGTATTCCAGGACAGCCCAGGACACCAGAACCGCCCTCCACCCCACTTAGTTCAGAACTGGGGATGCAGGCCTTCGCCTCTGCTCTAGTTTTACGTCTGTGACAAGATGGAATCTCTACGATTCCCCTTGGCACCATTAAAAAGGGGCCCAGCTTCGTTTACACTGAAAGTCATCTCTTCAGCTCCATTAAAAGAAAATTAAATAAAGGAAATAATGACAAACTTTAAAAATAATTTTTAATACCTTAAGCTGTGTGTCAGCTACATTCCTAGACTGTTTTAAAGAAACGTATGTCAGGCTTTTATGAAATCAGCGGTCTCTGAATTTGGCCGTTAGTGCTTTATACAATAAACTTTTCCTAAAAATGACGAATCGCTAGCAGATGTTTTCTATTACCATAGTGTAGCTTTGTTATAATTCACTAGAATTGGTTTGATTTTTGCCATTTTCAACAACTTTTTTAGTGTGTTTATAAAGCTAATAAAAATATTTATCGGGGAGAAAACGTTACTATGCCACATCTCTACTGAAAAATTAGTCAGAAGAGTAGGGTACACAGTCTTCTTTAAAAATTATGACAAATATCAGTTTTATATAAATAAAGCAGTTTCAAACCCACAGCTTCTTGAAATAACAACTTCTAGTATAATTAAATGTTAAAACAGAATGGAAATCTGGCATTGAAAGAAAGAGGGTAATGTTTCATTTCCAAAGAATGCTGCTTTGAAAATTTGGATTCAGCTGCACATTTAAGCTTGATACAGTCAAAGAAGTTATAAAAGGTAAAATATAAGAGCTTGGACATTAGGTTAACTCCTCAGCTTCACTAATTTTAAAACTATTCAGCTTCTACGTATAGAAATGGTAACACTGAGCCACTTTTTTTTTTCCCTGATAGAGGACTGACTGGAAGCTGAAATGATCTGTGCAACTGAGAAAAACCTTAGCAGGAAAGAGGAGAGTCTTAAAGTGACCCAGAGGACAAGCTCTTTCCAGCTGTTTTGAAGGCATTCAGTACCATTGTTAGGAAGATTTCTAAATTGCCAATATACATTTTCCAGATCTTATTAGCATCTCATTACTCATATTTAAATTACAGAATCAGTCATTATACTAACTGTACTAACGGTACTTTACTCCTTCATCATTGGTGTTTACTCCCCTCAAATATTTGTAGACTGTTATTTTTCCCTTTTAGTCATCATGACAGCTGGGCAAACACCTCAGAAAATTTTTGCAAATATTTGTGGAGTTCTGAAATGAAGCTTCACATCCTATTTTATTAAGCTATGGTGAACTTCTTCATTTAGGAGAAAAGAGCAGCTTTTCAATAACACTTTCTTCCATATATGTTAAAGTTATGTGTATTTTCTGCAATCCTCTGTGTCACATGAACACATCACAGGGCTTGCTTTTTTCCTTAGAGACTTAATTTTGTGAATAATATTTATTTCCCCCATTTTCTGATTTTTTTTTAACCTCAGACTTCTGAGAATTTTGCAATGTATACAAAGCCTCCTTCCCCCCGCCCCCACAACTCCTTGAATCAATTGGCAAAGCTGTTAAGCCCCATTTGGAGGTGTTTTTAGTTCTTCAAGTAACTAGTCAGTGCATACCTAAAAGCAACGTAGGCAGTTGCAGCATTTTTGCTCAGAACTGTATGTTTTTGTGCACAGGCAGGAATCATTCCTATAAAAGAACTCATGAAGTCGCAGCACTGTGTGTGTTTACCCAAAACCTGCTAAGCAGTTTTTATTTCTGCACCTATCAGTGATATGACATGATGTGATTAACTTGACTGCAAATTTGTACCTGATTCAGTTCAGAATACAGTTTAGAATGGGATGCTAAATTATATAAACAGGCTCCAGGGTTTTTTTGTTATTATTTTTTTAATTTTATTTTTTTAATATTTGATTTGCATACCTACACGTGGTGAATACTAAGCCCCAGGTGAGATGACTTAATGCAGTTCAGAAACTAGTGACAAGGCTCTGCACGCCAAGAAATTCTCTGTATTTTATATTAAGAAAATTAAATAGAGAAAGCGTGTTTGTGTGTGTGTATGTATGTGTGTGTACATAAAAGTGGGGGTAGTGCAGCAAGCCTCCAGCTCTATTGTATTATGTTTAGTTTATTCGCTTTGTGAGGAATCAACATCCCCATCATTTTTTGTATTTTCTTGATTCTAGAACACTACCTATTTCCACCCTAAAGCAAAATCTAGCTACAGTCCAATAGTTTCAGCTCTGAAATATATTGTGTCATGCTCAACAGTGAGGATCACATCAAGTGCCACTCTCCACAGTGAAGAGAGCAGTAAAACACAGAACTCCCGGGGCTTATCTTTTTCTCCAAAAAAATATTGAATTTCTATCTGTGGCCCACAGCCCTCGCTTTCAAATCCTACTGATGCCTCTGGCAGGAAGATCTGGTAGCAGGAATGCAGTATAAGCAGAGGCTTAGCACAAAACCTGTTCCTCTTTGGCAGACCGCCATCTTTTCTAGCGGGTGAGGAGAATTAAAGGTTCCTAAACTGTTCTTCTTACAAGTTGAAGGATTGTCTGGCTCTGTCAAATTGATACCAAAACACTGGGAGATTTTTTTTTTTTTTCCACCATAGGTAGATCGATGTCCTGGAAAATATTTGCAATCTTTATAATCCTAATGACACTGTATTGCTGTTAGGGTATTGTATCAGTGTTGTTTTGCCATAGACGATGGAATGATAGTAGCAAGATATAGATTTGTAGCTTTCACAATTTGGCACTTGATATCACACTAATCTCTTTAGATTAAGTATTTATGGGTAATATTTAAATTACACCTGTGTCAAATATTTTTGAGAGTAAAATGTTCTTGTATCTCTAACTGCTTAGACACACACTCTCATTTTACTATTTAAATCCACTCTCTGTTCCCTCAAGAACACTTCACTACCCAAGTAATCAATGATTTTTACCTAGACACCAGCAGTAAGCGCAATGACTTTAAGATACTTGCCCAAGTTTCCTTAGCTTCTGCTGGCAACCAGGTGCAGGAGTGCACATGCTTAGCTGATTTCCAGTAGCTAGAGTAGCAATTTGAATCTCTTCACCTTTGGTCATTACTAACAGCAACTCAGTTTCACTCCTGGGCCAATACGGAGTGCTCACAATCGTTGAATCATAGAATTGCTAAGCTTAGAACAGACCTCCAAGATTGTTGAGTTTAACTGTTAACCCAGCACTGCTGTGATCACCGCTAAACCATATCCCTAAGTTCCATGTCCACATGTTTTTGCAGACTTCCAGGGATGGTGATACCACCACTACCTTGAGCCTGACTACCCTTGCAGTGAAGAAATTTTTCTTGGTATCTAATCTAAATCTTCCCCTGTGCAACTTGTAGCCATTTCCTGTCATCCTGTCCCTTGTTGCCTCAAAGAGACCAAAATCCACCTCACTAAAATCTCCTTTCAGCTATGCCACCACCTCCAGAAATTTAGAAAAATGAATATGCTTCTCAGTCTATTTTATTATGTTTTCATCAAGAATGCTGCTGTTGCCCAGGAAATCTGGGCCTCTTCACCTCACCTGGTAGAAAAGTCAAACTCCACTCTACTGCATTTGTATGCACATGGGATCAGTATTTTCAATTTCTTTTAAAATAGTTTTTTTCCTCAGTTTTTATTTATGTAGTTATTATTTAAATAAATTGGGAAGAGCATATTAAAATTATTTTATCACATGAAGTGAACTTTCCTCTTTAGACAAATAAAACTTTTTATACTATATTTTCAAATGTTGTGGGCTACCAACTGTTTCAAATTTTTTCGTTCAACATTTCATTTGGTTTTTAATTTTAATAGCTTCATAAGACTGATTTGGTATTACAACGCACACCTCCGATGAAGCTCTCTGAGTGCAAAAAAGTCTAAAACTGATAATTTCAAGCCAAAAGTCTTTTTGTTCCAGAGTCAACCCCAGTAAGTGACATCTTCAGAGCAAAGGCACACAGAACAGAAAGTTCTTTGAGAATATGATGCCTACCTGGCTACGTCACCCAAAAGTCTCCCACATTAATGTGTCACGAAACAGTGTCATGGTTCATAGCAGTGGATCATCTGAAATTACAATCAATAATTATTTATTGTAAATAAAATAAATATGATTTTCAATTCTATTTTGAAAGTCTGCTTCTGTTTACATGCTCTTTCAGCTTTTCACAATCTGGAACTAGTCCTCTACAAAGCCAAAACCCATCCTTTTGATGGAACGGGTTAATTAACAAGGATGTCTACCAACTAGGTAATCTCAACTGCCCAAAAATGTTGGCATCTTCTGAGTTTCCCACCATGAGTCTGCTAAGCTTTTATCTTTGCTTCCTACTCAAAATCTCACTTTTACCTTCTCCAGACGGGGTCTATAGGTGTGTAGGTGTGTATAAAGGGGGGACATGCCAGTCTTTAGCTTAGCCCTTCAGCAGGTGTGCACCAAGCTGCTAACCCTGCCAAATACTTCAGGTAAATACCATGCCTTTAAGTGCTGGTTTAAGGGATGGGTGCTCAAAGTGATGGGACATTTTGGGACTGCCTGAACATTCTTTACAGTCTGAGGTTTGATTTTTTTTTCAGTAGGAGGAGTATTTGGTGGGGAGAAGGTTTCAGTCATGCAGACTGTGTGGATTTGAATACTGACATCCAGAATCTGTGACCTTTTTTCGTGTTAAGCAATGTCTCACTTTGAAAATAGCCCCACCAGAAAATATTGTAGAATAAATTTCTAATCAAAGGGAGCAAGATTTCAGAAATCAATTTGGAATGATAAAAAATGAAATAACCTGCTTATGAGTGTATATAAGTCTTCATGCTCACTGTCTGGATTTGAGATCTGATCTGAGCACCATAGCACTGGAACTTGTTCCTGTTTTGTTTTATTTTGAACATATTTTATGCAGTCTGTCTTTCATCAATGTGAACTGAATTTTCTCTTTAGCTCTTCTTTCAGTCACGTATTTTTACAGGATATTTTTTTCTCTGCAGTCAGTTGTCACCCTATATATTGCTGTAATTTTGGGCTATTTTCATTTGTGTTAATGACCACATTAATATTGTTCCAGAGTTTGTAGTTCTGCATGCTTAAGCTTGATGAAGAGAACTTAAAAAGAAATTAAAAAAATAAGAGCAATAAAAAAATCTGTGTAGTATTGATGTTATTTCTGGTTTTGTTTAAAAGTTAAAGGGATTTACATGGAAAAGGGAAGGAAGGGTATGTCATAACTTCTGTGCTAAGTAAAAGGTTTTGTTTGTATAAATCACATACTGCATTCATCATGCTCAAGACAAATGATAAACATTACATTTCAGTATTCTCATAAAAATTAGGAATCTGCACCAATAGCAGTAGTTCTTCAGTGGACTGGTTCCATTTCTTTTCCTGTCCTACTTCCCCAGCACAGTTATGTAGCAGGACTCATGCCATTATTAGTTGCCATTGCTACTTTCCCACCCTAGGATTACTCTCAAACTTGAGCAGCTTGCTCTGTAAATAGCTCGGCCTTTCATTCCTGAGGTCCATTGCTTTTATTCTTTTTCTGTTTTTTCTGTTTTCATTTCCTGATGATGTTGTCATCATCAGTGGAGTTATGATGAAGAAGTTTGGTACTATTTATAGATTCTGGGCTCGTCGCCAGCTATTTTCATGCCTTCAGTGCTATTTAAGTCTATTGTTCATTTTTGATTGCAGTACAGCTTCCTCTCATTTTGCACCTAGAGCTGGGAGTTTTCTGACTCTACCAACAACAAAATGATGAGTTTAGTCTCTATTTCAAAAAGGCATAAAATGGAAAGAGTGGAAGACTTCCTTTGTTTTTGTTGTGTTCTACATGCTATCACTTAACATTAGTTATTAAAGTGGATCTTGTGCTTCCACTGAAGATAGGATATGGCATTTTAAAAGTTCAATTCAAAGGGGGTTCACTTAGAGGATCATTCATCTTTTATTTAATAAACTGCTTTGCACATGTGCAATAACAATATACTGTTTAAAAACTCTTGACAAATAGGGATAAATATGCAGCGTGCTACGTGGACAAGTGCTCCTGAGATTGCTGTATTGTTAGTACAAAGAGATACCTATTTTTTGTGCACTATACTGAAATACATCCCATTAGATTAAGAGTATGGCTCCTGCTCTTGTTCCCACAGGATCTCAGAGTTCTCCTTTTGTGTCTTCTCACTATTTATCTGATTATGGCTCTCTAAAATAGAGAAAAATAGAACGTTTCACAGTATCTTCTCCTTAAATTAAGTCCTTCAGAATACAATGAGGATATCTTGCAAGGCTATTGCTGATATAATAAAGCTGTTTAGTTACCTTGAACTGGTGCACCAACACTCTAAATCTAATAATTCAGAGACAAAAAAAATTTAATGTTATGTCTGTGACTTAAATTCATAATAAAAAAGAGAATTGTTATTTAGAGTGATGTACTGCCTTTAAGTTAGTCTATTGTGAATGCATGGTATGTTCTGAGGCACAGAAGCATGAGTAGAGACAAAATCATATCATATTGCTGGCAAGTTCTTCCCACAGCCTTCTGAAGCTTAGCCTTTGTTTATGCAGGTGTAATTTGTGTTTCTGACTTTGCAACTGCATGTGAAAGATAATCTCAGGCCTTGCATCACAAACTCCCTGATTTGCAAGTTTGCTTAGGTAGCTGCAGAGGTAACTACTGTAGTGCTTAAGACAAGTTGAAGTTTTGCCAACCCCCAGTGACACTGCTGTTTATTTACCAGAAAAGAGTGAGATTACTTTTTTTAGAATATGCCTTGTTTGTCACAAATTTATTGCCATTTCAAAGTGCTAGGCGGAATTCCTTACTACTCTAGGAGAGGATATTTAGCGAATATTATACAGGTTGTTTATTTTGATAAGTGTTAATATAATAACCCGCATAAACTACTACAGGACATGTCTTTTGAATTATTCACCTTATTTCTAAAGGATGGGCAAAGTTATTCTGATGATTGTAAAAAGATGTCTTTCAACAACAGTTGTTCCTTCATTACATCCAAACTAAAGCACAGTCCACACTGTGAATCTGATTCCCTTTTCATTAGAAAGTATTTGGAAAGAAGGCTACTCCTAGAGTAAGGTCTCTTGAAAGTGAAGAAATAGCATGAAAATATTGCCTAACTATTTCTGAGGAAGCTGATCTGGAATGGAGAGTAGACATCTGCAATTGATCATATGGAGAGCAGAAGGAGAAAAGAAAGTTTTGCCTTCAAGAGAATTCTCCAATTCTTGTTTTGGCGGCTGAAGAAGGATTAAGCTCTAGATGTCAAAAAGGTTGGGATTACCTTTACATGAGTTCTAGGTTTTACCTTTCTAGAAATTCGCTGTCTGAGACTTTTGAGTACAGGTCTTAGGAACATAGATTAGTGTTAAACTGAAATATAGCTGTTTATACAATGAAAGCAAGGAAATGTATGTGAGCACACTCCATCAGCAAGGAAATACATCTGACTTTTGTAGAAACTAGGAGGTGTGGTCTCCAGAGAGTCAAGGTATTATTTATGTTTCTGATAAATCCACGGTGATCAGCTTGTGCAGGCACTAAAGGTTGTCTCTCACAAGGGAAACCTGATTCCCTGAATGCTATCTTGTTTCTCTAAAAGGCAGAAGGCATATAAGACACAGACATGTGAGAGATAAGTTTCAGAAACTGTCATAAACCACATGGATACTTCTTTTTTTAGCTCATAAAACTATTCTGGTCATGCAGAAAATGATTATTGCATACCCTTAGAAAAATGCAACCTTCTGAATACCCAAGTCTGTTTGGAAATTATAGATGAGGTGTCTGGGGGACTAAGCCCCCTTATGATTCTGGTTTATTAGGCTCGGTCTAATGTTTTACCCAGACTTCAACATGAAACAAAAGAATCACAGCTGTTGTCATTCAAAAGCATCTGATGGAGTGCAAGACTGCACTTTAAAGTAACCAATAATCAGGTTTCATTTATGGGAAGGGGGTGACAGGTTCTAGGTCCTCTTCAGCTTGAGAAGACATAAACCATCATTTCTTACCTTCCTAAAGTGTCACCATAATAACAAAACAACCTTGAATGGAACTGGTTTTCTGTCATTCATTTGAAGAGAAGTCACTTGTGAATAAAAGAAGAAAATGAATGTAGGACTCCTGGGCCCTGGAAGGGCAAGCTCCAGAGGAAGTGCTGTTGCTCCAGTGGCTAATAGGACACTGTTCTTCGGGAGACCTCATACTTCCTAGGACTGTTTATGTGTTTTCCATTAAACAGCTGTCACAAACAATATTTGTTTGGCACCTTCACATGTCCCTCCACCTGTGTTTAGAAAGAAAATAGCCAATCATTCATTCCTGAAGGGAAAATGCAAACACTGATGCCTCATAAAAGGCTTTGTGTTAGGCATTGTTGTGAGTTGACCCTGACTGGACACCAGGTGCCCACAACACCACTGTATCATACCCATTCTCAACTGGACAGGGGACAGAAAATATGAGGAAAGGCCCATGGGTCAAGACAAGGACAGGGACACTCACTGGTTACTGTCATGGGTAAAGCACATCCAATTAGAGGACATTAGTTTAATTTATTATCAATCAAATCAGAGTAGCAAAATGAGAAAATGAACCAAATCTTACAAATCCTGCTACCCCTCCCTTCTTTATGGGCTTAAAATTATTCCTGATTCTGTACCTCTTCCCCACAGTGACCCATGAGGATGGTGAAAACAGGTTGTGCTCAGTTCACCACATGTTGTTTCTGCCTCTCCTTCCTTCTCAAAAGAGCACTCCTCACACTCTTCCCCTGCTCCAGCATGGGTTCCTTTTTTCCATGGGGTACAGTCCTTCAGGAACAGATTGTTCCAGCATAGGTCTCCAATAGGGTCACAATTCCTGCCAGCAAACCTGCATCAATATGGGCTCCTCTCTCCATGGGGACAGAGCATGGGCTTCCTACAGGGTCATTGCCTCCTTTGGGTATCCACCTGCTCCAGTGTTGGGTCCTCCAGGGGCTGAAGATGGATATCTGCTTCACTGTCGATCTCCACATGTTGTAGGGAGACATCCTGCCTCATCATGGTCTTCAGCATGGGCTACAGGAGAATTTCTGCTCTGGCACCTGGAGCACCTCCTCCCCCTCCTTCTTCACTGGCCTGAGGGTCTGCAGGGGTGTTTCTCTGAGACTCCTTTCTCCAGCTGCAGTTGCTGTTGCACAAGTTTTTTTCTCCCCTTCTTGAATATATCATCCCAGGAGTGCTACCACTGATGCTGATAGGGTCAGTCTTGAGCAGTAGCAGGTCCATCTTGAATATGGCAGGCATCAGGGAAAGCTTCCAGCAGCTTCAAGCAGAAGCCACCCCTTTAGCTCCCCTTGCTACTAAAACTTTGCCATCGAAACCCAATTCAGGCATCTAGTCAGAAGGGCTAAAGCCATGGGTGAATTGGGGTTTCAGATTCAGCTCTCCCAAATGTTTTCGAATATTTATCATGGGCCTGCTTCGGTTGTTTCAAATCCCAGTCTTAATTCAGTGCATAATTCTCTCTGGAGGCTGTAGAAAGATTTTCATATGAGTAGAACTGAGGGACCAGATACCTGGAAATTTACACTTCTATAAAGCCAGCAGTATTTACATAGAAGATATCTGCACAAATCAAAGGATGAAACCGGTATTGTTTCTGTGAGTACACAGCTTATAGCTTAGTGTTTCAGTCAGCCAATATTTGATACAAAATTATTTGAGTTCTATAAAATTAACCCAAAGTTAGCTCTGTGTTTTAGCTGACAGTCAAAGATGGAGAATAACAAAAGGCAGATGTGAAGTCTGGGACTGAACTGACCAGTCTGAACTGATAATGGTGTTGACAATGGGAAGGACTACATTTTAATACTAAGAGCGTGTATTTGAGTAGATAAGTGGATTCTGTTTCAGACTTGACCACAAACTCACTTTGATTCTCCTTAGGTCTTAAATCTTAAAATCTTAAAAGAGCCCTAGCCCTAAATAAATTTTATACCGAGATCTTTTTCATCCCTTAACTCCTGTGCTTTGGAGAAAAATGTCTATAAGACACTGGACCAATTTTATACTACAGTTAGTTCCCATTGGTTCTAGAAGGAGTTCATCAAAACCAGTGAAATTCTCAGCAAAGGGAGTTTGTTTGAAATTTCCTTAAACAGCCCTAGAACTGTCTGACTTTGTCTCTATGTACACAAATATAAAAATAGGTATAAACTGCCTGCCTCATTAGTACAGGGCCACTTTTGAACCATAATTAATTATCTTGGAAAGGATGTTTGCAATGCTCAGATGGAAAGAGAAATGTGTTATTATTATGAATAATTAATTTTCAGTGGTTGTGTGGGATTTCAGGCCATGAGAGTTTCATTGAGTTCAATGGAATTCACATGGCCAAGTCCACTCACTCTTGTAAGTCTGCAGTGTTTTGGGATTATAGAAAGAGATCAAAGAATCTTCATGTCTGCTGTAGTAAATTACATGCCCCATTCTGTAAAAGTGGGGGCAAAAGTGAAATGCCCATTTCAAACAAACACGTCATGTTTGTCTGACAAGATGTTGATACAATCTGCATTACTTTAGTAAAATGCTGGACCAATCAGAGGATTACAATAAAATTTTGATGGAAGGTGTTATTTTAATAGACATACTAACAAAATTATTTTTCTCGCAAGTTGTAGTAAAGAAATACTTGAAATTGGATTGGTTTGTAATGACAATAGCATATTGAAGTCTGGGCAGGTTCTGAAGTACCATAGCCATATATTTTTTAAATGGCTCTTTATTTTAGAGAAGGCTGATAAGGGAGAGATTGCCTCTCATTCAAGAGGGGAGTGGAAAATATGATGAACTCAATTGGGTAGGGAGTACCAGTCAGAAGTTTTCATGCAATGAAAAACATTGTCACTGGTGTGAGAAGAAGTCTTGAGGAGCTACCAACCTGCTGCCAAGCAAAGGTATGTTATGAATGGGCAGAAGTAGAACAGGACACAGGACATGCTCCAGTATGTGGTGAGGGCTGGAAACAGCATTTCAGATGGCCTGTGACCTTCCTTATCCATATCCCAATCACCTATTCAGCACTTTGTTTCAGCCAGTACCACGCAGTACTTTTTACTCAGCAAAAACCACCTTCTGGTAACCCTGACTTCCTCAGAACTCATCTTACACTAATACACTAATCCCAAAACCCAGTAATACTGCCACAGCTTTCTCAAGCTGCTCAGCCTCCATTCTTGGCTTTACGTATCAGTGCTTACTCCTCTACCAGTCCTTCTTCTGTAGCCCTCTCTTCATATATGACCCTTAATTTTCCTTTTAGATTAATATGCCAGTGCTGTAAATGTTAGGGAAATGGTACAAATAAACCTCTACTGCACTAAAAATCTTCCTTTCGAAGAACACAAGTGGAACTATAGGAGAAATGTTGCCTTAAACCGTTTCAGCTTCAGTGGCAACAGGGAGTTCTTTGCACTTTTGTCCCAGGTTCTGAAATCCCTGCTCCATTCCTGACATATTACTGGAAAGAAACCATGCTATTACTCCAGGTGCATCATGTAGAGTGTTGGGGGCAAAAAGTAAAAAGCATCTATCATGTCCAGCTTCTCTACATCTTCAAAATGGAAGTAAGCCATTACTTTTGCCCTCACTGTCGTTGTGGGACTTTGTCTTCTCAGAGCTAGATGGGGCCAGAATTAAAAACAGGAATATAGAATCATAGATTCATAGAATATCCTGAGTTTGAAGGGATCCACAATGATCAAGTCCAACTCCTGTCCCTGTACAGGACAACTGAAAAAATCACACCATGTGTCTGTAAGTGGTATTCAAATGCTTCTTGAACTCCAACCAGCTTGGTGTCTTGAACAGTTCCTTGGGGTGCCTGTTCCAGTGCCCAAACACCTGGGTGAAAAACCTTTTTCTACTATCCAACCTAAACCTCTCTTGATACATCTTCAGGCCATTCTCTTAGGTCCTATCACTGCTCACCACAGAGAAGAGATCTGTGCCTGCCCCTCTGCTTCCTCTCATGAGAAAGTTGTAGACAGATAGGAGGTCTCCTCTCCTCAGTCTCCTCTTCTCTAGGCTGAACAGACTGAAAGACCTTAGCCTCTCCTTGTATGGCTTCCCATCAAGGCCCTTCACCATCTTTGTAGCCCTTCTTTGGGCACTGTTTAATAGTTTAACATCATTAAATTGTTGTACCCAAAACTGCACACAAGGCTCAAGGTGAGGCCGCCCCAGTGCAGAGCAGGGCAGGACAATCCCCTCCCTTGCCCAGCTGGCGATGTATAGGAAATATAGAAAAAGCTAAAGGGATTTCTAAGAGTGAGAATCAAAAGCAGGTTTTAAGAATAAAGCAGAAAGATTTTAGGAAATAGCTTCGCCTGAGAAAATATTAAAAGAAGTACAATTAGAACATACAATTATACACTAAAACAAGGACACGGGAACAAAGAACCATGTTTCTAGACCTGAGAGAACGTTTAGAAGTTGCAAAAAATATGCTTAGAAAGAAAGATAAAGTTAAGCTTAATAATGGAATATTATGCTTTGTTATATAAGATATAAAACAAGCAAGTATTTTTTTTAATAAGTGTATGTGCAATGTAGAAGATTGGTTGAAACAGCTATCTGTAACCCCTAGAACTACTGCTATTGGCTGAAAAGCTTTTAAGAATGCTCTGTAACCAGGAAATCTTAGGTTTTTTGCCGGCAATGCGAGCTTGCATTATCTCTGAGGTCTCCTGTCAAGTTTATGAGCGAATAAAATAATATAAGCTCATGGAGTGTCTATCTTGGCTCCGCTGTCCCATTTGATTGAGACGGCAGCGATGCTGCGCCTGATGCCCCCCAGGACACATTTGGCCCTCCTGGC
Organism: Rhagologus leucostigma; assembly: GCA_013397725.1. Classification (NCBI taxonomy): domain Eukaryota; kingdom Metazoa; phylum Chordata; class Aves; order Passeriformes; genus Rhagologus; species Rhagologus leucostigma. The sequence goes on along the minus strand of VZTD01001193.1, from coordinate 1,660,311 downwards.
TGCCAGGTCACTGCTGACTCAGATTCCCTTGCCATCAACCAGGACCCCCAAGTGCCTTTCCATGGCACTGCTTTCCAGCACCTCGTTCCCCAGTCTGTCCATATGTCCAGGGTTGCCCCATCCCAGGGGCAAAATCTAGCACTCGTTAAACTTTATACTATTGGTGATCACCCAGCCCTCTAATTTGTATATATTGGGTATATGGTGTCATTTGAGATATATCTCATATGCCTAAACAGATCAATTTATAGGAACTCCACTGGGAGGAAAATTGTCATATAAATGACAGTAAAAGTTCAGGTTAAAGATTCTGAACAAGATTTGGCTTAATTCGACTTAAACTTTAGGGGGGAAGAAACTGAACTCAAATGCTGAAACTCTTAAAACTATCTTTTTTCAGTGTGTGGTTGAGGAGCATAGAGGCAAAATGCTCAATGTTAGTCTGCCTGTTATGACCTGAGACAAGGAATGACATGTGGTGGAGTCATTCCTACTGCCCTTTCAGCCCTGTTGAATGCTGGCTGTGAGAAAAATGAAGATTAAGTTGGGATAAAAATTGCAGCTTTCTATTCATGTTTGCCTAAAGCAATTACACCCTTAATGGCCTGAAGTAGAATAAATGTAAATTATCTTCATAACAGAGGTTAGCTTAATGAACCTTTTGGAAATATTGCATATTTTTGTATTATAAAACTCCCACTCTGTGTGTCATCAGACACAGAACTGGAGACAGTAAAGCAAATTTCTTCCATGAATAAATACTCTAAAATTGACTGTCTATGCAGGTGGATTTAACATTTGATACAGCTGGATACACCTGCCGGAAAAATCAAGCCTTCCTGCTGAGTGTTAAAGCAACAAGGGGATTGATTACGTGGACCAGAGCACTTTCTATGTTCTTAAATATGTATATGGTTGTAACATTCATCTAGGCAAAATAAATTTCTGGGCAAAATATTAATTCAATAGATACTTAATAGATCGATTTCAGTGCTGAAGGAATAATGCAACAAAGAACATTGTTTACAGTAATAGTGGTTTTTTTCTACATAGTTTCAAATAGATATCTATGACATAATGCATTTCTTGCACCGCACCTGTTTATTAAAATATCCATAAGAGGATATTTTTAAACATAAATTAAGGACTTCTTAATCAAAAATATTATTTATATTCCTTCCTTGCAATGTTATTCAAGTGGTTTGTAATTTACAGGTGTTGGGACTATCCTATAGATTAAGGTCTTTGGGAAATTTGGCAGAAAACCTAACTTAATTTATTCAAATAAAGTAAAAAATAGCAATTAAACTTTTTAAAAGACAAATTATTTCTAACGTATTTCAAAAAATAGCAATTAAACTTTTTAAAAGACAAATTATTTCTAACGTATTTCAAATATATCTTAGACTTTCGTCTTTGCTTTTTGTCATTATGTAAAATATCCTAATTTTTTCTTTTTTTTTTTTATAAAAAAACTTAAGCTATCTTTTCAATAAGCTGTACTAGTGGCTTTGATTTGAAAATTTGAAAATAAATTCCATGTATCTGACAACCTTTATATCTACTCGAGTTTTCTATTTAGTTTCCTAAATTTCATGTCATGTCCCTATCCTTATTTCCTCATTCTTGCATATATTATAGCTTCACACAAAGTTGTTTTATAAGGAAAACAGACTGCCATAATACCAAGATGATAATCTTTTCTTCTCTCTACAGTTTTGATATTATTGTCGATATTGACTATCTTGGAAAAATGCAACACAAATTACAATCTGAATTCCACCCTTTGGAATACATAAAGCAAATAAAATGCTTGTTTCACAAGAGTTTTGTATCATATAAATTAAAAAGTAATTCAAATACATGAACTCATAAGTGTTTGAATTTTATGACCTCTGAGTCATCCTAAATACAATTTGATTGCCTTAGGGTGCATTGAGCTGCTGCAAAATACAGGTTGCTTTCACAAAAAGAAAAGAATCATAGAAATGTGTGAGAATTCATTTTAATGTAATTTAAAATGTAACCTTGTCAATTGCAATATATATGTTTCTAATTTTTGCTTTTGACTTGTGCTTAACTGCACTATGATTATTACACAGGTAAAATATTCAGTGTTATGTTATGGTTACTGCAAGCATTGATTAAACTCTCCAGTGTTCATGAAGGCTGACAGGGATTCAAAGAAGGAAATGTAAAACTTGAAGGTACAGCAGTATAGTGACATTTCACTCTATAAAGCTGCCAATATTTTAATCCTGCACGTAAATCATTTTCATCAGTTCAATTCCATATCTTAATTTGTGTAGCAAACAAAGTATTGGATTGCATTATGTTTAATAATTAAGACTGTGATATCAATTTCCATATATTTTAAGTTCCTGGACAAGAAATAGAGTTAACATTTTTAGTTTCAATTTGTTTGCTTTACAAAATAAGAATGATTAAGGATTAGATCTAATTTTCGTGCTGTGATCAACCAAACTTTCATTATTTGTTTTTATAGCACCTTTAGTTTCTTTGCCTAAGTGATGTCTTCGTCAATGTTCATGTTGTATTCATTTAGAGTGATGATTGATATGGTAATAGATACAGTGTGATTGAAAGCAACCTTTGTCAATAGGAAGGCCAAATACTCAAACAGTGTATTGGTTAGAGTTTGCTCATTATTGGAGACCTTTCATAGTCATATTGACTTGCTGTCCAAATGTTGTTACTTACCTGATGCTTGCATTGTTTAAATGGTATAGACATTGGTATTGAACATGACTTTTCCCAATATTTGTCCTAAAATACACACACGGCTCAATTATCCACTGAAAATTCTTAAGGACTATTTTCAAAGTATTAAAATGGTATTTGGGGAACATAAGCTAAATGTTTGTGACAGAGAAAAATAGTGTTATATACTGGTGATGTTAATGCAATATGTTCTGCACTGTGAATTTGTATTTCTTGATATTAGAAAATTACAGGAAGTTTGCTTTCTCTGAAATGTTTTTTCATCACAGCAGCAGAAGTCCAGGGAACACACTTCTTGCGAAAAGACCATTCCAGAATCACAGAAAATATAATTGTTCCCTTACGTGTAGATTTTGCCATTCAAGAGTGTTTCTATCTTTGAAAAAATTCTTCTGGACTCATTCTGGCCCTAATCACAGACATTCCTACAGAAGATGTGACCTTGATTTCAATACTAATGCATTTCAGGAATATGAGGAAAAATGCTCTCCTCTTCCTTCTTCAGAGTCATTGTACTTTGAAACTTGAGAAGAGACCAGGCTCCACTAAACTCTTGTGCAAAAAATGTAGGGGTACAATATAAATCAAAAGAAAATTTTTTATGCAAATATAGCAAGTCTTCATGGGACTTTGGAGTTGACTTATGCTTTATGACTTTCAGTGCAGCCCAGATGGAAGCAGGGAACTAAGATTACTCTGGGAGGACACAGAACAGAGGAAAATCATGAGTTTGGCGGGAGAGGTTTTAGATGACATGGTCAGTTCTCTGCCTTAACAGACAGTGTAATTACGGTGAAACAGTATTATGACTCTATCCTCTCTGACTTGTCCATATCTTTCACAAGATATCTTCCATATATTCCCAAAACTTAAGACTTGCTTTTGCTAAATCTTCTTCGTGGCTTAAAAGGACTTCAATTTCCTTCTTTCCACCTCTAATTTGCTGCCAAAAGAGGGCAGCTCTATTGCAGATCTTTCCAGGTCTCCTCAGTTTTGAAAACCCAGTCAAAAATGAGATGACAACATAAATTAATTAACTTTTCATATATGAGAGATAGGAAAATGGAGAAAGTACAGGAAAGTTCTTGTCTTTTATCCTGTGTTTATATTTCCCCTAAATAAAGAAACCTAATTGGAAAGTTCATTAATAATTTCAAATTTATGAACTACGAGAAGTGATTTCTGAATCAAGCTCTGGTTACATATTTTTCAATTAAATATGTAGAAAATATTTACCATTTTCTGAAGTCTACTGTGATAGTCCCTTTGGAAAAATGTAATGAAAGTCTAGTTTAAAAGATTTGAAACTAATATCGTTGTTAAAGATTAAGAGTTAGGTAGATTTCCTTCCAAGGCCTGAGGAGGTACCACTTTTAGTCATTAAAATCCCTGTATTTGTTTATTGTGATTTGATGACCACTTTTGTCCTTTTAAATCACCTGTTGCTCAAAGTAACACCAAAATATGGCTTTCTTTTTCTTGACAGTGCCAGCTGTCTTCCTTGCTCAGTTTCTTTACTTTGTGTCCCTATCTGTGCATAGTTCCTGAACTCGTGACACTAACCATCATCATAACACAGCTATAGTAGAAGACTGCTAATAATATGCATGCAACAATCTCTTTCTGTATTAAGATGTGAGAATGGACACTGGAGAATATTACAGAAAGGGGTCTTTCGCTCGTCTAAGTGTCATAATGTTCTCCCTAGATCCCTGGAAATACACACAGGTCTAGTGAATGCCCGAGGTAGAGTTTCTTTCATTCTTTCATTTCTGAACTGAACAACCTCTTCAAATTGAATGTACACTCTAGAAGGAAATATATATGTCCTTGTTAGGCTGGATACAAAGATAAATCATTTATTTCAGAGTTCAGAGATATGTTCAGCAATGTCACCCCTAATTTTTTTTATTTTTTTATTTATAAAGGTAAATAATGTAAAATGCTATGTTTATTTCTTTGGATTTTTACTTCACTTTTGGTAATGCTCCCTTAATTAAAAATAAATGAGAAAATTCAGACCTGAGGATGTTTATTAAAAAATCTCAGGACAGAAGCCCTCCAGCTTCTTACAGCATTTAATTTATAGGAATTGAATGCTATGCTGTACTCAGCATATTTATTAAATAAATTCTCCCTTCCAGAAAAGTAAGTATAAGTTTAGGTATTTGAGAATGTTTTGCCCTCCCTTCCATATAACACTGATGAGGAAACTTTTCTGTTTAAATAGGAAAACAAAGTAAACAAATCATCAGTATCATTGTATTCCCATCTGCAGGTCTCTTGCCTTGATAGATTATACTGTACCAAAGAGGAACCTTTACATTGCCCACATTCTAACATCAGTAATGTAAACTCTAATTTTACAAAATGTAAAATTGGATAAAAATGGCATAATCAGTGTTGTGACTCCTTGGCCTTACACATGCTAAATGAAATTTCCCCCTGAGCATCCCAGTAAGGCTTGCTGCAATTGCAGTGTTTTGCTTCTTAATATTTACAAAAGCTGCCATTGAACAGCACCTGAACACCAACGCATGTCCCACTTCAAGCAAATGGGAGAAGCATGCCATCAATGCTCCTGGTTTCTGAGCAGATGGTACAAAGAGCGAAAAGTTACAAATGCTGAAATATAAAGTAGGAAGATAATATGAACAGCAGATGTTGTGGAAGACAATCCAAGCAATGTAGAAAGGAGCCTGGAGAGTGCAATTAGAAACAAAGTAGGTGAAAATGTACCTGATGACAGGCAGGCGATAGAGTGTAAATCTTCATTTTTCTGCCTAGAGTGATAACAGTGTTCCTTTTCTCGGCCCTTTGGGAACTTCTACATAATATTGGCGGGCAGATATGATTCCAGGCTTCTCCTCTTCTGAGCTGTCAGGCACAAAGCTCTCTAAACTGGAAAGTATTTGAATTATTGGTATTTTTTCCAGAAGTTCCAAAAAGGAATAGGAAAACAGGAAAATTCAGGTCATAACATTTTTATTCTCCAGTAACATAAGCCAGCAATTGCTACTTTTTACTTGATAATAGTTACTTTCTATTTTATAAGTCAGCCCAGAATACAGAAGGCTTTGAAGTGCCTAACACTTATGAGTAACCTCTTTCGGTGTTGAGGGAAGGAAAAAACCAACTCCTGCAAGATTTCTACTGGTGAGAGGGCTTCTGGAAGAAACGGTGTTCCTTCTGATAGATCGCACTGTTGGGAAAGTTGATGGGAATCTGCTAGGGTTAACAAAAAAAAATTGCACATTTCTTTTATAACTTTAGAGCTTACAGTAACAACAACAACATGATAAAAGTTATTTAATGAGAGTGAATAAAATGCTCATGCATGTAAAATATGGGCAGTCATGAATCAAGGACAAGAAGTCACTCTAGCTGTGAAACAGATCACAGTGGGCACTAAAGGCACTGTGAGCAAGAAGGTTTGAAAAATCTGTTTGGATTGTGAAGGAGTTTGTTTTTTCAGGGAAGAGTACAGATTTTGTCCAAGAAGTTTCCCTGTGGTGGTGAAGCCCTGAAGTACTATGTGCTAAGTTCCTTTTCAAGAGAGATGATGCATTGCAGGGACTTCCGAGGGAAGATGGAGACAGCTACTTGAAGCTTCTGTTCTAAAAACTGAAAAGACAGTCAAACACTGAAATATTTCTCAGTTTAGCTGTGAGCTTATTCCAGGGGCCAGTGGGTAAACGATAATGTGGCTATGAGGAAATCTGGTAGATCTGATCTGACCTGCAGAAAACCAAGATGTTGCATTTGCATTCTTCCTGAGTTCATGAGTAGCATTGGGCACAATGAGTACCTACACACACTAATAATATCTGCCATTGATATGTATAAAGATTTTTAGAGGCCTAAGATAGCTGTGCAATAGCAAGCATTTTGGGTAAGTAAAGACAGCTAATGGAAGAAAGTAAATGATGTGAGGAAAAATAGGAGGATGCTTTTGAACCATCTGACCTATGCTAAAGAACACAAAAATAAGTGGAGCGACAGTCGGAGGATTTAATGGATTAGGTAAGCAAGTTTGAAAGGGAGGAATCTTTTCAGAAGAAGGATTCTATGTTTTGCATTGTCAGTAGCATGTAGCAGAGGAAACTTTTGATTAAAATTTGGAAAATTAAAAGCCTAGAGAGAAAAATGTGGTGTAGAGAATCTAACAATGAGAAAAACTGAAAGCTGGTAAGAAATAGAAAAAGAATTTGGGTTTGGAGATCTGGAATTCAAGAGCTGCAGAATGTGAAAGGCTAAGGATAGAACAAAAATACAATCTCAAGAATTGAAGGAATTGAGACCCTATAGAATCAAATATAGCTAAATCAATAGAAAGAAAGTTTGAAGGAATATTAAAGATTGTTAAAGATGTAGGAATTAGGAGCAAAAGTCCTATATGTTATCTTTTAAGAAATATAGGGCTAAAAAGGATACAAAGACAGAGGGAAAACTGGAGCGTTCCCTAGTTCCCTTTGGTAGACAGAGACAGAAAGACAGATAATGAATGCTTGGGTTAGTCTAAGGTGCAGAGGAGCAGACAGAATGATATCAAAGAGGGGCAAAGAAGTGAAGGATACAGCTGAAATTAGGGACCATAGTGACAACAGGGGAGAGGGAGGTTAGGGCGGGAAGGACAAATCTGTAAACATCACAACCAGAGAGGATTATAGCTTGGAGATCATAAATACAAATGAGTGAAAAGCTGTGGAAGAGTGAGGGGTAGTGAAGGAGAACAAGAGGTGATCCAACAGAAGAAGCACTAGAATTTGAAGACAAATAAAAAATATTGATTTTTTTGGTTTTGTTTTTTTGGGGTTTTTTTTGTTTGGGGGTTTTATTGGTTGTTTTTGTTTTGTTTGGTTTTTTACTTTCCTATTTAAACAAATAAAGGCTTTACCATATGGTACAGTTTGCTTTATACTTAAATCTCTTAATAGAATATGATATAGCTTCATTTTGCATATACAAATATCTGTCTAAAGGTTGCCAGTGGGTACTATCAGGAAAAAAGGAATTTGCTCCAAAGAAACTACCAGGAATATTAGTAAACAAAGAGAGATTTTCCCAGCAGAGAGGTGAATTTATGTCTGAAACCTAACTAACCAGTTTAGATTTATATATTCAATGTTAGTGCATAAAAATTAAACATTTTATTGGTGTCTGCCTGTCTCTGATGCATTCACCTCCAGCTACATGCTAATACTGTTTGTTAATATCTTTTCCTGACGGCATGTGACTATAATTTTCCGAGTGTATCAGATCTGTTTAGCACGGTACAAAATAAAATGGCATTAAGATATAAATGCTAATGGAGAAAGTGCACCATGGGGAACATACATCATAACATGAGACTACTTTCTCTATGCACATGAGCTTTAAGCAAAGAATCTTTTTGGGTTTGTTTGAGGTTTGATTTTTTTTCAACGTACTCACTCCCTAGATTTTTTCTCCTTATAGCTTGTTGTATGTCACGGACAACATATAAAATGAAGCTCAAATTGCTACTTGCTACAAATTAAGCTGAAGAAGATCTGTGTCTGACCATCCTAAAGCTGTGAATTGAGCTTTCATGGATGGATGATTTTATTTCAAGTCACTTCTTTTCATTACAGTTGCCCCAACTATGGACTTCATTTCAGAAGGGCTTAAGAGGTGAGTGCAGGCAGTTTTGACATAAGTTATATGAATAAGTGTCATGGTGGGGGAGTTACATCAGATGTGAGATCAGTATTTGTGTAAGTGGTAACTGCACCACACAAATAAATACCTGAGTGACATGAATATCCTAAAAGGATTACAAAAGAATAGAAGAGCAAATGTACAGAAGCCCAAGAAGACAAAAAGAATTATTTAGAAACACTGAATTCTCACATGAACAAAACTTATAAAGTGTGATATTGCACTTTGATGCGTATGTCTTTAATACATATAACTTGGAGATGATACACTGTTATTAGAGACTTATCATGCCTGATGTGCAATGCAGAGGCGTTTGCTTTGATGAATTGGAATTTGCTGTCATGAATCCAATGGCAGCAATGAGACACATCACTACCACCAGCATTCAGAGGCTTATAGCTATAATTACCCTATATTAATACATAGACATATACAGGACAGAAGCAAATCTCTATCTATTTGTGTCCTCCACCACAAAATTCTTATTTCCTTCAATGTTTTATACTGCTTATGTGTTTCAAACTTAATCCTGCGTATCAAAATAACACTTAGCCTTTATAGCTACACTAAGTGTTCATATCACTAAACATGTATATTATTCTAGACTTATTTCTGTGAGATTTATGCATATTGTATAGAGAAGAAGAGGAAGAGAGAGAGAAGTGAGAATTTCTTCCCTGCTTAAAAAGGTTTTCAGCTGTTTAAAAGATCTGAGAACGGTAGAAAGAGAAACATAAAGGAAAACTGTGAACTGTAGGAGCTGCATTCTTTGTTATAACATGCATATTCATTGGAGAAAAAAAAAGCTTGAAACATTTTAAAATTGCACATATACAGCTGCTCTTACTATTCTGTATGCCATTCAGTTTTAAAACAGCTTTAAGACAGCTTGGCTCTGTTTATGCAATTTTAGAACTGTCAGACTCTTCCTTAGAAATAATATAAACGCAGTTTGTGAAATGGCTTCAGATATAGGAAGCCGCAAAGATTTGTATGGATTTCTAAATTTCTTAAAGTCCTGTTTAAAATTTAGGGACGGAAAAAAACCCTTATTGTCCATAATTCTAGAAGATTTGGAAAAGCAAATGTACTAAGTTCTCTTTTTACACAAGGTGCAAATTACCAGGCAAATTGTCACTGTGTGATAGCCTTACTCTTCTTTGTAGGTTTTCATGAAGATCAGAAGCAGGACAGGGTCTGACCTTGTTTGGGGGTTAATGAGGATGCTATCCACACCTGGGTAAGTGGTATGTCTAACACAGAGGAATATGATGTAGTCTAAGAACAGCCTGGAGACCTTCAAGAGGAGGCTGGCCTGTGGTATAGCTTGCAAATCTGCAAGAACTCTCTTTGGTAGTGCAGTCTGGATGTTTGCTCCATGTTTGGGCTGCCCAACCACACAAACTGAGACTTTCATGTGCATAGGAGGAAAACAAAAGGTGTGAGCACACTGTCAAATACTGTAGAGACCAAACTTTACGAACAGTTAGGGAAACATTCAGTAATCTGCTACCTCCACCCCCCTGCAACTAACTGTGGCTAATGGGGGTTTTTTCAGTTCTGGTTTAGTTTTTTGGTGGTGTGTTTGTGGGTTTTTTGGTTGGTTGGTTGGGTTTTGGGGGTTTTTTTTAAGTTATTCTGCTTAATATTAAAGGTGTGTTACACTACCTGTGTATCTTGCTTGTGACATACTTTACCTGGTTCACTTTTTAATTTGTCTGAGCTTGTCTTATCACCAGAGATGTAGTCTGTTATTGATTAAATAATTCATTTAGCTGTCCCCAAGATGACAAATCTGCTTATTGTCACGAGAAAGTTGATATACTATACTTTGTTTACAAAGGTTGTACAACAGTCAGAAAGTAATGTATAACTACAACATTTTTATAGATTTTACATATTATGTACATCTCATTAACAGTTAAATCCAGCAATAAATGTATATTTATTTGATAAAAATTGGAATTGGCACTAAAATAACTCACATTTATTGGTTGTGCTCAAAGTAAAGAGAATCAGGAAAAAATCGTATGGTGAATTAGCTTATAAACCTTTTAAAAATTTCATCATGTTTGCTAAGCTTTCCCATTTAACCCTTTCAAAATGGCTTTGGGAATGCACAGAAATTTCCTCCAGCTTTCTAAGCTTTCATTGTAAGCATTTGGTATATTGCATACATCCATAGACATATCCCAACTTTGCCTCTCTGGATGAACTTCTCACATGTATTCCATGGGTTAAGAAGAGTTTTTCTTGTTGGGCTTAAAAATATACTTCTGTTCCTAATTTGACGTTACATTGAAGCAGATATATTTTAAAGTGACAGGTCCAAGAAATTCTGTTTTTCCTTCATCCTCCCCTTCTTCACTCAGAATACTACCCAGAATCTGGATTAACATATTGAATAAAAAATTATCATCCTTACCATCACCTTTTCAGCTACAGATCTCCAGCCAGACACAGTTTTAGTCTCTGCTTGTAGAACCCATTCTGTTTCAGAGGCCATTTCAGAAATGGGCTTTGAGAGAGCTTTCAAGATACGGATAATGTGAGCAATGAAAGGGAGCACAGTAGAATTAAAGTAGAATTAGTGTACTTAGCACCTTACTTCCATCCTGATAAAAATTTCATATACAGTAGAGATATTTGCAAGTAATTATTGTCAAGGAATAGTAAGAATGGAAAATTTTTTGTATTTGAAAATTGTTCTTTCTTGCATTTGGGCCTGGTACACTTCTTCATCTTGCCCGTTAAACCAAAGTATAAATGCCTTGTTTTCAATGCAATAAATTGATAGAAACAAAGGAAGGAATAGTGTAAAATTTTCCTAATTTTCAAAGCATTCTCTTTTTATATGTAAATATATTTTACAAATGTTGGATAACATCTTTAGCAAAAAAGATGCTGGAGAAATTAGAAAATATTCTAACTAGCAAACCTATGTGAGTTAATCTTCAAGTGCAATGTGATAGGAAGAGTTTATAGCATTACTCAATTATCAGCAAAAAAATGTGCTTAGGCTGCGAATGTAAAATATAAATATTGAAAGTTAAGAACTTTGGAAATATATTATTTCACTTCCAAGGCAAAATTTTTCATGGTATTTTATTTGTGTATTAATCTTACATTTAATGAATTTGGATGTAACAAAAATTTGACCTGTGATGTTCAATAGACTATTACAATTCCCAAAACAATGTTAATTGCTTTAGTTTCTGAAGGAGCAAATTTGGGTTATTGTTATTGCCTGTATCATTCAAAAAATACAGGCAGTGGATTTATAAAGAGGTATGTTTATGGATGTCTGTGTCTACTGACCTACTGCATGTACAGTGTGCCTAAATTTATATATATATTTATTTTTTTATTATTTTTATATATTAACTAAACACACAAAAAAGCATTTTCAAGTGATTATAACCACCCCAGTTTTTCTCTGTATTTCTCACAAGTTTTTAGCCTTATTTTCCTCACAACATTTGAACATTCTTGATGCATATCATTTTGTAGAACCCTCCAGTGGATTCAAATTATATAGAGAGATCTTCAGTTTATATATTTTTCATTTTATAACGCTTTATGCACTGTGTTTCAGTAGAAACAATGATTCATACATGAAAAAACATTAAAATACATTTTCATAAAAAGGGCACAAATTATTGATAAACACATCTATGTTTGCAGATTGGTTATTTCTCAGAGGTTATTTGGGGTCATAATTGTAAATCTCATTACCTTGCTTGAAGGAGAAGGTCTCTTTCATTATTACGGTGCTGAGGTCCATGTCCCTGAAGCTAATTGCAAGGTATTGCTTCAGAGTTCTAATTGTTTGCCATCAAAATAGCTGTGTAAGCTTGATTAACAGTGTTCAGCAACATTCATAATAGTCCAAGCCTGGTCCTGCATAAAATAGAAACTGGGAAAAAATCAATAAGATTTAATAAGATCAGGAACAATCACTTACAATAGTACATCAATCACACAAAGTAATAGGTGCAGGATTTGATAGGGTCCTGAACTGCCTGAGAGATTCATAACCAGTACTCGTTAATGATTTGTTCATTTGCATTTTATCAATCCAGCTACAGCTGACAAGCAGAAGGAGCAGTAAGGAAATATGTTGACTTAAACTCATCAGAGTTTGCAATTAAGAAAAAAAACCCAGATAACTTAATAGGAAAATCAGACAGGGGTATATATGTGGAGGGTGTGTGTATATACATGTGTAGATGTGCTCTTTCTTGCTGCGAGATTATAATAAATTACCACTCCATAGTGGCTATTAGTATTCCCATAATCCCCCAGAAAGTCTGCTTATGTCTGAGAAAAAGTACAACAAAATATAAATTTTTAAATTCTCCTTGGTGCTTCACAATGTTTCTTTCTCATTGCATTTCACATAGTGTAATGCCATCACAATATTTAATATGAAACATGCATATTGTCTTGTTTTCGTACCCTTTTAAATAAATAAAGCCCTGGGCTTTGCCTTGGGCCAAACCCATATCAAACACAAAACCAATAGTAATGAGATGGCTTTATGGTGATTATTATTTAGCATTATATCCTATATCAGCAGATTTTATGTCTTTCTAAAGTAATTAAGTTTTGTTTACTATCTGAACATTTTTTGAAATTGTCATGAATAAACATCAGATCTCATTTATCCAGACTCTTGCCTGTTCGTAATGCATCAGTCTTTTGTTTAAAATAAGAAACCCAGAGCCAAGCCAAACTAAAATGCTACAAAAAACCCCACATGAGCTGCCTTGTGTGTGGATGAGTTATTTAGAGAGTGATCTTGTAGGTCTGTCTGCAGACTGTTTGTTAGCCTGTGTTTGTTGGGTCCATTTTGATGAGTGTCTCATTATAAACCAGATTACACACCTCCCTTTTCTGAGGAGCAGTTCACTCTGTTAGATGTAGTAATTCTAATTTATATCCCAATTAATGTGTTTCCCTAGTATACAGCCTTTTCTTGTCCTTACACCAGATTTATTTTTTTTTTCACAGACAAAACCTTAAAATACTATCTTTGGTTCTCTTAAGAGTATCTCATGACCCAGAACATGTGTTGTTTATTTGTACAATCCCCTTTTTTGCTCATTTTAGTCAGCTTCTACATTTTAAAAGGAGAGCAGCAAATTCTTAATCAATATATGCTCCTGTCACATCATCTTATACTATGACAGCATCTAATACTAGTACAAAGTCTGGGCTTCCTTAACACATGGTTTAAAATGGAGATTGTCACATGGCAGTATGATATAGAAAGAATTTAATTTGGGTTTTCTGTGCTACATCAGGCCCTTTGGCCTCAGCAACTGTAATGGAGGACCTTCCCAGGTTAGGTGACACTATGGTTTTTGAGGTAAAAGGATGACTGAGTTTACAGGCTGATTGGTGCTGTGATTTTAAGGTTGCACCATGACCACCCCAGTGGTCCTATGGAGAAAGAATTGGCAGGTTGGTGGCTTTGTCAGAAAATTGGCTTAATCTCTAACTGGATTTCAGAAATTATATTCCCTAAACTCCTATTCTGGGGCATGTAAAAACTATCAGCTACTGTATCAATCATGGATTAGTTGTAATAACAATTAATTTTACAGTACTTCCAATTTTTTTATAACTTTAAAAATATATCCTGAACTGGATAATTAAATCCATGAGCTGTATTAAAATCAGAGTAGCAATAAAAGAAAGGAAATTATTTGCTACAGTAAGTCTTTAGAAAAGGATATTCTTTTTCTGTTTCTGAGCTGACCATGAATAATTTGTGATTTTTAATAGTATGTTTGTTTCATCAAATGGCTGTTTAATGGAGAAATACAACAGCTTCTGAATTTTGCTAGATATTCTTGGATAAAAATATTAATTTGGCTGTTATATGTGTGTGATTTAAAGCTATGCAATTCATTTCTCTGAGTAGGTTTGATAAAATAGTCCCCTTGTCAGCTGCTGCTTCAGCCTCCCCTGTAAGCTGTCCCTGAGTCACAGATACCCTGTAACATCTAAACTACTGGAGTCACCCAGTAAATGTAAGTCCAGGCTGATTTCCATTCAGTTTAAGTCTGAGTTGCAGAGTCTAGCAAGAGCTAAAATGTGCCACAATGAAGACTCTATCCTCAGAAAAAGGAAACACAAATGTCTGGAATAGTTGCCTTTCCAATTTACTGACAGATGTGAGCTAGCACCTTCAGTATCAAGCTATGTTTTCTATTCCCTAATGAAGCATGTATTGCTTTTTCAGGAACAAACCTTCATCCCTGACTGCTGTGCCTGCAATGCAGAGGGCAAACCTCTTCAAAGAAAAATACTTCTGAAATCCATGAGAAAAAGGCCAGGTATTTTTTAATTTCAGATTCATTGCTTGTTTTCAGATATATGCATGCATGATACCAAACTGTAAGCTTTCTGCAGTATGTAAGACCTTGAGGGCCAAATGTGTGACTCATGAAATGGGAATGGACTCTTGTTATCTGGCTGTGGTTGAGGGCTGTGCCTTTTAGTGGGACTTCCATTCGTGTGAAGCCCTGAGCCACGGTCTACTGCAGTACTGTCTGGCAGTATCTCTGTCTCTGCAGCCCAGGACAGATAGATCCTGGATTTTTCTAACCAACACATGGGATCAGAGAAAGGAAACCTCTGAAACTGCCTGGGTATGTGAGAAGAGCAACAAGGAGCAGAGATATATGTCAGGTGTCGGGGCTGGAGACATCTGTGTGACACAGACACATCTACCATGTGCAGGTATGTCCAGTGATTGATAATACCAAAATGTTAACATTTCTTCTTAATGAGTATATCACTGCTTGGATCCTCAGAGGCAGTAGTAATAATTTTGTTCTCTAAGAGCCAACTGAGGGGCCAGATCCCTGAAAGAAACTTTTCAATCAATTTCCCTCTTTAGAGAGCTTAAAAACAGAATAAGGAAAAGATTTCCAGAATTTCAAGAAACCTGGGGGAAAAAAGGAAAATTCATAGAACTTATTATGGAGAACAACTATCAGAAAATTATGCAAATCACATTAAAAGTGAACATAAAACCAAGTCACTAATTATCTGAGATCCCTAATAAAAAGTGGTAGCTTGTGTTTGCTCTGATTTTTTTTTCCATTCTGCAAGAGCTACATTATTTATCCTATGCTTGTTATGACTCACAGATTCTAAAAATACTATGTTGGAAAACCATGTTCTTGCTAAAAAAAAAATACACCAGAGCATAAGCTTTTTTCCTTGTCTTTTTGTGAAGTGTTATATTAAAAAGTGGTTTAATATTGCTGTTGCTGAACTTCTAGGTGTGACAGTATCACATTATTCTAGACTTTGGGAGACTCTAACTGCATTATACTTCTGTTTCCTTATAAAATGAAGTAACTATGGAAGGCTCTCTCAATATTCTGAGTGAATAAGAAGGAAAATATTCCAAACTGGGCATTCTTCCAGAACAAGAAAAAATGGGAAAGCAAGATCCAGTTCTAGGTAACTGCTGGTCTATAAAGACACATCACAGTAGAATGTTTTCTAACCGCAAAGAAGAGACAGAAAAGAAGGGATTTCATCAGTATGCCCCTAATTTGTGTAGGAGAAAGAAGCTCAAAAAGGTGTTATGGCCTGTGGCTGACAACCGGTCCATGCATCAGTTTTGATATCCACAGACTTGGCAAATGAGAATCAGGGTTTACCGTGGCTACAAATCAGGTATGCAGACCAAGCTGAAAAAGTTTAACTTCTTCTTATGAAATTCTAAATATTATACATGTTTTGGAATGCATTTTCAAGGCCTAGTTTTGAAATGAACACACTAAAAGTAATATAAATTCTGAAGACATCATGTTAGGTAAAACTGTTAGTAACCAGAGCTTGAAATCTCTGTCTTTCAGTGAATTCCAGATTGAAAGGCTTTCTGTTTGACTTCTATTGATTCAAGATTTTCCTCTAGAATATTTAAAATAGAAGCTTAATTTTCTTCTTCTTTTCTTTTCCTTGTTCCTCTTCTTCTTCTTCTTTTTTTCCTTTTCTTTTTTTTTTTTTTATCTTGTCACCATGTTGTCATTTTTTGTCATGTATATTATTCCAGAAGGATTTGATGTCTGGAGTGATTGCATAAATCAACTCAACTATGTCACTACTTATAAGTTTGCAATATGTTAACTCTCTTCATAATTTACATAATGTTTAAATAATATACCTTCTTTTTCCCTTATCCCTACATTAATGTGATTAGAATCAGTGGAAGCGCTATAATTTTCTTGTAACATGTGCTTTCCACCTACGCTTGCTTATTACAAGAAGTATCATTTCTAAAACTAGCAGCCTCTGATCAGTTTAGCTGTCAAAAATTATTTTTTTCCAAGAAAAAAATTACCTTATAAAATATATTATTGTTTCTACTTAGCATTCCTGTTAAGGTAAACAAACAACAGAAAATTGTTGCTTTGTCTTATTTATTTCCATGCCTGCCTCTAACTGTAAGTAGTAGTGGAATACATCTTCTGATATATTATGCAATTAAATTGATGGATGGTTAATTGAGTCACTATGGCATACCATATGTGTACTCCTGACCTGAATGTCACTGGTCAGATTAAGGCTTCACACATTTGACCAAAGAACATATGCTGGTATTGAGAATGTGGCTCTAGATAGGATAGGGATTTTAGTCCATGAAAAAAAAATCATCATAGCTGGCTTTGCTCTTTGGTTGTTGGAGCCCTGGATCCTTAGGAGTCCAGCTGTAAAGGACTTTGAAAATAATGAAAGTTATTAATTAAAAGCTTACTGACATCACGGCCATTAACTTTGGCAGGCTCTTTCATTAATTTATTTGATCTCTCTTATTACATGACATATCCTCATCATAGTATTTGTGCCTTTGCACATCAAGCCTGAGATCTTATTGGCTTTTAATTTGAGCTTAGTCTTTTCTTTTTTCATCCCAAATGCCTTCTTTATTAAAGAAATAAAATATTTTCCTTATTGGTGGGTGTGATATATATGCAAGCAATAAAGAAGCAGGAGGGGAGCTCATACACCTTTAATGACAGTGACACAGACATCAAAACACATACAGGTTCTCACACAGAAACATTCTTGTATATATAGTTACATCACAGTTGCAAATAATGGTATTTTTAGAAGTGCCTTGATAAAATATTGTTTTCACGATGATTAGTCCTAGTTTTTGGCAGATTTAATATTTCTGTTTTATCTTATTTATCTAAATAATATTTAATGACATCGTATTTTTTTTGTCAGCTGTTTTGCATATTTTACTTCTAAACCAGCTATTATGGGAGCTATTTTAGCTTCAAAAATGTTTTAAAGTAAATTATGTTATTTTACAAAATTATTGCAGTAGAACATACATCTGAGCAATAATGTTTTATCTTTGACATTGCTTTGATGACTCATCCATTTTGACAGGTAACTGCTTTAAAGCTATTTAGTTTGCATCAACAGTGAGATAAAATGAGACTTGAACAATATGTACCATAGAAGAAAAAAATATACTGTCATTACAAGGTTAGAAAAAACAAAGATTTGTAATGGGAAAAAACAGCTAATAGAGAAATATCTTTGATTCAAGTCATTGCTTATTGTAGTAAACGTGCATATTCTTTGTCCACTGACAACCTAGGAAAAGAGTAGTACTGTCTCTGCTGCATAATTTGTTACTGCCACTTTGAGAAAGATTATGATAATGTACATATAACAAAATTGACAACAATGGAGGAGTCCTGTAATTTTGAACTAAATTCAAGGAGGCTGCTCTGAGCATGAGAACTAACAGTGTCTTCATTATGATTAGCTTACCTTTTCAAGTGTTCTGCTAGGAACCTCTATCACGTAAATTGAGGCAGGAACTTTATTATCATCACTATAGCAACTGCAGGGAAATTTATTTCAAAACAGTTGGCTACCTGAAAATTTTCTCATGATGGAAAGAACAGCAGATGACATATACATTTTAATTCATTTTCATTTATTCCTGTTTTAAAGTGTCCCATAAATGAGTAAAAGGCTTTTGTTGTTGTTGTTTTAAAGACAAGATGGCCAGTTCCATCTTAATTTTTTTTCCTAATCCATCTTCTTTTATTAGGAGCAAAAAGGAGTGCTGGAAGATTTTGGTTCTATCATTATATGTAAAGCTTTAATTATGCTAAGATACGGAATATTTCAAATTGGCCATTTAATGCACAATTCTCTTCATTATTTAATTTTTGAGCTTAGCTGCTACCTGGCTTTTCTTTCGACTTTGATCTTAAATCACATAACCGTTCAGCAAGAATAGTGAAGTGTGCATTTTTTTATTACTTTCCCATGGTGTTATTATATTCTGTGCCTAAAGAAAAGGTATAACTGCACAGATGGATTTGTAGGGGATGTGAGGAAACTGTGGATGCACATAGAAATTGAATGCAAATACAAGGAAGTGTCTCTTTTTTGTCCACGGCAGGATGGATCCCATGTTCACAATTAGAATTTTTCATGCACAACCCCCCTTTTGTTGCATTTCTGTAATTACAGAGCTAGCATAATGCTGAAGACGAGAGTAATGCTTCAGAAACTGGCATCAATCCTTTATTGCAAATATACAAATGTATTTTTTTATTTCTTTCTGTTCCATGATATTTTCATTTTCTTTAAAATAAAGAAAGAGAAAGACTGTGTTTTGAAACACTTGTTTCATTAATTGAGCAGAGAGAAATGGAGAAATATCTCAGCTGTCTTGAAACTCTTTTTCTCCACAAGATATAAGAAGTGTAAAAATTATTATTTATGCATTGTGGCTGATGTTCCATTATGAAAGCGCATTGTATCTCAAAGGTACCCCACATAACACACTTCAGTCACTACTTTAACCAATGCCCATTTTTTATTGAAAAAGATAGTATAAAGTTTACTGCAATCTGCATTAACAAATAGATCACATGATGGGGACTTCCTTAGCTCTCTTTAACTTTTATATCTTACTTGTATCCAAATTTCCTAAACTCCTCCTAAAAAAGAAGAATATTTTGTGCTTTGGATTTCAGTGGGTTTTCCTTCTATTATGAAAGGGAAATACGTTGATTTTCTTTCACAGACAGGAAGGCATTTAAGGAAGTGCTGAAGATGAGAATGTAAGATTGAATGTAAAACAGCCACCACAGTTGAATATTTCGGATACTTTGCATGAGGCTCATTTTCATTTGATAGTTTTAGGAATCTCACCAAGACACCTACCTAAACAGTCAAGTTGTCCTAAGGTCCTTAAATAGTTCATCGGGAAATGTTGCCCCTCCAGAACACAATCAGAATTGCTCTCTGAAAGTACCTTTTTTTCTTCCATTGACTATCTAGGAGTCTATTGTATTCTTCCTTAACTAGCCTTAATTCACTAAAAATCCATTAGGTCAAAATATTTTCACTCACAGACATCTCACAGGGGAAAGACAGAATTTTCAGTTGCAATATGTGCGGTTGGCTTTTTTTTGTTCAGTAGACTTTGGTTTGCTGGAGGTTTGCTGTTTTGTTTTTTGGGGGGCATTTTTTGTGGTGTCGTTTGTTTATTGGTTTGTTTAGTTGTTTGGTTGGTTGGTTTTGGTTGTGTTTTTTGACACTTTTTTGTATCTACAAATCCTTGGAGAATATGAAAATCCCAGGAGGCCAGATCTTGAAATCAACGTTGCTGATGGGATTTTGCCAGTGACTCCCCCAGGATCAGTATTTCACCCTTGTACACAAATTAAGAGTCAATAAACGAATGTCTGTACCTTGGAAACGCAAACGGAATAAGTCAGGGTAACTATGTGAATGATCAGAGATGAAATTAGTTTTCGGTGCTGCTTAATAATGATCAAAAGAACATCTATCATTAGGTATTATAATCCATAAACAAATCATTACTTTGTGGAAGAAAGTGCTAGTGCTTTGAAAATCTATCTCTAGGCATTGAAACAGCCATTGTAAAATGTTGTTCATCTATATATGACAGCTTAAAATATTTTTGAAATAGAGATCTCAATTTATTAAGGCAAAAGAGCTATACATTAATGTATTTGGGCCAACTCCAGTATCTCACTGAAGTCCCATCAGAACCAGCCTCACTCTACATTGATTCACTATTCTGCTAGCACTTACACACTTGCAGTGTTAGCATTTCTGCTGTGTACAGAAAGCCAGGTACCTGTCGGCCCTGAGTGCACCCACAGGCTCTGCCACCTCTTCACCTTCCCCAAGGGCTCTGACTGTCTTTTCTCGTGGTCATCTCTGATACGGCACAGCTGTTGGACCTTGGTCAGACATGCAGAAGGAAGAGCCTTGTTGGGGTCTCCCACCTTCCTTCATCTGAGACCCTTGCCCTGGATCCTTGCTGCAGCCTGTCTTTGTGATCTGATCCTGACCCTGACCCACTGATCTGATATTCTGCCTTGACTCTGGACCAAGCCCATCACTGGGGACTTATCTGTGATCCTTGGGTGGAGGCTGACCCTGGTCCCTGTCATTGATCCTGCCATATACATCTCACTGGGCACAATAGGATGGCACCCCATCGAGTGTGGCACTGATGTAAGCCTGACCATCACCCACGGACCCTGGCTCAAGGCCCGTACAAAGCAGCCTCCTCCTCCTGATCCCTGGTAGTACAACTCACAAGGGCCAGCCAATCTGAGATAGGAAAGCAGTGCTCCAACTGTTCAAGAATTTCTTTGTTTCCTTTCACTCTTGATGAACTTGATGGACTTGTATCTGGAAAAATTTTCCTATATATAATGTTGGGTTTTGGTCAATACATAAGAGACAGAATGTATATCCCAATTTAGCCATCAATATGTTGTTCATCAGGAGCATAGAAAAGCTGATTGCAATCCATTTTTTGTTGGATCCAGTGACTTGAACCTGAGCAGCTATACAGCCCCCTTATGTCCTCAGTTCTCATATATTCCTTTATGAGAAAATATTACATTTGCCAGAGCAGGCATTTTGCCAGAAAATGAATGATTAACTCCACAACCAAAGGATTAAGGTGATTGTATGTTATTTTTATTTAGGAATTCCAACTTTGAATTCTGCTGTAATGAATGTTTGTGAAGAACAGAACACTTCCAAAAGAAAGACTCAAGGCAAATGCAGTCAAACACAAGGACTGTGGTCTTCACCTGAGATGCTGGAACCCGGAAAGTCACTGCTTGAACCTCACTTCTCAAATTCAGCTAAAGGACAGAAACAGCACTCAGCTGTCTAGCTGAGGAAATGTGAAGGGTGTGTTCTCAACGGTTTGTCCTCAAAGTCTCTTTATGAGGATTAGAGTATGTGTTATAAAGAATGGAGATTTTAAAATATTTTATTTGGAAACCCCAGCTCTTTCCTGTCTGTCCAAAGGAGTACTATCATATTCTGATGCACTAATACTACCATCTCAAACTTTAGGAGAAAAATAAATTAAAAAATCATAGTCTGAGTTTCATGTCTGATCTCTCTTCTTGAACTTCAAATGTAAACTTTGTTAGAAGAAGTACTTTTCAACATTTCTGGTTCTCTGCCATTCTCTGACTCTTGAAATGTTGGAAAAGATAGCTCATGCATAATGCATTAGGTGAAAAGTCTATAAATGTTTTTGCTTTTAATTCATTTAGGAATCAAACTAATTTCATTTTCCTCATAGAGTATATTTTTATTCCTTGTAAAACAATCATTAAAACATTTGAAATAATAGAAGTGGAATAGGAAAGCATATCAAACATGTAGTTTTAATAATAGATTGCATTGTTAAGTCAGAAAGAATTAAGTAATTGTAGACAGTAAATATTTTAATGCATATTCTCCTCGTAGCTTGTTAATTCAGTTACTTACATTAGAATAGTTGCATAAGAAAAACATTTTTTGCTAAATCAATTATCATAGAAAGCATTTTCTTAAAGTTTATGCATTTAGGTTACATATGAATGAACAATATTGTGTGTATATCTAATTTAAGAAACATGTTTCTGAGGAATTAAGAATGTGTCCAGGATAGAAGGGAAGGGGAGGTACCTCACTTCATTAGAAGAAAATAGGGGCAAAATTCCCCATAGACCATCTAGTCAGGATTTGGGTTTCGGCAGAGGAACATCCTTGAATCAGGAGCTGGATCAGAAGGGTCGCATGGGACTGAGTGAAAACTCATCAATCTCTTCAGCTGAGACGAAGTCAGAAGAGGGAATGCTGGTCAAGAATTTTTATGGTGGATAAATAAAGAAAAAAAAAAATTTCCATTTGAAGAATTAAACATATTGTTACAATTATAGCATACCTTTTTCAAAACCTTTATAACTCCCTATAAGCCTAAGTCCCATTAACTCTGGAAGTGATTTAAAAGCTTTTGAAAACCCAAGTTACATACCCAAGTAACAAGTATTTTTAAAATGTTACCAATACCACGTCATCAGGGTCTAAATACCTTGTAATGTGAAAAAAAAAGACATGGCTAGGCATGTCCATTGTCTGTAGCAAAAGGCATCACTTTGAATGGAACACACAATTAGAAAGAATAAAATTAAATTGTCTTTTAAACATATATCTATATTTATATACCTCACTCAATGACTCACCTTCGAATGATTCACAGAGTTTTCTTCATGGAAGCCCCTGCAGAGTGACGCCATTGCACCTTTAGAGACACAATGGGAAATTTCCCAAAGAAACAAAGGCCTCAGTAAGTTGCTTGAAGCCACTGCCACTTCATCATTCAATTGGAGCTTTCAGTGTTACCTTTCCTGACTGTGGTGAAAATACCAACATAACACAAGTAACACTGCTAGAAAAAGCCCTCCTACTTCCTAGGGACTTCATGAATGTAGGAGGAAGAAGAACGAGGTGAAAAAATCATTACTGACATGGTGCTTCTGCAGAGCACCACTCTCTTCCCTCCTTCACTGAAGGCAATTGCCTGCGCCTGGAATGGACAGTCATCTCCTTTCCCAAAGAGTTTCAAAGATCCAGCATTCTCTGTATACCCGTTTCACTCACTAAATATTAAAAGTATGGGATGTTTTGGCCAGCTGGATGGGAATAGAGGACAGCTATGAGTAACCTCCAAGACCTCTTTCTTCTTCATTTGCAGAAAAATAGGGAAATACATACTTAGAAGACACCATTTTCCCTCTCATTCTAGAGAGTGTAGATCAACCGCAAGTACTGCAGACCAGCACTTTTAAAGGATTCAACCTCAAGAACAGTTTTCTGCTCTTTCCTGTACTTTGGTTTGGCTGATTTTTATGCATTAGTATAGCAGAGACTTTTCAATATTCAAATGGATGCCAAGCACAGTAGTATAGTGCATTAACCTTTCCCTTTGAGATATTTTAGTTCAATTGGTGGCAGAGAAAACCACAAACTGTGGCACAACTGTCAGTCTCATAAATGATTTGTGACTGTGTAAATGCAGACACCACAGCTGTCATGTAATCTGCACACAGGCTATACTGGGCATGTAACTCAGACCCTTCTGCTCCACAAACACGGGCCTTTTCCATTTGTACTGTTCCATTAGCTGTTGAAATGGCTTAAAACTAGAACAATTTATCCTTCCCCTTTTGAACTTTAGCAAAATAGGACAGAGCTCTGAACTAGCTTTCATTTACCAACCAAAATTCTCCCAATGTGATTTTCTAAAGCAAACATTTAAATCCAGTGATACCTAAATAGCTGTCAATGGTATTATAGAGAGCTGTACAAAACTTAAAAGCCCAGAAACAGATACATTTTCCTGGTTTCAAGTGTCACTGCAAACCACAGATTCATGACTCTGGATTGAATATAACATCTAATTTATGGGTTTGGGTGGAAACCGCCTAAAAGCTGCAAATGCCTTGGAGCTTTTATTTTAAAAGATCCGACATTGCAATTCTGGCTAAGATTTGCTTTTTGAGGGAGTTAGTTTGAACCAAAAAATCCCAGGGAGAAATGAAAGCATGTGAACCAAATCAGCAAGGCCTGTCCCAACACGGAATCAAAACACGGCATAGATATCTCATGCGCTTCCTTTGCAGGCCCAATAGATAGGAGAGTCACAAAGCCCAGCAGGTATACACTTCTTTCCAGTATAAGGCAAGTTGGTTTCTTACTCTCCTCTCTGTTTAAGAAAGACCCAAAGATCGAAAGGAATTTTTCAGTCCACAGGACTCAGAAACATAAACGAGTATGAAAGAAATTTGCAAAACCCCTCTTATTTCCTGATACAATGTAGCAGTGCTGACTTCACTTATTTCTGAATAACTGATTATTTATTCCTCTGTAGAAGAAAAGCAACATTTTTCCAAAACTTAATATGGGACTGTTCTAAAATCATTATAGGAAACATATTTTCTCAGCTACTGCATTTAAACAGAACAGCTCTGCTGAATATAATTTTGTACTTTCTTTATTTGTTTATATTCAGGAACAGTTTGCAATTCTTTCCACCACACCACCCCACCCCAATTCATTGAGCCTATAGGTCTTCAGGCAATCAGCAAAGACTAGAACAGAGATGTAGTGTTTAGTAGTTGCTTCCAAAACCTAGACTGCCAGTAACTTAATGAACCCTCTGGAGATATGCTCCCATGTGGAGCAGGTTATGTCTGTGCTTGAGAAGGTTTAAATTAGTTATTTCTTAGAATACCCTGTGATGAAGGCACTGCTACCAACTGCTTTCCTTGTCACCAGCCCATCAGGGCAATAAACCAATTAGTTGTTGCCATAGTAAGGGTCATTTCTTACTATTTTAAATTCTTGGGAGGGATTCACAGCCCTTCCCGTATTTGTGGAATCAGCATTTTCAGTTCATTACGATTGCAAATGAATGTGTTTCTTCACAAAAGCAGTTTCGTTGTCAAAAAGGACTTGTTATGTTGCTGTTTTATGAAGTGCTAGCATAATATGGGGGTATGCGGTAGGAGGGAAGAGAGCAGGAGGTAGTCTGCTGCTTCAGATATATCAACCATTCATTTTTTATGAATGCTTTTGAAAAATATTTGGTCCTCAATTAGAAATAGCCACATGCTGCTTCCAAATCACTATTGGCAAGAAATGCTAGTATATGCCAGAACTACAGCTTGCACCCTTCTGGAGGTTTGAGATTTCTCCTTTGAAATTTCTGTCTATAGAGAAATCACTTTACTCATGAAAATTAAATGTGCTTGAGAAGTTGGATTGTGTCTTTTGGTTTGTATGAGTGTACTTATGGCTTTGGGAGGGTGCATCACGACCTCGTTTTGCTAAATTCTGTCTTACAGTGTGCTGTGTTCCTTGGAAAGAGCTGAACATCCTTACCTTCTAATATGTTCTTCACAGAAATTTAGTAAGCTTGGCTCCAGAAATGTTCTCATACAAAGTAAGTAACTAACTCACACATCAATTGCCATGGAATCATGTCACAGCATCTGCCATTGGAGTAAGGAGCCTGACAGATACTACTGCCAGAGTACAGTACCTGACTGGTAGCGTAATGTTGAGGTTTCACTCTGGTGGGTGGCTCAGCCTCACCCAGATGCTCTCTCACTGCACTCCAATGGGATGGAGGAGAGAATCAGAAGAGTAAAAGAGAGATAAAACCCCTAACAATTGCAGTCCAATAGATAAAGCAAAAGCTGCACGTGTAGGTAAAGCAAAATAAGAAATTAATTCACAGCTTCCCAGATTTTTAGCCATCATGTGTAATGGTTAGACACATGCCATCACTCCAAATTTTCACCCATTCCTCCCCACAGCTTTTATTGCTGAGTATGAAGCCATTTATTACGGAATGTACCTTTGGTACCTGGGCTCAGCTATCCCAGCTGTGTCTCCTCACAACTCCTTGTGCACCCACAGCTGCTTTTTGAGAAATAGAAAAGGTCTGGACATTGTACACTGCCAATAATAACTGAGGCATTCCTACGGTATCCATGTTGTTTTGATCACAAATAGGAAACACAGCACCATACAAGCTACTACGAAGTAAATTTACTTAATCAAAGCCCAAACATGTAAATATCTTTAGGTCTCCAAAAGCACCTTCATCAGCAAAATAATTGAATATTGCATTTGTCATGTAAAACATAATAATTAGAATTGGTATTGAGACATTGAGACCTTACACTACAATTAAGCCAGGGTCATTTTTTAGGTGATTTGAGTAGCTGCACATATGGCAGTTTTGAACAGCTTTCTTTACTGTAGAAGACTTGTCCTGGGTGATGTTTGGGACCAAGAAGAAGAATTTTCATGAGGACAACCTTAAAAGTATGTTCCTGCTCTGGTTCCTTTCCACCATCATTTCCTTTGGCATGCTCTGCAGCCCTGAAGAGACAGTAAACAGAGTCAACAAGATGGGCATGAAAATTAGTCTTTTTCTTCCTTTTGTGCCCTTCCCACAAAGTAATTTGCAAACAATGCCAACACTAAAAGCATAATTCCATTACCTAGGGAAAATAGCCTGGATATTAGAACCTAAAAAAGGTTTCATGCAATACTTTTTCTTGATACACAGCCTCTTTAAAGTGCTACAGGAGGATCTAAATGGAAGAATACCTTGTCTCTTCTTTGTAACGGAATTGAAAATATGAGGCAAAACCCTGATTTTCCCTATCCCTTTGTTAGAGTTTGTAATTCTTTAATTTTATATGTTTGAGTGTTTAGTTCCATAAGAAATGTGATGTTAGGTCCTGTTATAACATCTGAACTTCAAAAAATTTTGGAGCCCAGTATATACCTTTACTGAAGGAACCAAGACAGGCCACCAAATTAAAGGTAAGCCGCAAGCCACAAAATTACAAAAGAGAATTAACGGAAGAAAACTAATTTTTTTTTTTTAAGATTTCTAATCATCTTAGCCAGAAAAGATCTCTAATATTTAATGCCTTTGCAGAAAACATAGAAGACAAGTTAGTGAGATACTGGTGTGTGGAGGCTGGTGAGCCTGAAAACGGAGGAACCACACTGGAGCCCTGGACAGATGAGCCCTGAAAAGGCTTCTAGGTTAGGGTGACCAAAAACGCCTCTCCCAGGATACCTTCTTTTGTTATGTAAATGTACTCCAGCTCTGTTTCCCTGATTGGCCCGTTGGTCTCCCTGCCCCTTTCTACCCTAGTCTCCCCTCTAGAAAGTTCTCCTTTCCCTGTCCTCCCATTGGCCCTTATCCCTTTGCCACTCCCTCGGAGTTTCCCTATCGGCTCCTTTGCTCTGGCCCCATCTATGCTCCTTCCCTGTGCCCTCAGATCATTGGACCCTGATGCTCTCTCCGCCCCTCTTCTTCCCCATACTTAAACCTTGGACCCTCCATTTTCCCTGCCTTCGTCCCTGGACACCTTCATGTGTGCAGCTACAGTAAACCTCCTGTGGAACCCCGTATGGAGACCCTTCCCAGACTCTTCATCGTCAGCTTATTCTTGGAGCTATCCGTGGTGTGCGTGAGTGTGTGTGCAGTGGCCTCATCGGAGCAGCATCGTACGGAGGCACTTCTGGGAAGGTCACAGCATTTACCACCGGCACCCGCTGCAACACTGGTATAGTCATTCTTCCACCACTGCCAGCATTGAATGCTTTGGTTGCTGCTTTGTGTCTGAATCAAAACCATGCTGGTGCATTACTGGACTTTCCGTCCCAAAACAAACATCTGCAGCTCTGAGTCGTTATTTTCAAGGATATTTCCACTTCCTTCATGAGACTAAGGAAGCTTGAGAGATCAGGGTTATAGTGCACAAAGTGTTTTTTCCTACTAGAATCAGAAGTGGACACTGAAGTCTTGAGGCTGGGCAAGTTTCATGGTGCAGAATAAAGGAGGAGTAAAGCCAGCTTGGAGGTTCAAACAACAGACTCAACTGCTAGATCAAGGATGCCAGATTTCAGCTCCTTGCATCTCTGGAGCCATGATGGAAAGGATCACTCCAAAGTTCTGTGATATTGTTTATTTTCAGGAGTAGGGAACACCACTTTTGCATGTGCAGTTGAAGAAGGAAGACTGACAATCTCTGCAACTACAAGGCTGAGGCAGTCTGGTGATCTGAGAGAAGGCTGCTGTGTTTACTCTGATGAGCCTTTTGCGCTGACTCTGGAGAGGGACATCAAGCCATCTGCACAGAGTCCCACCAGTATAAAAGGGAATAGACAGAGAACAGGAAGGAAATGCGTTGCTATGCAAACAGTACCACCTCTTTTGAAGTAGGGAATTAATCCTGAATACATTCAGGACACAAGACGTGAAAGGCAGGCTTACTGGGAGGTAATCTGCTCAATGCCCTTTCCTTTTGCTTAGCTAGAAATAACTACAGGACCTGCTTCAGTGTTCCTGTCCTTTGCTTCTTTCATACTTTTTCATAATATTTTGCATTTTATAGTGCCTTTAATCCTAATGATTCCTGAAATGCTGTACCATTTTTTTTTTCAAATATATGCAAACTGTATACTTGCTATTTCACTGTCATGCGATCAGCACAGTATTTCCTTAAGAAATAAAATATTGGTCATGGTCATCAGCTGTCCTCACCTTTATGTAAGTCATGACATCTTCATGACTGCTTTTGAAGATGTTCCTCTGCAAGGTACTGAGTGGTATTTCCCTGCAAAATTGTGAATTTGAGGCAAACATTGTATGAAAAACCTATGTTCACATCTAAATAGAGAGAAGGGCTAAGGAATTTTTATGTGCATTGAGGAAGTGTTTTGTATCCGCAGAAGTACAAACACTGATAATCTTGGGCCTAATCTTGGCCATGTTCAAATTTACAGTTTTCATAGAATCCCAAGGGAATTCTCATGGGACAAGCAGCAGTTCACTGAATGAGTGACTTCATTCTACTTTTTTGTGGTGTTGCAGATGATAGGAGTACCTCCTACCAGTCCTCTTGAGAGGCAGGCTCATAAATACTGAAGAAACTGAATGGTTTTCCTGTCCACTGAATGGAAATACATAGATACATCAGCCGCAGAAAGCAAGTGATAGCTAGGGGAAAAAAAGACAAAAAAGACCTTCTTCCATGAACAACTAGTATTGAGGAAGCACATTAAAAAGCATCTTCTCCTTCTCTCACACTTTTGTGAAGCTCTAAGCCTCTGCAACCCTGCTCTCAATGTTTCCTTTTAAGGTCACTTCATG
Organism: Rhagologus leucostigma; assembly: GCA_013397725.1. Classification (NCBI taxonomy): domain Eukaryota; kingdom Metazoa; phylum Chordata; class Aves; order Passeriformes; genus Rhagologus; species Rhagologus leucostigma. The sequence goes on along the minus strand of VZTD01001193.1, from coordinate 1,630,811 downwards.
GGTGTTTTTGTACAGCAAGGTACAAAAATCTCTCTGATCTCTGCATGAAGGAGAGGAGGCTTCAGAAGTGACAGAGGGCAAGAAGCTCAGTACATGAACCTTCTGTGTTCCTTTGAAAGGACAATGCTGAAGATGGAAAAGATCTACCCTATATAAGGATCACAGGGTCGGCATCATTTTTCTGCTGCAACTTAACATGCCTGCTTTTGAAAAATTTGGCCCACAAAAGGCACTTAATCAGAATTAATCTACCTTTGGTCCCATCATTTCCTGTTTGAATGACCGATTACAAATCTGGAAGATGGGGAAATGCTAACACCATTTGTAGGGTGGAAGAGCCCTGGCAGATCAGCAGCCTGTCTAACACATCTATAATTCAAAATTTTGAAGTTCCTATGGTATGGATGTGAAAGGAAATTGCAGCCCTAAGAATTTTATGCTTTCCTCTTGTCATATGGGTGGATGATGACACCAAATATTTGGTCTGGAACTGAGTATGCTGCATATTTATGTATTCAGAAACCTGAGCCAGACTAGAATGCTGAAATCATTTATGAATTTTTAGTAGTCTTCCTACTGTAAATGTTTAAAGCTGCAGCTTAGTAATAAGATATTTGATAGTAGTGCTCAAAAAGACACCACTTGGGAGTTATTAAAAAACATCTACAGAGCTTAAATGTTTTTATGGAAAAAAACCATGATGTGGCCATCTTTCTTCCCTCTCTGAATAAATACCATAGAAGCAGCTGAATAGAGATGTAAACCAAATAGTTAAAAAGTCAGTTTGCAACTTGTATAAAACCAGATGAGTTAAAATAAGATCCAATTGTGTTTCAGTACCAAATAAAGCATATTTTGCAATAGATTTTACGTATGTATGTGTATTTCCATATACATTTATATGTATATGCATTTGTGTGCATATGAATATTTAAATATGTATATATGTGTATGCACACACACACACATATATAAACACATATGCAAACTATTAAAAAATCCTCAAACAGGCTTGTCAATTATGCCAACTTTTTTGCCCATGATCATAATCTGCATTTTTCTACTAGACATTGCTTTAATAAAAAAAAATAAAATTTGATGTAGCCACTAAAAGAACTAATTTATTATTTGTATTAAGTGCTTATAATAATTGATTGTGTATCATGAATTTGTGTAAATTTGTAATATGAAGAAAACCCATCAAGAACACAATATTAATTTTCCTTGTCTAATGTGCCATAGTGTTTCTAAGACTGCAAAGCTGGAAATAAGAGTAATGTCTGATGGGGCACATTGAGCAGTTCCCCGGAGACCCTGAAAGGACAGCGTATGATAACTTTCAGGCCTCCATTTACAACAGCAAGATTCACTTTAATGTTTGCATGTTTCTTACATGAACTATGTAAAAATTATAAGAATGTGTATGGAAAGATTGTTTTTCATATTGCATTAATTTTAATTGGTTTTTGTTTTTCTTCACCACTACAGTACTTGCTTTCCCCCAGAAGGATGCATAAATGCTTAACCTAGCATAATTATGTATATACATTCTTACCATTAGTAATTCATGCTTTAATTATATTTACCATTTGGACCACTATATATTTGTGTGACTCAGAGTTATTTAAAAGTGTTTCATTTTCACAGCTTTCCGCTATTTTTCTATAGATAAATTAGAAAAGCTTGGGAAATTGCATACTGAAAATTGAAATAAGGACTATAAAATCCATTTTGAGACTTGCCTTTTGGTGTTTACTTCAAAGCATGCTTCTGTGTGTGTGCTTGATTTACATTTAGCAATATCTAAGTGCAAATAGTAATCATACACCAAAGTAAACTGGACTATATGCAATTGCTTCCTCTGTTTCTTCAATTGCAGTTGCAATCCCATAGATTCAAATCTTGACAGGTAGCATAATTAGAAAATTCCCTTTGTCTTATTAAATGTGACTCTTCTCAATAGAATTCACTTCATTGCAGGCAAAGAACAGAAAATATACTTCAAATCTAAAATGGGAAATCAAGGGGGACTGTTTTATTTTTATCTGTCTTTGTGCAAGCTACATTATTATCAAAGGATATTGTAATGCTGAAAATGTACTTTTGGGATTTAAATCACGTATTAGCCTGGAAAGCAAAAAGTGCTGTAGGGCCCATGCAATATATTTTCTCATTAATCTGATTGAAAGATTATCCTTCCTATAGCTATGAAAAGTCTAATACCCATATATCCATCTTTCCTGCTAGTAAAATTCAGCTTTGTGCGTAGTCATTGTCTCTTGTGTCTGAGGTCCTATACTCTTCTTCATTTCTCTGTATAAGCCTATCTGTATTAAAATAAATTCAGAACAGGCCGCCATTTCATGCACACATTTTGATTATTTCATAAGCTGCTGAGGAAAATGGAAGTATCAGCAAGTCATGCAGTTTTCTGGTAATGTAATGCTGTCATTACCTCAGTGGTCATGTGAAAAAGTTTAGCTATAATATCTATGACAAACGTTCGGTGAGTCAAAACAGTGCATTTAAATGAAATGCAGATATGAATGAGCCATTATTGCAATCACAACTCCAGCTTAGAAATTATTAAATATGAATATATACACTTTCACAGTAACCTGACATTTGTAATACATAACTAGCTGTGCATTTCTCACCCCCCTCCTCCTGTTTTCCTCCCCATCATCCCCCAGATTGAGAATAGAGGAAGTCATTTTGATCAGAGGCTGCACACAGTAATTGAAGACACTCCTGATGATTTCATGCAATCAGAGTGGCACATTATTTGTGATGAAAATTAAGTAAGGAAAGCAGATTTATAGGTTGTCTTGCTTATGGTCAACTGCCTTTGGAAAAGATTAGCAATTCTATGCTAACCACTCCAACTGCATATATACTTTTCCACATTGTAGATTTACTGAAATTTTCATATAACCTTAGTCATAACTCGTGGTACCGCGTGATTTTAAGCTTTTAATGAAACTACAGAAGATGTCTTAAACTGAATGATTTCTATTCTGAGCTCTTTGAGAGCTGATAGCATGAACAGTATAGATGGCTCTAGCCATAACTGTCACACAGATAATATTCTTTTATGCCTCAAGACACTAAGATGGTGCTGTAGATAACCAAAAGGAATAAGCTGCCACCATCACTAATCTGCAGCTTTGAAACACTATAGCTTTTGCATGGTTAAGAGAAGGTAAAATCTTCTAGAACTGGAATACAGAAGACATTTTTAAGTTAACATAGAAGAGAGAACTAAAGATTTTCATATTTTTTAATCTATATCCACTCTAGATCAAATCAAGTATAACCTCCTTTTTGTGTGTTTATGGATAACAATTGAAAATGCAAAAGAAGCCGAAGCCTTTGAATCCTCCTAGGATACTTTACACTAATATACTGAAATTGAAATGTGGGGAATAGTTAGCCTTATTGTTCCCTTTGGAGTTTAACTTTCAAGATGTTTCATATAGACTTTTGGTTGGTTTTATAATGCATATAACAGATTTTGTCCACCATCCACTTTGTGCCAGAGGACTATAATTTCTGTTGATTATTTTTCAATATGTAAAAGCAAATGCAACTGAAACTTTAATAAAAGACTAAACTTTATTTGCATTTATCATAGCTAAGGTCACCAAATTAAAACTGTGTGGGGGTATGAAGTAAGGCAAAAAGCAAAACTTAAAAAGTCTTTACACTTTATAGAAGAGTTGCCTGCTAATAACCTCGTTTATTCCTATTCTTTAAAAAAAATTCTGGATAAATGTTTTTAGCATTCATGTTGCATATAATTTTTTCTTCTTATTTGTCCTCTATAACACCTCATACAAGCTACTATTAAAAATTGATTTATAATAAATAGAAACAAGGAACCAGTATCATTTTGGAACCTAGATTTTTTTCCACATACAGTTTAGAAATCCCTAATCAAAAATCCTATTGTTGTGAGAATACAGCCTGACATGAAACTGTCAGGGAAGCAGCGAAGGAAAAATGATGATCTAAACATCAGCAGAGTTGGACCAACTATAAACCACATTTTCTGTGTCTGTTTTTTAGATATTGTGGTATGTTCTTCAGAGGAAAGAAAAGATTTACTTGAAAGTCTCCAGCAATATAAACATTTTTTATTGAATACATGAACTATCAATAATAATCTGCTAATTTGTGCTCCAAATTACAATCATTGTTAGGACAGAAAACCAAAGCATGCAGGAATCTATTAAATGCACAGCAGTATTTGAAATCGAACCACGGTGACTTGTTCTTATGGCATGCTGACGTTATTGGTCCTTGTATATAGTTACATAAGCATCTCTGAATCCAGATTTTAAAAATGGTCTGTAAAGCAGTTAAGGGACATCAAAATCTGGCTTTACCATCAACTCTCTAAGCTCCATGCTAAGCATTACTTATGACTCTTCTGTGTAAACAACTGCATGCAGTTGAAACTAACACAAAATACAAAAATACAGTGAAATTACTTCCCACTACAAGACCTTATGCTTTGTAAAGAATTTTAGATTGTACTTCTAATCAAAAACAGAATTTTAATTTTAATCTCATTTCGCCACGGATTCAATTAATGCAGATGCACCCCACACTCAATTCCACTTGACTTCAGGTAGCTCTAGAGCCTGTCATTGTTGCTTTTATGGCAAACCCATGTCTTCAGTCTGTAGGTGGTCTAGAAACCATGTATAGTTTTGTTGAAAAACACTCCTGATTCCTGAGAAGAAATACTGAGTCAGAAAGAGGAATTCACCCTCATTCTGTGACTCCACCCATTGCCATGTTAGAAATTGCCTTGATATTAATTCCAGAATTATTTTAAAGGAACTACCTAGCAATAAGGCATATTACTCATGTTCATAGAACTGCCATTTACATATAAGAAATATAATTTTTGGCCCTAATAGGGGGTGAAGTAAAAGGATTTTGACTTACTATTGTGCTGCTGCTGTTCACATAGCCCATTTGAGTGTCACTGCCAAAAGAGCTCAAAAATGGTCTAAAAGAAAGAACTGCCTGTAGATTTATCCCTGTCTAGCTATATTTACTTACAAATCGTAGAAGAGGTATTATTTAAAATAGTTTGCCTGGAAAGTTAATATAGGGTCATGTCACGAATTAATTCTCTTGTTTTCATTTGTATCAATCACAAAACACCTGCTTTTGATTACAGTACCTATTCAGCCCTTAAATTAAGGTGGTCTAATGTTAATGAAGTAACCTGATATAAGTATCTAGAAGATGTTTATTACATACCAGGACAAAAATGCAGCAAAACACAGAACATGTTCCTTGCATTTGTCATTGATGGAGCTCTGTGTAGAGCTTTGCACTGTACCTTCTTTCCCCTTTCCAGGCAAAAGCTAATTTATTGCTTCTTTGAGTATGAGTATTGTACAATAGGTGAATAGTCTATGCTTGCAAGCTTATAATGCTTATGTTGCTGAATAAGAAGCATAAAGTTCTCTAAATTGTAGAGATTTTGTCCTGAAAGATGTAAAAAGATGTGCTTCCACCATTTTACGAAGGGTTTGAACCAAGTCTGTCTCTTCCTTTTTTTTTTCCTGGCTATTGCTCAGTTGGCCTTGTGTCCTTGCTGCAACTGGACATATTCTGTATCTGGATATGCAATACTTTGTGTTTAGGGAGCAAGACAAAATTGCATGTTGGAACAAAAGTGCTGCAGCAAGCTATTGGTGTGCTTTCCCCAAAAGCACCTACTGACTCTTTTGTCCAGAGTAACTCTAATGCAGGTGATTTGCACATTGCCATCTAGGTTACTGCAAATACAGGCAAGAGAAGTGACTAACAGAGAATTTGGATACATATGAACTAAAACAAAATCCAGAACTGTGAGTACAAGAGAAGCATTGACAAGTTGGCATGAGTGCAGGGGTGGCCTACCAAAGCAGTCAGCAGCTGGACAGGCTGAGAGAACAGGGTTGGTTCAGCCTTACAAAGACAACTTACTGCTATGATTTCTGAATCAAGAGACATTCTGACTCTTCTCTAAACTAGATGTTTTCCAGCTATCCCTGACCAAAATAATAGCATCAGAGAATCTTTTAAGTTTAGGTCTGTTAAGTTGGCTATTCGACTTCAAATTTAGACAAGCACCCCCAGAACAGACATTTTCTGCATAATTGAGAGAAGAAAAAGGAGCTAATACACCTGAGCAGCAGAACAGTGACCAGAGATTTGAAGTGTATAAAACAAAAATTGAAAAGAACTCCTCCTAACCATGCACAAAATTTAACTTGAAATGTGTGTTTAAGTACCAAGGTTAACTGCTTAAGACATTATATTCATAATTTCACTTTCATGAAGATTTTTAATGTCAGATGATACTTCCCAACCCATTATTACTAGGCTAAAAGGAATGACAGGTAGCATTGAAAATATCTTTGAAACATTATGAGTGCTATTTGAAATTTCCAAATTACTTTCATGATATAATTTTAGCAGCATACTGGAATTAGTACAGTACTAGTAATATAATTATTGTAGAAGCAAGTGCTGCATAGATGAGTTTATATAAGTACTTACATTTTAGCAAGCATTATACTCTGTTATTCCATGCAGTAGTAAAGCAATGATAAATAAGTCATGTTGGAAATACACCATTATGAAAAATATGACTGCACAGCTCATCAGTTGTATGCCATTTTGCTTTTTTAAAACTTACAGTGCTTACACAGTATAGAATATAGACATTACAGCTGAATTTCTCAAAAGGGCAGATTAATTTACAGCCAATAACGACATCTCTAGTTATATTGCAAAAATAAGTTTTATCAGCTCTTATGCTTCTGGACATAAACTGATCATTGAAAAGGTCAGGACATAATTTTTATGCATGCATGCAACTTTTTTTTTTCTATAAAGTTTTTGTTGCTGCTGGTCTTTCTTTGTGTTTTGTGGATTTACAGAATCACAGAGTATCCTGAGTTGGAAGGGACCCACACGGGTCATCAAATCCAACTCATGGCCCTGCACAGAACATCCCCAGGAGTCACACCATGTGCCCGAGAGCATTGTCAAAACGTTTCTTGAACTCTGTCAGGCTTGGTGCTGTGACCACTTCCCTGCGGAGCCTCTTCCAGTGCCCAAACACCTTCTGGTGAAGAACCTTTTTCTACTATCCAACTTAAACCACCCCTGACACAGCTTCAGGCCATTCCCCTGGGTGCTGCCTCTGGTCACCACAGAGAAGAGATCAGTGCCTGCCGATCCTCTTGCCCTCATGGGGAAGTTGTAACTGCAATGAGGTCTCCCCTTAGGCTCCTCCTTCTCCAGGCTGGACAGGCCAAGTGCCCTCAGCTGCTCCTCATTTGGCTTCCCNGAGCCTCTTCCAGTGCCCAAACACCTTCTGGTGAAGAACCTTTTTCTACTATCCAACTTAAACCACCCCTGACACAGCTTCAGGCCATTCCCCTGGGTGCTGCCTCTGGTCACCACAGAGAAGAGATCAGTGCCTGCCGATCCTCTTGCCCTCATGGGGAAGTTGTAACTGCAATGAGGTCTCCCCTTAGGCTCCTCCTTCTCCAGGCTGGACAGGCCAAGTGCCCTCAGCTGCTCCTCATTTGGCTTCCCCTTAAGACCCTTCACCACCTTTGTTGTCCTCCTTTGGACACTCTGTAATAGCTTAATGCTTTTTTTATATTGTGACACCCAAACTGCCCCCCGGACTTGAGGTGAGGCCGCCCCAGTGCAGAGCAGAGCAGGACAATCCCCTCCCTTGCCCGGCTGGTGATGCTGTGCCTGATGCACCCCAGGACATGGTTGGCCCTCCTGGCTGCCAGGGTACTGCTGACTCATGTTCAACTTTCTGTTGACCAGAACCCCCAGGTGCCTTTCTGTGGCACTGCTCTCCAGCATCTCATTCCCCGGTCTGTCTGTACGTCCAAGGTTGCACCATCTCAGGTGGAGAATTCAGCACTTTTCAGTGTTGAACTTCATATGGTTGGTAGAGAACCACTGCTATGGTCTTCTTTGATGATATTTAATGACTCTAGATCTTTCTTCATGATTCTAGAACATAGTTTCTTTAATCAGTAGAAACATATGACCAAATCTAGTTACTCATCACTCTAATTGTCTAATTGCCTTTCCTTTATGCTGAGGCTGATAATGCCTCTCAAGGAAAAATGCTATTTTCTTCCTCATGTTTTAAGAAAATAAAATATTAGTAAGGGTACTATAAATCAAGTATTCGTGTATCACAGAAGCATCACATTGAAATAGGTTACCAGTTAGAAATGGAGGACTTCTGTTTTTACTATTGTTTTGATCTTCATTCCAGGCAGATCTTGAAAACAGATATAGCCAAACAACCTCACGATACAATACTGTATAAAAAATATGAATGGGTCTTGCCCTGGACAGAGGCAAAAATCTGCCTTATTCACAGCAAGAAATAAGAACAAAAATGGACAATCTAGGAAAAGAAAAAGTGGTCTCAGTGTTAAAGCCTCTCTGCAGAATTTGATTCACTACAAAATAATTAAGTTGTTCTGAGAACTTCCTTAAAGCAAAACCTTTTACAGCTGGCTGTCAATTGAGTTTATCCAATCTGAGAAACTTTTTCTTCTATCTTCAGAACCAAGAGAGCTTTTAGCTGCAAGTAATTTAAGAGGAACTGTGTTGTGAGAACATGATATTTTAGACAAATGCTATTCTTGCTAAAAACTCAACCTGTCAGGTAGAGCACCCAAACTTAATGGTTTATTTTGATGCTACTTTATGCATTTGATGTTACACAATGAGGATAGCAGTATATTTCCTACATGCTGTGAAGATAAGACCCCATGCATACAGCATTTTAGTTTTGTGGGAAGGAACAGCATAGAGAAGGCCATTATACCACCAGTAATTTTATATTTAGTGTTGGATTGGGCTTATGTCAGGTAAGAAACCAATTATAAGGGTAAAAAGAGATATTAAACAGGCTCCGGGTTTGTTAGGTTTTATTTGGACAGACAATCTGTCTGTATTATGCTGTAAATCAGGCTGGGATGTGGTGGGCAAAATAAAAACTGATAATAATATTTTTATGGCATTTGATCTTGTTCTTAGTTCCATGTGAGATATGTGAGAAGAGAGTCTTGGTAGGGTCTACTCAACTCTCTGTGGGAAGATTTTGAAAGTCAGAGTAGGTCTACTGCAACAAAGTAGTGAAACTAATCAACATTGCAGGAGAAGTCTAAGCAGGATTTCACGTACAGAAAGCATCTCTGGAGAATTTAACAAAATTTCAGTTAGGGAAGTGGACAGTGCAAGTTTTTCCAGTGCTTTTTATTCTGATTAAGGTATGCAATGAAATCATATCAATGTTGACAACCTGAGAAAATAATATCAAGAAGAAATTTTTTTTTTTGGTGTTCACTGAAAAATTGGTGGCACAACAGGAAAATTTATGTCCAATATAAGTTCAAATACATTTAAAGGGCTCATTGTTCCAACAGGCTGAGTCTTCTCTGTTCCTTTTACATCTCATAGCAACTGAAGGTTCTCAGCACTCTTTGGTATTGGGAAATTAAGGAGCAGTGTAGCTAATTTTATACTTGAGAGAAACTGGACTTTGAGAAAGACAATGTAATATTTGTTGATATTATGGAGTGGTAAGAGTGTGTTGTAGAAAAGAAAACTACTTTGCAAAAAAAATTAGTTGATTGAACAGCAAGTTGAATTATAAAGGACTAGTCAAATCACAGTTTGTGATTATGATGGAAAATTAATTACAACACAGCTTGATGTGTATAGACACAAGTAGCGACTTAAATAATGCAACATGACTTGTGGTGGTGTCATATGTAGGAGGGAGCCTGATTTCTCTTCAAACCAGTAGCAATGATTTTAGTCTGTCTTAATGAGACATTTTTGATAACAAAATGCTTAATATTTTGAGTCAGATAATGTAAGAATTTAAACTGTTTTAAAGTGACTATTGCTGGTCTAAAGATTCCACTCAAATATGGTGGACAAATAAAGTTTTTACAATGTTGATATTCGCATTGCAGTCTCCTAACTACTGAAGGATCTGTAAGAGCTGTATGTCTTTTCCTTCCTTCTCACCTTCCTTCCCGCCTTCTTGCCTTCCTGCCTTTCTTCCTTCCTTTCTTCCTTCCTTCCCTGCCCTTTGCCTTATTTATTGGTATCTTCATCAGCCTAAATTATTTCTCAGGTTGCATGCAAGAATTAATGGTAGAGTTATCTTTAAAATACTATAGTATGAAAATAACATAAGCCACATGTGTATTTGAAATAGCTGTTTTTAAAAATATCTCTGCTTGGGGAGGGATGGGGGGAGATTTCAGTGGAAAAATCCCCTGCCTCTGACTTAAGGTATTCTTACATGCAGTACTTTCACTAACTGAGACCTGGACTGAAATTCTGGGCCACCAGTGGCAGTAGTTATACTAGACTGGAAGTAGTAAACGAAAATAAGGCAATATGCTTCCTAACTATTTCCAGAGTACAACACTTGTATGGAAAGCTTGTAGGGAAATCAAGCAGTTTTCATGCACTTTCTACTCAAATGGTCAGAAACGGACATATAAGAGCATTAGGTCTTCTGTTCTTCAAGTTCTTCTCTCCAGTGAGGAAAAAACACTTTCATGAAGATTTAATTTAACTGTAAAAGATCTCTGTGGATAAAATCACTAATATGAATCTCAAAAGGGATGTTTCTGAGAGATGAAAACTTTCAGAGGAAGCAGCGTTGATTTGATTATAAGTGTACAAAGCTCAGAATTCCCAGTGGTGTGATAATCCTTAAAATGAAAATGTTTCCTAAACAGAACACTCTGTATGGGAACATCTTTCAACACACACTTATCTGAAGTTCTTTACAAACAAAATTCCTATCAACAACAAATTCTTCTGGGATAAAAGAGATCTATTAGAATTAAAGTCATGAGTAAAAGACAAGCTCAACAAGCCTATGGTGTTTTGGAGGACATGATCAATTTTATTACAAAAATAAAATTAAATGTATACTACTGGAAAATGTGTGTCTGTCTCTAGAAAAATACCACTTTTTTCTGAAGGATCAGTACAATCTGGAAGGATACTCTATTAATATATTAGTGAATACAGAAATTTGAATGGACGAGTACTAGAGTATAAATCATACTGGTCCACTGCTCAAAACTAGTAAACAATTATAGCAGAAAATTTGTAGAAACAGTATGCAAACAAAAACATCAAAGAAATCATACGTGAAAGGCTTATTTTCCGATCTTTGCCAACTTGCTCTTCAAAAATTGTTTTCTTGTCCTTTGCCTTCTCTTTTTTTTTTTCTTTAAGACAATGATACATTTTTGCTTGTTTTTAGGGCTTCTCAATTTTTTGCTTACTACTTCCCAGTCCTTTGGGAATATTATCTCATGTGGAAATCATGGATTTGTGTTTTCCATAATGAACACCATTGTGTCCTTGTGCCTGTCCCCTGCCGCAGCACTTTTTATTCTCTCTGCTTTTTAAAACATCTGGAAGAGCAAGTAACTGGATCATGTAGGAATGTCTCATCTTTAGGAAGATATTGTGAGCTACCAATCTTTCTAGCACGTAAATGTTGGAAGTAAAAGAATATCAAATCATCTTCTAGTGATAACAAATATATACAGCTTTGCCACTGTGAAACAAGTCACCAAGAAAGAAGTTTCTTGATATTAGACTAGAGTAAATGTCACATCAATTAATAATTCAGTAATATTTCTTCAGCTACTATTTTCGCAAGAAATGTCTATATTTGCCAGTGTTTGGACAAAAGCAGATAATGGAATGAAGTTTTAGAACTGCATTCAGACAACTGGAAGTTATGCTTGTCTTAAAATGTCTGCCTGTTTTTACATTGTATTTTGATTGTTGATTTCATGGTATAGTCAGTAACTACACTCAATAGTATAGATTTTTCAGCTTTAATCTCACTATCTTCATTTCATGAGGAGATTGTGATGACTGACTCCCATTTACTCTTGAGTTCAGCATTCAGATAATTGCCTAATAAAACACAGTCAGTGAGGACCCTTAAAGAATGCCACTTTTTTTTCGGTTGTTACTGTTTTAAACACAAATCTTGACAACCAGGTTTGGATAGCACACATAAAGTGGTATTCAGAGTGCAAAGGAGATTTGTATATATGCATGAAAACTGATACCTGTATTATCTCAGTTATCAACCATCTCATAAAAAGATTATTTATATTTTCCAGTCCAAGAGGAGGTTAAGATGCAGTCAGATCTGTAAGTAATTTAATAAAAATGTAAACAATTAATCATTAGTTCATATTTCACGTTTTAATGTTTGTTTTATTGGTTGCTCTATTTTCTCACAGGTTTTTTTGAGGCTTGTCTAAAAGAAAATATGCTATTCATTTGAGCCAAACCACAGTAAAATGATTCTGCCTAACTCTAAAAAACCCAATCATTCCTTTTCATATTTTATAATAACATATGACATGTCAATTTAAACAAAATACACAATATTTGCTGACTGTAGTAAAAGGTTGATATTAAAATAAAGTATGCTGCTGTTAAGACCAGATAATTGAGCATACTGAAGTGCAGGTAGTATCTGCTATAGCAAATGCAATACAAAGCCCTCATATTTTCCTAACAAAGGGTGCTCATACAGATAATATTTGGTATCTAGCACTTTCTCGGTGTGACTGTTTAGCAGAAATCTCTATTTTTTGTACACTTATGCCACAATAAATTTAAAAATATGTGTATCAGACCTAAACAGTTTAGTGCCAAAAAATATTGTAAAATATTAGTGAGGTCTTTTTTCTGGCAATGCTGTGTGTGTCTGTGTTTGTGTATGTCTGTGCCTGTATTTTTAAAAGAAATTTTACTCCCTTGAGTTTGATTTGATTCTTTCTAAATTTACCCTGTGTGAACCACCATATGTTCTTCTATTTCCTATATTAATCAAAAAATGCATAAACCCTCCAAGTCCTAGTACTCCAGTATTCTAGTGCAGTAAAAATGCTTCTTGCTCTCAGTCCAAATATTTTACAGAATTCTCAAATTTTTAGACAAGCTATTTTGCACTCCTTTTTTCCTGTAAAATTTTTCTCTCTCTTTCACTCATGCCATATGGACATGTATCCTACTGTGTTTAGTTTAACACAAAACTCTCTATACTTCAGGCTTCTTGTCTTTTTGCTTTTCCCCCAAGCACTGCATGGAGTGTAATCATTTGTATTTGCTATTTCATGCCTTAAATTGTGCTTACCTTGTCCAGGTTAACACTTGCCCCTGAAGTACTAGATCCCAGAAAGAGCTTTTTTGAGGTCTTACTAGAGCTCTGCTAAAACTTTTTTACCCAGATTCTTTCCAGGTTGCCTCCTTACTTACCAGTCCTGCTCCTGACATATCAGTCTAAATCATTCCCTATAGTAATCGTGTTCTTTCCAACTTTGTTCCATACTCTGCTGCCCCTAACAGCAAATAATGGCTGCTCAGAGGGAGGAAACGTGGTGGCAATAGTGCAGTCACTTTACTCATTCCCCACCCAGTGCCATTCAGGCCACCTCTGCACAGATCTAGAGGACAGTCTGGCTGTGCAAAGGCTCCTGTTGTTCTGCTGTCTGACCAGTGACACACAGCAGAACACACCCCAGTCTGAACTGGCTGTCTTCTCATCTCCTTTCTCCCCATTTCCACCCGTGCAAAACTGCATTTGCCCCTGCAAATTTTTACTAATTTATGAAGAATCAATCTCCTTAGGCCCTTGTAGCACAGAAGCATCAGCAAGAAACAGGTTTTGGATGTTCGGCCAAACAAAACTCCAGGTGTTCAAGTGTTCCGTTTCGCTCAGATTACAGGCTCATTATTCTAACAGTGTATTTGGTTCTGTCATACTTTTTATGTATAATGCAAACTTGAAAGTGATATACTACATTCTTTTCAACACATTTTTACTGCAGTGAATCTGTGACTTATCGTTGTCTAATAGGTAGAGCTGCAAGAAGTAAACTGTTTTGCTATGCATTCCTGCACACAGTTTTTGTTATATTAATGATACAAGCTGTATGGTTCTTGAAGCAGGAGTAGGGAAAGAATGCTATTTCATTTTGGGGTGCCTGTGAATAAGAAGTGTAAAAAACTTCCTATTCATATTGTTAAAGGTTCTAGAGGAAAAAAAAAAAGCCAAACAAAGACCAAAATCCCAAAGCAGTATGGGTTTGCCCTTTTGAAAATGAAACAGAACAATCCACTCCAAGAGATTCCATATTTTATATGTTTGGATAAAATCTGTGTTTGGCTTATCTTTTCAAAGATAAGCTTCACAAGAATTCATGTTGTTTTGCCTTTTGTCTAGAGGTCCTCTAAATTTTAATGGCTTATATTATACCTATGGTTCATCACTGAAATTTACCTTAGTTTTTGAGGTCTCTACAGTAATTGCCTCTTGAAAAGGTCTGCTCATCTGTTGCCACATTAGCATGTTAACTGTTCATTAAACTTTGGAATGTCTCATCCATGTCCAGTGAGCTGTGACATGGGAAAATAGTGGGAGGAAATACTGTTGCGAGTCTACCTGCAATATCTGCTTAACTTTACCACTTCTTTTTCTTGTGACTGCTTGTCTGCCATGTTGAAATAGTATCCTGAAAAATTTTGAAGGGATTTTTGGGTCCTATAGACTTTAGAATAAAGTAATGGATATGTTTGCACACCTTTTGCAGCCCATGTGTAAAATCTGTAATCTGATAGGTAAAAAAAAATTTACATACAACCAAATTTGAACTTCATAAGGTTTTTTTTTTCCCTCTTCTGCAAATAAGTTGCAACACAGTATACAAGTAAAATTCAACTCCTGGTCAAAAATTTTGTCTTTTTCTTTTAGGGAAATCGAAACTCCAGAGGGACCATAACTGAGATAGAATTTTAGTGTAGGGTTTTCCAGAAGGGGAAAATAAATATGAGAACTTTAAAATAGATATAAATACAATAATTTTTTTTAAATTTACCATTTATGTAGTCTTTTTCAGAGAGGGGAAAAATACTTGAGTTTTAGTTCTGTTTTGCCTCAAGACAGTGTGCTCAGAAGTAGATGATTATCACAAGACATATTTGAGGAATTAATTTTTAACATTGTCTATAATTTCCTTAAAATACTTTTACATAAGTACTGTGGCCAAAATCTTGATTCTGTAAATATTAATAGAGAATAATTTTGCCTCAAAATGGAACTGAAGTCTATGTGAGTGAGGATAAAGAGAAACTAGAGAGTTCTTCATACTGAAAGTATGTATCTTGAAAACCTTGTCCTGCTTCTTCCTCCCCCTTCCCATCCCTCATCAAACATATGAAAGGCTGAAGCCCACTTATCTCAAGCACTGTCTTTCACAATTTCCCAGTGTGATTGCTACACTCATTTGGAATACTTGGCTGATAGATCCCCGGCTTTCATCTTGTGACAATGGAAAGGAGGGCATTCTCAGCAACAGGCCAATAATAAGAAACAAATTCCTACAAAGCTGATCCCAAACAAGTGGAGCCTTTTTCACATGACTTTCAAGCTCAGTACAAGGCATATCTATATTAACTGGCATTCCCCAATAGATATATAATAATGACACTGAACACAGGAGGAGTCATCCTCCAGAAGATTATGGTAAAGAAACAGCTTCAAAGCAGAGAAAGAAAACTGGTACCTTCCAGAAGCAATTTTGATGTATCTTTAATCACTTCGATGTGCTCAAATACTCCAATGATTAGTGCCATAGATATACCTATAAATAAATCACAGAATGTTGGAAAACATCTCTGAAACATAAACTGAAGTAGTCATCATCTGTAATGCACATGAGAAATATTTAATTAGCTGTGCAAGTGAGCTGACATGCAAGTACAGTATGTTAATTTGCAGAATTTTCTTTGAGGAACACAAGCTGTTCCTGAAGTGTATGAAAATGAAAGTAGCTTATACAAAATTAAGTTCTGAGATCAATGGCTGAACTTCTTTAGCATCTCTAAGTAGCACTTGGTAAAAACACTGCAGTTAAGAGTTGATCAGTAATTTAATTAAAAATTCAAATGTCAAAATGTGATGTTATTACCATTATAATATTATTCCAGTAATTGCAGGACTGTTGCAAATGAAGAAGACCAAAAAAAAAAAAAAAAGTAAGTTAACAGATCAAATATGCTACAAAAGTGAATAAAATAAAATGACAACAGCAAAAAAAAAAAGACAAATAACAACTAGACAAAAAAGTGTTACTATTAAAATGAAGTTGTCAAGAATTGGAAATATCTCATGATCTGTAATACTGTAATAAAATATTAAGTTCTTATTGCCAAATGCCATACTGTCATCTAAAATAATGAGGAGGGAAAAGAACTATGATCACTAGGTAAGATTTCAAGAGATCTTCAACTCTTGTAAGTGGAATAGAACAGTTTCATTCTATGCTGGAGATGAAAATCTACCCTACTTGGAAACAATCAAAGAGATTATTATTAACAAGGTGTTTGGGAAGTTAAGAACAGAATATCTTTTCAAGAACTTTACTAAGAAATAGAAGGTTAGAAATAGCATGATAGTTAGCAATGGAATTTGAACCACATAAAGGCTTCTTAAGGGAGGGTGCTGAGAAAGTAACCACTTTAAAACCTCCAGGAAATGTGGCACTGAAGAAGTGATGATTAATAGTGGCTGTTATGTGGCAGGAGAATCAGAAAAAGGAAAATCATCAAACGTAAGGTAGAGTGAAACTGCTTGTGTTTTTATATAAAGTGATATTAATTGAATCGTGTAGGCAGACTGGGGAGTAACTAGACTTGTAATAGGACAAGGATAATTAACACTTGCAAGAAGGAAGGAAAACACACTTGGGTTAAGCATCGCATTAGATGTTTGCTGCAATCTTTTCTGTAATCAGGAAAGTTCCATTTATTATTCACTAAACAAAAGATTCAAATTGATTTTAAAAGACTGACTATGTGAAGGAAGAAAATGTTTCCAAGCTACTTTCTAAGTGATAGATTTATATGTGAGAGTATCAACATTAAAAAGGATTTCTCAATTTCAGAATGGAAAATAAATTACATAGTACACTGAGTTTTTATGTCACTATGATCAAAATCTTACACTGATATTTAGGAGGTTAGCAGGGAAAAATAGTTATATGTTGCTCAAGGGGGATGAAAAGCATAACTATAAAACCAAAATCATCTGAATTAAAGATTATTATACAATAGAATGGCGGCACATATTTCTAATTGCACTCTTACAGTTTCTTCTGATTTTGTGCCCTAATACTGAGGTAAATTTGGGGTTGATGAAAATCTTTTCTAAAAATAGGATGTAAATCAGATAAGGTAGTCTCTGAATTGCAACAATTTAAAAAGAAATGTATAATCTCATATTATTTTACGCCTTCCTTTTATTTTTTGACTGGTATTTGTCCACTGGTAGATATATGTGAATTCAATTTAATCATACAGAAGAAATATTAACAATATATTTACAAAATTAATAAAAATATATCATTTTATTTCAGATTTTGAGAACAAACACAGTGAACTTTTACCAGAGAGTTATATGCAAAAATTAAACCATGTTTAGCTAAAAGCAGAGATACAATAACTACTAAAAAGGCAAGGAAAATGTCAGACTATGGCATTTAAGGATAGAAGGCATAGTTAAAATTGGAGAAATAAAAAATACAGCTTTAAAGTGTAACAAAATTGTAGATATAAATTTTTAAATACCTAGTAAAACATATGTCAGTGAAAGAATAACAGAAAGAAGCAAGATGTTTAAAAGAATATGATTTGGAAGGGTGTTTTAGGTTAACTAGAAAAGAAAGGTCCAAAAGAGTTTCCTCAAGAATACAAATTGACTTCGAGAAAGTACGTGTAATAAGATGGGAAAAATAAAAATGGCTTAGAAATAGAAGGCTAAGTGGGAAGTGTGGTGAGCATGAGAACAGATTCTGCTTCATGTTGGGGAATCTCTATGAAAATAAGGAAGGCAGGATGAAGTACAAATTATATAGCAATAACATTGCCAAGAACTAGTCTGTATTGTAGGTTGACTTACTGAACATAAATAAGTTTTGCACAAATTTTAAAGTAATCACTTGTTACAAGCATTGTCTATAAGAAAACATAATTGTGTCTGAGATAAAAAGAGTAAATTATATAAGAAGTAAAAAAGGAAAAAAAAAAAGGAAAAGATTAGAAAGCCCCAGACCGGGAAGCTTCAGAGGAAAGAAAAAAAAATCCAACAACAGTATAATAGATGCATTGTAACTAGAGAGAAATAAGGATGATTAATGGAAGGTGAAATTAAAAGAAGTGATGTAAGAGCAAAGAGTACTACAAGGTCATCTATAGCAATGAGCTATATGAACCCTGACATTTTTACAATGGGTTTTCAACAGAGTGAACTGATCCTAAAGTATAGCAGCTTGAGTGGGACAGAGTAGAAAGAAAGAAAAGGTTATGTTGCAGCATGATGGAAAAAAAGCTTGTCTTAAAAAATTAAGTCTTTTCAACAGCTAAAGCCTCAGAGAGTTCCTTAGTGACCTGATATGTCAAATGGATTTTTGTCCCTTGCTTGGTATTTTCAGTTCACTGCATTCTCTTACCCCAGGTTTCAGTAAATAATATCTAAAAAAATTAAAAGGCTCTAAACGTTTAATTTAATGTCTTGCCTGCATTGAGTTTCTCCATCTACTTAGTGTAAACATCTTAGGATTTCTTTAGGACTATGTGCTTTTTGACAATTGATGGCAATCCAAGGGTCTCAAAATGCAGGAAAAATATCTAGTTCAAAGTATCAGTCCCTACAGCTATGGATTTCGACTGGAGATCGTATCTCAAAATCACTTTTTGTAGTAACCTACTGCTCTACTAAACACTAGTAACACAAATCAATCTGGCATTCCCAGAAGCCCAGGGAGAATTCTCACACAGCTTTCACTGTAAATGCATTCAGGTTGCAATAGTTGATCTAGAATCAGGGTTTCTCAGAAGAGCATGCTGCTAAAAAAATAAACTCGTGGAAATAGAAAAAAAAAAATTAAAAAAAAAATAAAAGGAGATTAATCTACAAAATTGCAAAGTTGTCCGATCAGAAATGTGTATACCTGCCTTCCTCCGCCAGGCAGAGGATCAATGAGAATGCATTGCTTGGACTGCCAATCACATTATAGTGTTTGAAAATTATCAGGTTTTTGGTTTTTAACTTGCAAATTTTATCCCTTTTCACATAGTATAGAAAAAATCCCTCCTCTTTCATCTTGCAATATCACTATTGCTTCTGCATGTGAAAGCAGATTGCTCTTATGTTTTGTTTTCTCAGGCACTTTGACTGAGGTGAAAGCGAAATATGTGAAATACATGCATTGTGATCTAGATAATGGTATTGTTTTGTTTTGTTTTTTGTTTCACAAATGAATGGGGGGAAAGGGTACATTCTTATTACTTCAGCACAAGCTGAATCTTGGGAAGGGGTGATGTAGTTCAAACAAAAGAACGGGCACAAACTTTAGCTCATCTCTTGAGAATGTTGCAATATTTCAGGTACAGCACAACAGGAAAAAAAAAGGCAGCTTCGATGGGCCTGTTTGACACCCTAAGGAGAATCAGGTGATTCTGCTTGTTCTTGTGCTTCTGCAATGCTTCTGATACCCATCTGCAATGGTCCTAGCATGTGAAAGAGAGGAAAGTACTTGAACGTCCCATCAGCACCAGATATAAAGACAGAAGAGAAAGGGAGCTGCTCAAAGCTGTTTCCTGTCCTTCTCAAAATGCTGCTTAAAGACATTGCTTATTTAATGCTTCTTATGGGGAGAGAGAGGGACATTCAGGATCTGAATTTTAAATAAAATAGTGCAACTATATTCAAGTCCTCTTTGGACAGTCACATGCATAATTACATCATTTAAAATATATTAAACCTTAGGGGAGAAAGGAAATTATTATATTGTTTGCTTAATCCATTTTAAAAACAATATTGAGTTTCTTGATGGTTCTGAGTTGACAGGTCCTTATGATCTTGTGATTGTTGTCAGCGACTCCTTTGCCTGCTCTGTTCTTCAGCCTTGTATGCCGTACAAGACTTAGACCTACTGAGAGTTTGTGTTGTATAATATTTAATTAGGTCGTTACTCATTTTGTTGTTGATACCTGAAATTTAATGAAATGGCTTCTAAGAGTGCCAGTGGTAACAATAAATTATATCTACCCTGCATTAATAATTAAAATCTGCCGTTTAAAATGCCGTTCAGGGGTGTGGTCTCAGTTACTGACTGGAACCTATGTACTTAACTATAGGTGTTAACCATCTTAAACTCTGAGAAATTACGTATTTGGACATATGTATATTTCAATTTAATTCTAAGATTTAGGGAATAGTTATTACCAGTGGAAAGGGCAATGGTCTGTCATTAGGCCTCTTGTCATTTGGGATGACTTGCATTTTGCTTTCATAAAATTGATTGGTTTCTGCTGAAAGTAAGCTGCTCAAAGACTTGGCAAACAGCATGAATCTAAGGGCCTTCTGTACATGGTATACGTCCATTGCCTAGAAATGTGGAGACACATGACCTATATTTCTAGATAATGCTCCGTACTGGCAGCTAACCCGCCTGTATATTTTGTTTTATGATTAAACACATATTGATGGGTAAAAGAGGCCTTTGTGCTTTTTCTATTAAATTTTTCTATTAGGCAGCTTTTAGCTTACTTACTGCACAATTAGTCTTCTTGCTTCTCACAGGAGGGCCCATTTCTTGTCTTCTCCTAGGATTATCTGAGGTTGATCTCACTCCCTCTTGTTGCAATTTATGTATTTAGGGAAGAAGGTTATCTTGCAGTTTGAATACAGAAGGCAGAGTCTAGGGAATTTTAGCTTCCAACACAGTCTCACTGAGCACTTGAAAGCTCTTCAGACCACAATTCTCTGTCCAAATTCTTTTACTGGCCTAGCTGAAGTCTTTCACTTTTGGGAACCCAGCTGAAGATGTTCAGTTCAATTGAGTTACCATTCCTTACAATGTTGAATTCTGTTCTTAATTATATCCTCCACTGATACAATGGAGACAAAAATTTCTTGCAAGATTCCCATTAAAAAAAAAATCAAATTACCAAATAATAGATATGGTAGTATAACTTGCAGCCTTTAAGCAAACACAAAGAATTTTAATGCATATTAATTACAAATTTAAACCATACATTTTAATTGCCTTTTTAAAACTAATTCTCTGTGGGCAACTTTTGAATAGGAAGAATAAGGGACATAGAGGATGTTTAAGTGAAGAGACACTATTTCTTTTCCTAAAGAAATAAAAAACAAGCAAGTTTTCATGATAGCTCAGACTTCTCTCAAGTCTTAAAAAGAGCAGCATTCAGCCTGTCTCCTGAGAGTTTTCTAAACAAAGTTACTGTTGATGCTCCCTCCACAGACCTGGCCAGAGAAACCTATAAAGCATTTTTAATTCCCAGATTGTTAATACAGAAACATCATGAAAATATGAAAAGCTGTGTCTGTGACTGCCTGTGAAGAGGCAGAGGAAAGAACAGTGTTACTAAGGTAGAAATTCCTTTCACTACCAAAGGAAAGGGGTGGGTGAGACTTCCTGTGATGACTTTGGAGCAAGCACTGGGTTATACATGGGAAGATACGAAAAGGAAAACAAAGATCACATGTGTATTCACCACCACCATAAGCAACATTTCCCTACCTCTGCCTGCCTCCCTCTCCAGAAATATTATTCTATCTGTTAAACAAAGAAAGAAAACAAAATCCAGCAGGGAAATCTATGCCTTCAACGGGCTTTAGGAAGATTCTGGCAAGGCTCAGACCTCTCTCATCAGAGCAAATAAGCCTGTTTTTATCAACAGAATGAAAACATTAAATAGCAGTTTCTACCCATATCTGCATTTTTAGTTCCTCTTTCAGACTGGGGGGTCAGAAGAATAAGCTTTTTTCTGATCCCTGTTACAACACTGTCAGCTGCAAAAAGTCATCTGCTCCATCAGAGGACCTAAATGCAACTAAACAGAACCCACAGGGACAAGCAGAGAATTCAGACATGCATACAAAGGAATCACAAGAACATTAATCTTTTCAAGAACCAACTGACAGTACATTTCAGAAAGCACATATAACTCAATTAATGTTTGTGCTCACAAAACCTTTTAATTTATGAACTATAGCTCTTGGGGTTTGCTAAACAATTAAAATCAAATCTAACTTCTCCCCTAAATTTTGCAAAGCATATTTTATAAGTTTAATTCCTGCAACTTCAGCAGGAACAGTTCATCTACATGACCCTGAGAGTAAGAAAGGAAATCTTATTGCTCAGTGATCTTTTGTCATCAATGGACAAAAATTAAATGCTTTTGCTAATCCTTTCACTCTCACTAGCCATTGACCATGAAGCTTTGTTGACCTTGCTGGAAACCCTGGCAAGAATTATTGAGAGGCACTTGAGCGAGCTATTCTTTTCTCTCAGGAAACAACCAGAGGGTAGTAGCTGCTGATTGCTCTTTTGCCTCGATGTGGTCTTATGCAAGATACCCTGTTCCTTCTATTTGATATATACTCTACATTGTTAGAGCAATTCAGCAATATGTTGTAAACACTGCTTTTGGATCTGATCTGAACTGTACAGTCATGGCCACGGTGAAAGTGGAACTATAGTTCAAATCAGATAAAACAGGGTTGTTACTGCCAAATTACTTGAAAAACCTTAGGAGGAGATGAATAAGCTATTTCTCTGCTAATGTCAATATTTTTAACTTGCTTTTCACAGTAAGACCAACTGTTTAAATGTCTGGGTATTTTTAAATGGCCAGCAGCAGTTATTCTTTTCTTAAGTGGTTTTCAAATATCGTTTTGAGTGAGGAACTTCACTGTGGTAATACCTGGTGTGCCCCTTCAATGCTGGAATTTCAGTGTTGCACCTTTTAGCTGTGGCTACATACAGAGCTCTTTCAGTTTCTCACCTGGTGGCCTGTAGCAATTTGGACCCATCCAGCTTCAAAAATCACTTCTACTTTAAACGGCCACTGATTAGACAAACGGGGATGACCCAGCCTAATGGCTTACTGCCACTGGAGGAGGTAGTTGTGCTCTCTCCTTCCCTCAGGTACCTTCTAGAGCCTCCCTGGTGTGTACTGTAGCACACCTCTGGTTATTTGCTGAGCTGTTTAAGTTCTCTAAATGGGTACAAAATTCACCCAGGAGTGAAAACCATCTTGTTTTCTAAGATAAGCTAATTTGTTGATGCATTTTTATTTTCTTAAGTATCTTCCTAAAAGGGAATTAAGAACTATAAATTAGGGTCTGGCATGCTGTTTTTAGAACTTCTTAATAAAGCCATTCTTCAGTGTTGTGAAGTTTGATGGCCTCCAAAGGATGCTGCAGGAAACACTGACATTACCTTTTGCCATGTGGGGAATGTGACATAGGCCAGAGGGTAGATTTTACTTCTTTAATTGCCACTGGCTTAAGATATTGTTCATTTTCTATAAAATTGTGTTTTGGTTCATGTTATCTGTGTATACAGAATATGATGAGTGAATTTTAGAAACTACATGGAAGGTTTATTCAATAAATGAAGCCATTCCACAGTTCCTTGAAACTTTCCTAATTCCTATTTACAAGAGTACCAAAGTCCCATTAAAAAAAGGAGGAAAAAATCAGTAGACACTTTTTTTTCAGTGATGAAATAGGTTAATTTCATAGCTGACTTGAAATCTTGTGACAAGTTATGGTATTCTATTATGCCATTATTAGTAGAAGACATAATCCCTTGCAGCTGTGGTAACTCATGATAACGCACAATATATACCCATCAAGATATCTCCTGACAGCAATGAAATTAACTCGTGTCACCCCTGTGTCTAACAGAATGTGCTTGCAGCTTCTTCTTAGTATGCTGTTTTAGATACCAATGAATTGTTATATGAGAAAAATGCATCTATTAGAAACAATTGCTTATACCAAAATTTTCACTGGCTTCACTGTACATTTGATGACAGATGTTTCAAGCAAGGTAAGCAGACATTGTAGGTAAATGATTGAAAGTAAAAGAATTCATAGTTATTGCTTGCTTCTTAACTGTATGTTATCCTGAACTTCAACAGGATCTGTAGAACTGCTCTGCACAGTCATTTCCAACATATTCTTGGTGAGGTTGAAATCCATTTCTGTGTTCTCTGACTCAGAATCAATGGGTGAGCCGAAGCCTAAAACCATTACCTGTTGTAAGGAGCTATTCTGAAATTATAGGATGATGAAAAAACTGTTACTTACAACTTCGTTTTATCTCCTAAACTAATACTTCCAGTACAGAATTATCTATGTCACTGTGAAGCTTTGAGAACATGTTTTTTTATGGCTAGTTCCAAATTGCTGGAATTAAAATATATTTTACAGCATTTCAAGGGGGAGGAAGAAGGCAAATCAGATGATAGCAAACACATTTCAGCAACACTTTAGGACTGTACTTTTAATGACTTTTTAAAATAAGTGTTTTGCAATAACAATTAAATAAGCAAAGAGATAAAAGCCAGTATTTACTGTCATGCATATTCTCACTTTCTGACAGGTTTCCATAATCAAACACTTCCCACATCACAAACATTATACAAACACTCTGTAGTCCCAGCACAGTTATTCCCAACTTTACTTCGTGTACTGTTTCCCTGATGACTAGACCAGTTCTGACTTTCATTTTTTATTTAAAAACAACAACAGCTGAACTCCAAATTAGTTTCATGGAATACCCTGAATTTAGCACCTTTAATAAAATGGAAAAGTTGAAAGGAGCCTGGTCACAAGGGGAAGTGTTACTTAAAGCTTGAGTTTGGCCATCAGCATTACAGAAATAAAAGACAGCTTTAAAAATAGAGACTACTGGCTTTATCACTGGTCTGCATTGCTTCCCTTGTGGCTAAGCAGCTTGTAGCTTTAAATTTTTATTAAATAAAAAGAACAATAGAATGCTTTATTTTTTTTTTTCCTTGATTTGGGCAGATCCTATTTTAGGAAACAAAAGCCAATAACTGTATAAAAAAAACCAGAATACTAACTGTGCAAAAGGTGTGATTCTTAACATTTACAAGTTAGAAAAGTATTAATTATTCTTATAAATAAAGCATATATTCATTTTGAGACTCAAGCATTTGACAGTACGAATTGACACAAGCTGGATTTAGAAACACCAGGGTTTTACAGACTGTATTTCATACAAGGTGACAATATAAATTGTAAATTTATAATAAGTAATTAATGAAGATGTAGGAAATAGTGTAGCTGTGTTCCAAAGACTAGTGCAATTACATCTTAACAGAAATAAAAATTGGTTATTGACACTAAAACTCCACCATTTAGGCTTTCAAAGAGGCACGCAGAATTTTAATGGCAATCTACTGAAAGGCTAATATCCTTTGCTGGACTTTGAAAATGTAAGGATAAATGTTTAAAAGGCAGAGGTTACTGGGGGAAAGGTGTGTCAGTGAGAGTGTACGGTGCTGCAAGAATTTTGATTGCACTGCTTTGGGACTGCTGTGTGGATCTTGCCTTCCAAACCTTCAGACACCTCTACCCCCTCTAAGACACTGAACCTCTTAACCGATACATTGATTTAAAGTTGTTTTAGAGAGGCCAGCTGTGATCCAGCTGAAAAAGGTTAGATGCCTGAACCTATAAAAACAAACATGAGAGAGTATCTTTGCTACACTGAAGTGTCTGCCTCCTTCTTGGGTTTTTCTCAGCCTGTTTCCAAGTCTCTGTGCCTGGCCCTCCTCCCAGAAACTACCTGCTACTGTTCCTGCAGGTGTTGTACTCCTGCTCTGGAGAAAAGATTGCAAAAATATGTAAATGGGATGTAAACAGACAGAATTTTCACCATTTCAGAGCTTTTTTTAGAAATTGTATGTATTTTTCAATGGCTAGCTTATCCTGCAGCTTTCAGTTCCCTTAAATATCACATTGCAGTATTATGTATTTTCCTCTCCTCAGCTTCTGTCTTTGTACTGCCTGGGTTGGAAGTACCTTCCAAGGTAGGTGTGAGTCTTACACTGCATTTGTTGAGAAACAGTGTAAATTTGGGGAACCATGAAGTCAGTGGAAAAGGTAGCACCTGGAACGGCAAATATCATCAGAGGAATTAATAACAAATCAGAGAAGGTACTTTCTTAATAAAAAACAAACAAATAAATAAGAATTTATATACTACAACAGGGACCTAAACAATAAAAGATCTGTAAAACTAATTGCTGAGGATCAATTTCTGTTCAGGAAAGAATTCTGAATGGATCAGGTACAGAGGAAGACTACTAGGATGATCAGGGGAAGGAGAAGAGGAGGTGTTGAAAAAGCTTGGATATTGTTTAGCCTAGAAGAATGAAAGCTGACTGCAGGATACTATGACATAAAAACATCAGAAGTTTAAAACACCAGGCTGACAGAGGAGCTGTAATAACTGGTGTCAACATTTTTAACTGGTCATGAACAATAATGGTCTTGAAATAGTAAGATTACTTATAATATTCACAAATTCTGAAGCATCTAAACACTATTAGATTAATGAGATGAAAGATCATATCTGTTTGTGATAGCAGGGACTTGATTTAATGAGCCAGATTGTCCCTTCCTGTCTAAAACTGATGCAAGTTATTATAATTTAAAATTCCTAGTAAAATATACATTTTGATTGAGGCAGCAAGATCAAGGCATCAAGCAGATGACTCAGATCTGTTAAAATAGCTCACTTGGCCCACCCAACAAAAAGGTTAAATTAAGCTTTTTCATTAATGTTAAAACTTAAATAACATTACTGAAATCTTCAGTTCTCTGAAAAGTTGTAAACTGATCTGAATACACTGTTGTCTTTGGCAAATTATTTTGCTGATTGAAAGTTTCCTTTATTTTTGTATGGATCAATTTTCTTTGGCTTGTTCTTTATAAAAGGACAAAAGGATAATTGAGAAGGCACAGAATGTAGCATTGTTTTTGTCATTCTACCAGTGCAGTGGTGCAATACGTTTCTTTTGGAAACATAAGGAATAAAGTAAATGGTGAGGATGGAATCTCCAATATGAGCTTCAAGGTTTTTATATGAATTTTTGAAGTAATTTTCTTTTCCCATATGACAACATCTCACTTTCAGAGCACATTCTTTTTAATAGAATTAAATGCTGTGAAACTAGAAAAGTTTTGTAGCAGTAGAAGCAGTAAAAACTAAAGATGGAGAAGCAGCACCAAAACTGCTGAGGAAGTTAGAGCTCTGGTACTTGAAAAGACAATCTATCCTTGCAAAATATTTTTTAAGGTATATTATTTAATAAGCGTGTTCTGTGTCAGCTGTTTACTCCAGTGTTTTATTCTGAAAAAGTAAATTATGGATGTGAGTAGTTTGGGAAAATATTTTCCAGGGAAGAAGGCTGAGAGCTAACTGAATTAATTGTAAGTTGATGATGCAAATTAGGGGAATGTATTTTTTCCCTGATTACTAAATATGTTTAGTGAAAATCAAATTCATTATTAAAAAATAAACACACAAGCTATAATTAAACTGTATTTACCTTTGACATATGCCTGTTAGCTGAAAACATCCCCAACTGTTGGTTATAAACTTTCTGATGAAAGTCTCTCCTGCCAAAACCCTGGTGTTCTGTAGAAGATTAAAGCAAGTAACTTGTGGTTTCTTTATTATAGCTGGCTCTGACAGCATGTATAAACTGACGGGAAATTTCCATTGAATCCATGGTGTTTCAGGATTCTGCTAGATGTGCATATGCACATACAGGAAGGTGCAGTGGAATTTTAGCTCTAACAGGAAATGGTGGAATACGAAGTTCTGCAGAGAGAGGGCTTTGGGGATGTCCTGATTCCCTACAAAATCTGTAGAAGGAGGTGAGAGTACCTGGCTACCTACGTCAGTCTTGGCACAAAGGAGTATTTTCTTCTTTCCTCCCTTCCACAGAAAACAAAATGTAAGCATGTACCTGTCAGAGCAATTCCTAAACAGGCATTAAATGAGCTAACTCTGGAACTGGAAGCAATAAAGCTGCTTCAGACTGAGGTTACGCCTGAGCTAATTGCCCAGGTGCAGTGCTATGCTTCAGAGGCTACACTGCTCCAAGTAATTGTAAACTTACCTGCTCAGGGATGTCTAACATATTGCTTCATTGTAATATTTAGACATAACTCAAATGAATCATCAAAAAGCCAGAAAATATAAAAACTGAGGTTCTTTCAGTTATTTTATATGGTCACCTGTGGTATGTGCATTGCAGTAGCATTCTTAATTGCGCAGCAACTGTGTATTATTCTTCTGGGGTCACTGCCTCATTCACTGAACACACTTGGTGTCTAAGTCTAAGCTGCACAGTGAATTGCCATGATATAAAGCGTTGTGTATTATACTTTGTAATGTCTGAATGATGTCTTGTGAAACAGAATGATGTCTACTGCTTCCTGTACTGAAATAGGTATATAGTGTGCAGTGAATGGATGTAGGATCAGCTGCAAGGTAAAGATGACTTTCATAGACATCTGGCTTTCATCTCTTTCTTTTCCAGAAACTTTGTGAATGACTTGCTGGAAGATCCAAAGGATTTGATTTCTCCATTTCAGTTACTCATTAGTAAAATGGAGGATCATAATCCTTCTTGGTTAAACAGGTTTTCTTAATAGGTAGTGTATAAAGCTTTATGAAGCAAACTAAAATCTAATGGAGCATCAAATGAAAATCTAAGAAAGATACTAAAATCTTTTTTCATTGAAGGGCTTGGCCAGCATGAAGTACAGGAGTCACAATCGACATAAAAACTAGTGTTGAATACTCTTTTCTTTCAACAATGAAGGCAAAACCAGCATGTGTTTACATAAAAATAAAATACAATTAACACACAAATTACTCTGTCCCATATCATGACTTTTTAGTGTTTTTCTAGCAGACCTCTTATATTCAAACCTCTTATATATCAAAC
This sequence comes from Rhagologus leucostigma, assembly GCA_013397725.1. Taxonomy (NCBI): domain Eukaryota; kingdom Metazoa; phylum Chordata; class Aves; order Passeriformes; genus Rhagologus; species Rhagologus leucostigma. Next base: position 1,601,816 of record VZTD01001193.1, on the reverse strand, counting down.
TTATATTATAATGTGGCTTTCCATACTTTTGTTCTTCCATCCCTGATGTACTTGAAGGTAAAACAGTCTCTTTTCAATAACCTTTCCTTAAATAAGCTGTCTAGAAAAAGAAATTAAACACTGGAAGTGTTCAAAAAATGTGTGGATGTGGTACTTGAGGGCATGGCTTAAGGTGGTGGTGCTAGGTTGATGGTTAGATTTGATGATCTTTAAGGCTTTTCCAACCTTAACGATTCTATGATTCTGTGAAATCAAAAGCCGAATAGTTAAGTGACCAGACTTCTTCACTGGGGACATATGTGGTAAATTTTCTTTGCAGGTCTATTGCTATCTTTCTAAAGGGCTTGGGAATGGCTTACTTCTTCTTTGTGCCCCTGTGATTCTTTCTCACCTCGTATGTCTTGGGTGTATTCAGGCTATCAATGTGTGTGTAGAGCTGAGTTGTCTCTAGTATAAATTTGAATAGTGTACAGCACACTGAAGGTCCAGTTTCATCTGGCTTATGTAGGCAACACTAAGGTCAAGCAAACATGCTAATAAATTAAATTGGCTAATCAAATGTGTAAGAGAGAACCAACTGGAAGCATGTAACGTTTAAATGGATAAATATATCAATCCAAACAAACTTGTTTGCATATACTGAAGTCAACAAAGGATCAGAACACAGATTTATAGTTTTGATGCAGAAAAAATCGTCTCATGTGACCAGTAGAAATCATGACAACTTCCTCCACAAGTTTTTCAGAACCTGAAACTTCTCTCCTATCAAAATTTGTTACTTTTCTGATATTTTCCCAGACATATTTTAAAGACAGACGTGTGAAAACTATAAACATTAGTCCAAGACTCACTTTGAAAAATGTGTTGCTTAGTCATTCTAGCATTTCCAGTGGTATAATAGGAAAAGTTTTCTCACTTCACAGCAGCAGTGTTACTTTGTGTCTAGTTCCTGGTAATAAAATAACTTTCAGATACCTCAGTACATCTCACAGTAGATATTAGACATTGATTAAGCAAGGCTTTTCCAACCTTAACGAACTAACTTACTAATTAAGTTTACTAACTTGTACTATGTTCTGTTTACGGTATAAACATAATGTCCATTAAAACAAAATAATCCTTTAGAACTAGCCCACTCAAGTAGATACAAAAGAATACATCTGTTCACATATAATAATAATATGCTATTGCAACTTTATATTTGGCAATTTTCATGGAAAATTGCAGGTTTAATTATTGAGTCAAAAATCAAACTCTCTGTGTTTTTTTAAGCTTTTGTGCCACCTTATCCTGGGATGTTAATTTGTGGAAACTATATGATACTGTGTCAGAAATAGCGTGGCCAGGAGGACTAGGGAAGTGGTCCTCCCTCTGTACTCACCACTGGTAAGGCTGCACCGCAAATCCTCTGTCCAGTTCTGGGCCCCTCACTACAGCAAAGACACTGAGGTGCTGGAATGTGTCCAGAGAAGGGTCTGGAGCACAAGTCTTATGAGGAGCAGCTGAGGGAGCTGGTGGTGTTTTGCCTGGAGAAAAGGAGACTCAAGGGGCCCTTCTTGTTCTCTACAACTGCCTGAAAGGAGAGCATAGAAGGGTGGGCGTCAATCTCTTCTCCTAAGTAACAAACAATAGGAGAAGAGGAATTGGCCTCAAGCTGTGTCAGTGGAAGTTTAGATTGGATATTAGGAAAAAATTCTTCACAGAACAAGATTGTCAAGCACTGGAACAGGCTGCCAGAGAAAGTGGTTGAGTCACCATCCCTGTAATTATTTACAAGACATGTAGATGTGGCACTAAGGGACATGGTTTAATACTGGGCTTATGGATTAGGCCAACAGTTGGACTCCATGATCTTAAAGGTCTATTCCAGCCTAGGTGATCCTATGATCTGTTTCCTTAACAGGGAAAAACTGTGCTTGGGCCCCAGGTTAGCTTTGTCTTGCCCGCACTGTATTGCAACATACAGTGTCCACATGCCTCAAGTCTCATAATAAAGGTGAGGGACATGGTCTTCAGTTACAACAATTTGAGTTCAGAACATTTTTCATGGCTTTTAATTAACTGTAGTAGGTTGAAACCTTCAAACCACGACATTAACATAGTACTTTTTCCCTTCTAACTCTATCCCCTAGCAATCAGGGTTTGATTTAATTTGTCTTATGATATTTTAATGAATTTTGAATTTTTGGCAAAGCTATCCTTATAATTTCATTCAGTTCCGTGTTTCAGTTAGTACCCGCAATCAGCAATGAAGTTTTAGATTCAGCAGATACAAGGCACTTCTGAATTCTTGTGCCTCTTGGAGGTCAGATCTAGTAGCAGCTGCAGTAATGATTGACACTGCTACATTGCATTGCTGGGTTCACTTCAGCCATCCTTCTAAAATTGCATTTGTCTTTGCTTTAGTATAGGAGAGAAGTTATGGAACACTTTTCTGTTTGGGAAAAGGTGGAGCGATATCTTTTAGAAGATGAAAAAAATGTCCCTGAGAGTAACAAATAGACCATAAGACACCTGGTACATGTAGTAGTCCTAAAGATGAGGTTCTGGTACTAGAAAGTGTATTATTTGGAAAGGAAATATACAGTAGATGGAGTGTTCATATTTCATAGCATCATAGATTCATTGAATGGTTTGGGCTGGAAGTGAAGTTTAAAAATCATCTAGTACAATACCCCTGCAAAGCATTTGAATTAGAACATTTTCAATTCGATCAGGTTGCTCAGAGCCCTGTCCAACCTGACCTTGAAGATTTTCAGGGATGGAGATTCCACCACCTCTCTGGGCAACCTGTTTCAGTGTTCCACCACCCTCATTATAAAATTCTTGCAGCTTTGATCTAGTCTAAACCTACCCTTTTTTAGTTTAAAACATTACCCCTAGTCCAATCGCAACAGGCCCTGCTAAAAGCTGTGCCCTCCTCTTTCTTATAAATCCCCTTTTTACGCATTGGAGTGCCACAATGCTGTCTCCCCAAAATATTCTCCAGGCTGAACAATCCCAAAGCTCTCAGCCTTTCTTCATAGGAGAGGTGTTCCATCTGTTCTCTGATATTTTTTGTGGCCCTCTGTCTCAGATATGAGACAAAAATCCTCTGGCTTGTGTATTCTGTTTGCATGTTTTAAGCTGTCAGTCCCATTTTCTGTATATCCAAAATAAGGTCTCAAAATAGAAGATGGACATAAAATCCATTAGGGCATTCTTATAATACTTTTGGTCCAGAGTATGTGTTCATGCTGAGAAGATAGCAACATTTGCTATGCCACATAAAAGTGGATTTAAAATGCAAATAAATGAAGTTCTTTCTCCTTAGATCTTTCACACCTTCTAAGCACATGGTAAATATTATATAAAATGGTGGAGAGTCAGACTACTTCTCTTCTGAGTGCATAAGAGGATGGATGGATTTAATTCCCTTTGGATATCTGACCTTAATAAATTCTCCTACCCAGGGTTAGCCACTTACCCCTCTAGTCTGTCCTCTGCAGCTCTGACCCCAATCTTCAATTTCAAAGGATATTTGGTAGCAGGGGAGCAAAAACCTGCCCATTTCCTTGCTGCACAGTGCTTTAGAGTTAGGCAATCAGCTTATAGTAACTGCAACTGCCATTTTATGAATTCCCACCAAATCCTGAACTTTCTCAGTAAATTATATGCTGCCTTCTCCTTCTTTTCTCCAATAGCCACACTTTCAAGCCATGTGTTACAGTGCTCGTGCCCAGACCTACTGTTCAATTCTTATTCCTAAACTGACACTGCTGCGACCCCAGGCACTCACTCTGTGCCTGTGTTGATCTGGTTAACACCACACAGATAATGAAATCTTCAAATTTTGTTTCCAGAGATTGTCCCCTACCGCATTATTTCGATTATAAAATACTGCTGTATCTGTACATCTGTATCAGGGTGTCACAACTTACGTACCAATATGTATTAGCATTTCTTCAATCAAGCAAAAACTTACACATTTTTTCTTCTTTAGCTCCTGCTTCATTACTTGTGATTCATCATTTCCAGTGTTTTGTTCTGATAAATCTTCAAAATGGTTTCATTTTTCTGCTATTATACAGTGTCAACTAGCTCACAAAACCAGAAGAATAGTTATTAAAATGTTCATGCTTCACAAATAATATTTTGACTGTTGGATAGATATAAAAGTCCAGTAGGAAAAATATTCTGACATGATTTGTAACATGCTATCTTTCAAATGGCAAAAAATATCAAAATATAATTGAAACAGCCTGCTCATGATGCAATCCCCATCCCATTTTCAAACAAATGAAGGAAGCACACAGTATGCATTTTTCTGTGAATCTCAGGGCTTAGCTGTACACAATATTTCTACTGAGGCAGACAGTCAAGCAACTTTTCACAGAAGAAAAATAGACCACAAACACTGTGATTGCTTCAATAGTGTTTGACTGAGAATTTGTTACTGAAAGTAATTCCATATATGCTTGATTTTAATACCTAATTATGAGATTAATTTGTCCACGTGTATTTGCAGGATATGGTCCATTTTATTTAATGGAATGAGAGGGTGAAGGGGGAACTGTGAGAAGTCAAGTCTTGTTAAAATGAAACCATTATCTTACTAAAGGATGCAGAAAATATGGTGAAGAGATGAGAAATCCCTTTTGTTAAATGTTTATGACCTGTGCCTTGTTTGAAAAGCAGAATGTTTAGCTCTCCCTCTCCCTCCGTAATGTGTTGACCAGATTTTTCTCTGCAGATTTCCTTGGGCAGAGAAGCTACTTTGTGTAATGTAAGATTAACAAAATGTCATCCGAATGAAACATTGATAGACTTATGCATGAAATAGAATAAACCCTACCTTTTCTATATATTCATTCACTGTAATATAAAAAGTGAGACGTGATAGACCTGTATGTCTAGAATATATATTTATGCATGGACACATATGTCTGAAAATAAAATCTACACAGGAATACTTTATATAGGTGACTTTCTTCTCCCTGCAAGGTTAAGATTTCTGATTAAATCAAACTCCATTCTTTCTGTTTCATCCATCACTACCAGCTGATAGCAGAAACAGCACGTACCTTCTGAAATAGTTTTTGTTGTTGTTGTTTTATGATGTGTGAGGCAGAAAGAAAGAAGGTTTAATTTAATCTGTTGGATTGACTTTGCAGAGATGATAGTAACAGAAGCAGTATCTTCAGCTAAGTAACCTGAACAAACATGACATGGAAATTGAAAAGGAGTTTATAAATACAATACTTAAGCCCCACTTCTACTAGCCCCTTTTATAAGAATACTTGAAGAAGCCATCTCTTATTACAAGCAAATTTGCTATGAGAAAACTGGTGGCTTCTCTGTTTTGGGTGGTTTTGTGTTTTGTTTTGTTTGTTGGGGGATTTTTTGTTTGTTTTTTATTGGGGGATGGTGGTGTGTGTTGGGGGGGTTTTCCCCTTTTATCTTTTTCTTTAGTTATTAACTTCCTGCAAGATCCCTTTGATGTACATGCTCATATTATTTAGCAGATTCTTCTGTTGGTTACAAGTAAAAATAGAAGACCCAGAACATCTATAATGTGTTTTGGTCTATACTGAATCTAGCCTTTCAAGGCAGATATTGCTTCGCATTTATTTCTTACAGTGATACATATTTATTTAATGAAACTGTCTTAGCAATAATGGAGGTTCTGAGGAACAATTTTCTAGTTTAAAAGCTTTTTAAATTGGAAGTGAAATCAGAAGAGTTTGATTTTTTTTAATGACTTTTCCATGTAGAGTGGTTTGGCTTCAATGCCAATAAAATTTAGAGTAGAAGGAAATTTAGGGTATATTATAGCAATAGAAACAGCATGTGTTTCTTTGAGACCTCTATCTCACCTCTTCTCCACCCAAATAAAAGGCCAAATTCAAGTCATCGATTAAGAAACGCAAAATCCTTTCCTACTTGAAAACTCGTGTTTGATAACTGGCATATCTTCTGAAACATTTGAAAAAATACATTTGATACTATAACTATGTTAATAAATCAGAGAATCACAGAATGGGTCAGGGTGGAAGGAACCACAGTGTATCCTCTGGTACAACCTCCCTGTTCAAGCAGGTTCGTCCCAGAGCTGTTTGCACAGGATTGCGTCCAGATAGTTCTTAAGAATCTTCAGTGAAAGAGACTCCACAACCTCTTTTCCTGCTCTGTATATTTTAATGAACAAGTTGTCATGCTTCCACATGGAATAGCATTTTGACAAGTGGTGAATAGATGCAATTATCATAAAGCTACTCTAACCAAAATTTTGGTTACAACCTCCAAGTTCTTCTGGTGTTTCTTCGGCTGTGCTTTCTATAAAACCATGCTGAAAAAGCATTTGGATATGCATTTCTGTTAATCTCAAGGGACAACATTCTGCAATGGCTGTTTCATAATATTATAAAAAAAAAAGGCAACCAAAACCCCACAACATCTCAAGATGTAAGAAGCTTTGAAGGCTTAACCAATAATCTGGATAATTAATGATCACAGAATCACGGAATGGGTAAGGTTGGAAAGAACCACAGTGGGCTGTCTGGTTCCTGCTCAAGCAGGCTCATCCTAGAGCACATTGCACAGGATTGGGTCCAGATGGTTCTTGAATATCTTCAGTGAGGGAGACTCCATAATTTCTCTGGGCAACCTGTTACAGTGCTTGGTTATCCACACAGTAAAAAAGTTCTTCCTCATATTCACGTGCAATTTCCTGTGCATCAGTTTCTGCCCATTGCCTCTTGTCTAATGGCTTGGCACCACTGAGCAGAGCCTGGCTCCATCCTCTTGAGACCCTCCTTTCAGATACTTACAGACATTGATGATGTGCCCTCTCAGTTGTCTCTTTTCCAGGCTGAACCTCCTTCCATGAGGCCCAGCTCCCTCAGCCTTTCCTCGTAAGAGACATGCTCCAGTCCTTTAATCACCTTTGTCACCGTCTGCTGAACTCACTCAAGGATCTCCATGCCTTTCTTGGAGCTCAGAACTGGACAAAGCTCTCCCAGTGTGACCAC
>VZTD01001193.1:1529546-1594654 GCA_013397725.1 Rhagologus leucostigma | reverse complement strand
ACCCCAGGATACCATTGGCCTTCCTGGCCACAAGGACACACTGCTGGCTCATGAACAGCTTGTTGTCCACCAGGACTCTTGGTCCTTCTCTGCAGAGCTGCTTTCCAGCAGGTCAGTCCCCAGCCTGTGCTGGTGCCTGGCGTTATTCCTCCCCAGGTGTAGGACCCTGCATTTGCCTTTGTTGAATTTCAGCTGGTTCTTCTCTGCCCATCTCTGCAACCTGTCCAGGTCCATCTGAAGGGCTGCACAGCACTCTGGGGTATTGGCCACTGCTCACAGCTTTGCGTCATCAAGGAAACTCCTGAGGAGACATCTGCCCCTTCATCCAAGTCACCGATGAGTAAGTTAAAGAATATTGGGCCCATTGTTAAACCTTGGAGGACACTACTTGTGACAGGCCTCTAACTAGACCCTCTGCCACTGATTATGACCCTCGGGCATCTGCTGTTCAGCCAGGTCTCAACCCACCTTGCTGTCTACTCATCAAGCCTGCAGTTTCTAAGTTTGCCTGTGAGGATGTTGTGCAAGACAGAGTCAAGGGCCTTGCTGAAGTCAAGGCAGATGATATCCACTGCTCTCCTCTCATCCAGCCAGGTAGTTGGTTCATCATAGAAGGCAATTAGTTTGGGCAAGCGTGATTTACCTTTACTGAATCCTTGATGACTACTCCTGATCAAGTTCTTGTCATCATGTGGATCATGGTGTCCTCAGAATCAGACACTCCATCACCTTTCCAGGGACACAGGTGAGGCTGACTGCCCTGTACTTCCCTGGGTTGTACTTCTTGCCCTTTTTGAAGACTGGGGTGACCTTTGCTTTTTTACAGTTCTTTGGCACCTCTCTTGATTGCCACAACCTTTCAAAGATGATGGCGAGAAGCCTTGCTTTGGTGTTCACCTGTTTGCTTAGCACTAGTGGATGTAACACCTCAGGGCCCATAGACTTGTGGATGTCAAGTTTGGCTAGGTGCTCTCTTACCCAAACCTCTTTGACCAAAGGAATGTCTTCCTTCCGAGATTCCTTTACCCTTCTCTCCTCGATCAGAGATTGCTGAGGGCTGGTCTTGTCTGCGAAGCCCAGTGCAAAGATGTTCAGTACTGCCTTCTCTGTGTCCTGCTACCAGGGTCCCCTCTCCATTTAGTAACAGGCTCACACTATCCTGAGTTTTCCTTTTGTTATTGTTGTGTTTGAACAAGCCCTTCATTTTGTCCTTGCTGTACTTGGCCTTGACCTTCCTTCTCTCATTTCTACTTACTCCAACAACCTCTCTGTATTCTTTCCAAGTGGCCTGACCCTGCTTCCATCTCCTGTGTATTTCCTGTCTATGCTTCAGTAAGAACAGGAGTTTCTTATTCATCCATGTGGGTCTCTTGCCCCTTTTGCCTGATTTCTTGCTTATCAGGATGCATTGGTCTCAACCTTGGAGGAAGTGATCCTTGAGTGTCAACCAACTCTCTTGGACCCCTCCTCCTTGCATGATCTGTTCCCATGAGATTCTTCCAAGAAGAACCTTAAAGAGTCTAAAGTTAGCTGTCCTCAATCAAGCTGTAGTGTGACTTTCAATGTCTTAGCCATCTCAACAGCTTCTTTATGAAGAGACTCATTCCCTAACAGTTGTCATTCATCCATCTTGGAAACAGCTTTAGTAACTAAGGTAGTTAAAAAGCTTGAAATGCATTTTATAGATACTGCAAATGTAACTTTGGCCATATTGTATTTTCAGCTCTGTGTAAAGGAAGAGTTAAGGTAGCTTACTCTGTTATTTTGGTTTCCAATCTGAGTGCAGGGTGGTGTGTGAAGTTGAGCCATTGTGTAATTTTACCAGGGTCCTTCACCACAAAAAATGGTATGGGTGTAGTTTTGGAGTTTGAGGGGGGTGTGTTTTATTGGGTTTTGTGGGTTTTGAGGGGGTTTTTTTGGTTGTTGTTGTTGGGGTTTTTTTTGTGAATGGTAATTTAGTTTGCTACTTCAGAGGAATCATATACCGTAGATTTCTTCAAGACAATGCGGAGACTTTGGGGAATGTTTGTTCCTTCAAATTGATATGAGTTCCTCTGCAAAAAACCTATGACAGGAAAAATTCTGCTTTACCAGGTCCCGAGCTCTGGTTGTAATTTTATGCTACCACAGTAGTTCAAAACTTCTGTACTCCATGTGAGAACCTTACTCATATATTCATTATTGTTGAAATACCCTAGGGATATAAAAGTAGAGACTGACAGTATTCAAAATTCACTGATATAGAATGTCAGCTTTGTAAACTTGTTACTTAATGTACTCTCCAAATTTTCAACTATCAGAGTTTTTGCTTCCTTCCCAAGATATTCTAACTAAGCACTGAGAGGAAGTTTCAGTCAGGAACAGTGTCAGGTTTTTACCCTTTAAGAGAAATTGATTCTGCCTATGAAGTCATCTTGGGTAGAAATGAACTACATTCTTAAATGGACATAGTACAGAAAGAAGCAATGGTGTTATGCTAAAGCTCCCATGTTAACCTTATTAACGGAAGTTAAATACAGGATAATTTAGCAATGACTGCTATATATAAGAACAGATGGCTGGTGGATGACTTCCTTCTGTGTACTGAAAAATTCCAATTAAGGCAAAATTAAATGAATTAATAATATCATAAAACTGGTATTCCACATTTTACTATGGATTATGCCCTCCTTAGCAGGGAAAATTGCATTAATTGCTTCAAGAAAGGAACTATTCTGTGCCTGCAAAGGACTTGGTGGTGAACTGTTCCACTTCCTGCCACTGCACAGTTATGCATAATGTGACTATATGGAATTCACAAATCCTAAGTCAGAAGAGTACAGCAAGATTTTTTCTCCAAATCCAAACTACTCTGTCATTTAACTGGAGAATTTCAAAGATCTGTATCATAGTGTAAAAGGTTTTTATCCATACTGGATACCCACTAGAAAGAAATATGCATAAGAATACCTGACATTATATTCATTAGAGGACATCATTATGCTTGGTACATTGCATGGCCTGCAAAAATATTCTTATACAAAAATGTTTCCTAAGCACCACTAAATATGATTGTCTCTCCCTACATATAGTAGGTCATGATTTTGGCTGAACAGAGGGTTAAAAGTGAGGGAGAAACTACCTTCTATTGTTTTAAAATCCCTAATTTAAATTGATAGTATTTTGCTCTATCTTTGAACAGGCTATTTTGACTTTTTTTTTTCCTGCTGTTTCATGTCCAAACCCATCTCATATTTGCTCTGTTCAGATGTGAGTCCCCTGCCAGGGGCTTGAGGAAAATTCGGAAGCAAAATTCAGAGGGTTTTTTTAACTTTTGTACTCTTTTTGTTGGATCTGACATACACAAGTTGGATATCTGGCACCCAGCCTAAATGATGCTTACTGTCCTCCTGCCCAGCAGTACTGCATTGGGCTTGCAAGCACTGGGTGTAGTTTCAGTTGCAAGAGACCTTGGGGCTCCTTTCCTCGGCCCTGATATCTCAAATAGTGAGGGCTGATATATTATGTGTCAGCCCAGTCTCAGATTGTCCTTGCTTTGTAACAGTGTGGTTATACCTCACATGGGCTGGAGTCATCCATCCTGCAGCTGCTGGAACACCATGATGTGTAGATAGCCAGGGCTTTGGTGTCTGCATCTGAGCTAATCTCCGCAGCCTCCCTGTGTCACCAATGGAGAGAAAAATGGACTTTTAGGGAATTATTTGGTGACTCACACTGCAGAAGTGCATGTCCTCTCTAGAAATTACACAAGCAAACTAGATAAATCAGCTGTTCACATCTACAGATTAGCTGTAGGTGGTCTAGTGAATCTCACTCAGACATGCTAAAGATTGAATATATAAATGCTCCAAGGGATACTTTCCTCTTTTAGTGTTTCATAGCAGCATGAATTGTCTGGGAGCATATATCAACCATGAAGAAAGCATAGAAGAAAGCACATGAGCCTGTAAGTGGACCCTGACTTTTGTTAGTTATAATATATCTACAAAGTAAGTTTGGAACAATGGCAGTGGCATCCCTATAGATATGTGCAAATAACATCAGAGAAACCAAAATGGATCAAAGCAAATCTCTTAAACTGAACTTAAGGTGAAAACATGTTACCAGTTACAGAAGGAGACAAATAGTTATACGGCACCTGACATTTTCTACTGAGACGATTTCTATTTAGCCACAAAGGTAACATAGAACCCTTAAAGACCTAGATATTTGTAATACATTCTGGACTCCACAGCTAATTAAATTGTGTCATTTGTCCATACTAGATACTCATGACAGCATTAAGTCTCTCGACTCAGCACCGTAGCAGGAGTTCTGGAGACCCCAAAGGAGATGAGTGATATGCCTCCTTAGTATTGAAACGTACTGCTAAGTTGTTGCAGCAGCAGGAGATTGTAAGATCAAGAGGCTTAATAGCTATGGTACAAGAGCAGTGCTACATTAAATGAAGTAAAATGCAAGAACTTACTGTATGTTCATAGCATTGAAAGCCCCCTAGCTATACATAAAGGAGCTGACAAACCGCACGTATGTAGAGTTCATAAGTTAAACAAGTTTAAGAATTTTACTGTATGTCACTTCAGACAGTGGTTTTATTTGAAAATTATTTTTTGCATGCCAAAATATAGCCTCACAAGATTGCAAGCTAATCACAGATGGGTCTATTTTACAGCATGAGATGCAAAGCAAAAACTGCAAACATAATTTTGAAGCATATTTTTCAACATATGTGTTAAGTGTTTTTCTTTCACATGTTTCAAAAAAGTTGTACTCTCTATTACCTTATTGTTTGCAATGCATCTTCATACTTTTACTTTGGTCTTCTCATCTTTATTTGTGTGGTAAATGTGAGGATTAAATCAAAGAATTCAAGACATTTTTTCACAAAGAAAATTATTAAAATGTTTTGCTCTTTTTGATCTTTTTTCTGTTATTACATCAGGAGCTCCACTTTAATTAAAAAAAATATTGGTATAGAAAATAATGCAAAGGCTTTCAAAATATATTTTGCAAACCTGATATTTAACATTAAAGCTAATGGTAAGAAAAGTTTCATCTTAGGCATTACACAAAACCTTAATAACCTACTCACCATTTTAGTTGCTCATATGCACTCTGTCACAATCTGGCATATTAGCCCAGGTTCTTTGCTATAAGAGCCTCCTTCTTCACAGCACCTGTTTTACTGAGACAGGTCACCATGGAGAGGGGATTGAGAAATAAAGGACTCGAACTCTTGCCTTGTTTGTGCACAGTCTCAGACTTTTGTCTTCCTGTGGCTGCCCCACGACTGCTGCTGAAGCTTTCTGAGCAGCAGCAGCAGCTCTCCCTGCCACCCAGTCTGTGTCCTACCTCTGCTATTTCAGGTTGTGTTTTTCCTTCCTGGAATATATCTGTTTCTGCTGCAGAATGAGCTCAGTTAGCAGTACTTGTGCAACTAATTTGCCTGTGTCTATGTCAGGTTGGGGCTGATTGCCTGAGGGTAACTTTGCCTCAACAGCTTCTTTTAGGCCTTGTTCCATGAGCAGCATTTTGAGCTCTTTTAAAGTCTTTCCTTCATATTTCAGTTTTCTTTCTGAGAGTAATTGTTCACATTCCAGTTTACAGAGTTCAGAATATGTTTTTGACTGGCTCATTTTACTTTGCATAAGGCACTTTTTCAAATGAAATTCCTTTATACAAATTTTCCGGGAAATTCTGCCTTTTCTCCAGTGAACAGTTTCTCACACACTGTTGTGCTTTAGTTTCTTTTCCCTTGCAGACTGACATCCTGTGGTTGGCAGAAAGCTATGGGTTTTCCTGCCTTGTGTGGTTTTCCTAAATGGAAAAAATCAAATAAACAAAACAAAGCAATCAAAGCCAAATAAACAAGCAAAAAAAAAACCCAAAAAAGGCAAAACAAAGGTTCTGTGCATCATGTGGAGGTGGCTGGGCATACAAGTAGACCTATATGTCTGTTGTTATCAACCACTTGAATGAGAAAGAATAAATGTTCATCACCTTTCCTGACAGTTACATAAAAAAAAAAAAAAGAAATTGCCAGTATTTACCCATGTGAGCAAATCATGTGAAATTTCAAAGGTTTACTAGTGGTGTTATATGGTACCAAAAGTAAACTTCCATACACTTTCCATTCCTTTTATTGCAAGAGCTCTTGGTCTCTCACAGCAAGTGGAGAGGCACAACAGAGAGCCTGCTTCCAGTTTCCATCCTGGAAACTCTGTACATCCCCACTGCAGGAAAGAGCAAGGTCTCTGAAGAGTGCTAATTACCTTCACACCATGGTATTCCTGGAGATTCCCTCAAAAAAACCACTTTGAACCTTTGGAAGGTGCAGCCAAGATAAGGGATTTTGACATTAGGCTGTTCAAGTCTTATTCATAGAATAGGCTGACTGGACCATGTGTGTTTAGGACTTTCTTCCTGCCCTATTGGCTTCTGAGTTTGTATCATCCTTTTCTTATAGTCATTAACTTAAAAAGACCTTGACAGCCATGGCTTTTTCCCAAGTTGTCTTCCTCTGGATCATTATTCAAGCATGTTTGAAGGAAATTCCAGGTCTTGAAAGAAATACTAATTTATATCTGGATACTCACATCCATCATAACCCGTGACAGTTCTAGCTATGGAAATGGATAGCAAGGAATACACAAAAAGTCCTCTGCTAGTCCTTAGAAACTACAGGCACAATAGGTCTTTGAGAAAGAAATTATGTCACTTTCCAATTTCACATATCTTCATTTGTCAAGATATACTTGACCAATTCTTCTCATCTTCTAATTTATCTTGAGAGTTTCGCAATTATTTTCAGGTATTAATAGCTGAAAAAATGTTTCAGGATACAAGAATTGTGTTCTGAACCCCATTTGATACTGCAGAATGGATGCTAGTATTTTATTCACTGTTGTTGTGTTACAGAGGTAATCATGGTTTCAATGTTTTAGTTTCCCAAAGGAGGTCCAATCCACAACTGACAATGTTCTGTCTGAGGATAAAAATATCTATTCATTGATAAAGTGCTGCAGCCATTAAACTGCACCTTTGCAATCAATGTAAATCTTTCATTGGACCAACAAAAGAAGGCAAAAGTATGATCAGTGCCTGTGAGGACTAATTTCGTTCAGCTGTTATCTTTTTCATACTAATTAAAGGAAAAAAGTTCTGTACCGAAAAAACCCTTCTGGTTCAGGGTCACTGTCACCCTTTTCGTCAGCACTGAGAAAGATCTTCATGAAAGGTCCCCTGAAAAGGCACAAAGTGGTATTGCCTTTAATTCCCTACCAGCCCCTTTTCCTGCTCTATATCTATTAACAAACAAAATGTCATGCTTCCACATGGAATAGCATTTTGACAAGTGGTGAATAGATGCAATTATCATAAAGCTACTCTAACCAAAATTTTGGTTACAACCTCCAAGTTCTTCTGGTGTTTCTTCGGCTGTGCTTTCTATAAAACCATGCTGAAAAAGCATTTGGATATGCATTTCTGTTAATCTCAAGGGACAACATTCTGCAATGGCTGTTTCATAATATTATAAAAAAAAAAGGCAACCAAAACCCCACAACATCTCAAGATGTTGAAGGCTTAACCAATAATCTGGATAATTAATGATCACAGAATCACAGAATGGGTAAGGTTGGAAAGAACCACAGTGGGCTGTCTGGTTCCTGCTCAAGCAGGCTCATCCTAGAGCACATTGCACAGGATTGGGTCCAGATGGTTCTTGAATATCTTCAGTGAGGGAGACTCCATAATTTCTCTGGGCAACCTGTTACAGTGCTTGGTTATCCACACAGTAAAAAAGTTCTTCCTCATATTCACGTGCAATTTCCTGTGCATCAGTTTCTGCCCATTGCCTCTTGTCTAATGGCTTGGCACCACTGAGCAGAGCCTGGCTCCATCCTCTTGAGACCCTCCTTTCAGATACTTACAGACATTGATGATGTGCCCTCTCAGTTGTCTCTTTTCCAGGCTGAACCTCCTTCCATGAGGCCCAGCTCCCTCAGCCTTTCCTCGTAAGAGACATGCTCCAGTCCTTTAATCACCTTTGTCACCGTCTGCTGAACTCACTCAAGGATCTCCATGCCTTTCTTGGAGCTCAGAACTGGACAAAGCTCTCCCAGTGTGACCACCCCAGGGCTGAGTAGAGGGGCAGGATCACCTCCTTTGACCTGACGGCAGTGCTCTTCCTAATGTACCCCAGGATACCATTGGCCTTCCTGGCCACAAGGACACACTGCTGGCTCATGAACAGCTTGTTGTCCACCAGGACTCTTGGTCCTTCTCTGCAGAGCTGCTTTCCAGCAGGTCAGTCCCCAGCCTGTGCTGGTGCCTGGCATTATTCCTCCCCTGCCTTTGCTGAATTTCAGCTGGTTCTTCTCTGCCCATCTGTCCAACCTGACCATCTGTCCAACCTGTCCTGAAAAAGCAGGTTTACATTAAATATTAGGAAGAATTTTTTTTACTCTGAAGTGGTGAGGCACTGGAACAGGTTGCCCAGAGAAGCTGTGGATGCACCGTGCCTGGAGGCATTCAAGGTCAGGCTAGATGGAGCACTGAGAAACCTTCTAGTGGAAGGTGTCCCTGCCCATGGCAGGAGGGCTGGATTGAGATGATTTTTAAAGTCCATTCCAACCCAGGCCGTTCTATGAGTCTATGATTTTATGATTCTATGGGTTCTTTTTAAGTTTGCCTGATGTTTTGCCTCAGAGTAAGCATTGCTGATTTTCTTTCATGCAGTTGATGAAATATTTTGGTCAGTATCTACATCTGAAATTTTAATCATAAATGGGCTAAACACCTGGTGAGCAGGCCTTTTGAAAAAAAATGTGCATTGATTTCTCTGTCATTCAGAGTCATTAAGATGGTGGTATTGACAGCTAAAAGAATATAAGGGACAATTTAGTTTATACAGCTGGTTCTGTTTGCATTCCAACTTTGGGAAGCATGTAATTCACCTAAAGTAGTATCAGAGTTTATCTTGAATCCAGAGACCAATGTGCCCTGAAATAGCTAAATCTCATGTCCTCAAATTTGAAACCATTTTGTCCACCTTTAATTTTCAGCATGCATCATTTTTGTGTATGTATTAAAAGAGGCCATTGGCTGTTCATCACCCCGAGTCTGCAGTTAGGTTGCATGCCTAGTGATCTAAACTTAGAGTACTTCTCATTGAATAGCCAGCTCCATAAGGTTACCTTGGAAAAATTACTGCTTTGATTTGAGGGCGCTTTACCTAAGAAACCAGGGATCTAACCAAAAAACATCTTTCATGCTTGATCCTTTCAAGCTGTTATATGGAAGTCAGTTCATACTTAGTGTTGCTGCAGTCTCATGGTTTGAAATGCCACGGGTATAGAGCTAACAAATGGGATTCTTAGTCAAATGGAGAAAGTAAGATTGTCCCTTAGGCTTGATTAATCAGTCAGTGGCTTTTCTCTAACTAGATGGTGTTTTGTAAGGAGAATTGCTTGGGGTCACGTAAGAGTTGGAAGGAGTAAACAGGCAACTTCTTTAGGGGTCGAAATGGTTTCCTTCTAACTTGTTTGCACTCTTTGAACAGGTGAGTGTAACTGACAGAAATTGCATGCATGGCAATCAAAATGTTCGCATATGTGTATTCACATTACTTAAATAAAGAAGCTGTGCAGCTGGATGTACATGCAAGTCCTTCTAACAGGCCTCATCACAACACCAGCTATCTCCCCCCAAAGTATCTCCTCTATAGGTAGTGTGAATATAGCTGTTGACAGTACATTTCAAAGACCAATCATAGCTAAATAACCCTTGTTTTCATGCTGAGACACATCCTTCGATTAAGTATTTTCTTTTCACAAGAAAAAGGTTATATTGACAAAGAAACTACTTCCTTGCCATTATCTTTGTTTATACACCTTTTGCATACTATTAATGCAGAAACCGAGTAAAGTCTTTATTTTTATTAGTATCTCTCAATCTTTAATCATCCAAATACCTCACAAACTAATGACCTAAATATGGTTATAAAATTCTTGGGATAAAAGCTTTTCCCTGATCTGATGACTCCTTTTAATTACCTGCCAATAAACACATACTTATCAAGAATATATAGTTCTTCATCAGTCATCCTTTTCATGTAATGTTTATAGTCCACATTTTATTTCAAAGGATTTTACAAGCTACAGAGCATGTACAATAGTCATTTTCTTTATATGGTGCTCAGGGGCATTACACAACAAAGTACAAACAGCTTATCCTTCACCCCCACTGAAATGCAGTCACCTCTGAAGTGAAAGGTAGCAGCTTTTTAATAGCAAAAGAAAAACACTATTATCTAATTAAAGCGACAAGCTACATGTAGTTAGAAAGAATGTGGTTGTTCAAACTTGAGTCTTACTTATGACTTATTATTCATTTTCCTGCTCTCCCTCCCCCCCTTCACTTTACATGCCAGGAGAGGAAAATGCCTTAATGTATGACCTGCTCTTTACTTAGACCTTTTAGTTATCCTCTGCTGTTTTGCAGGACTTACAGAACTGTTTGAGCTTGATCCCTCTATGTTAGCCGTGAAAGAATCCAACAGCTGCCACTTCATCTGAAGGATTTCTGTGGGGAAAAGGGGTTCTTTTAAACTAATTCCTCAGGCTGCTCACAACCTGGACTTTCCCCTTTAGATGTCCTCTGTGGCTCCCTAACACTTTTGGGACTCTTTGAGCTGCCTGAGCTGTCTTCCTTTCCTGATGGTGGCATTTTCTCTTCAAAGAACAATTTTTGCTGCCCCTCTATTCTGTGCAGGGAGAAAATGCCTTTGAAATCAACATGGTTCTGCAGCCAAGTAGTAAGCATTTAGAAACATCTATCTACTTCTCATTTGTTTAAAATTTGTTAAATCCTATAGCAGTTAAACAGGTATGAAGTGATTTTCTTTTAATGTTACTTCCTTCTGATAGTCTCTGCAATGAAGCTGCATCAGTTTCAAAGGTTTCACACTCCCTGCATAGAATAGAGCTGTTATAGCAATAGCCCTTTGAAAAGGAAATGGCAAATGGCATCAGCAGGACAGGCAAACAGCTTAAGTCAAGTTCATGCAGCCCCAGAAGTGCTTGGAAGCGGAAGATGATGTGTGAAAGAGAGAGGAGGGAAGAGAGTCCAAGCTTAGAAAACATCTGTTGAAAGAATTAATTGAACAAGTTACCCCACCCTAAACAAAGCATAGCAGTTGAAAGCAGGGGATAGCAGGTTCTTATGCTTGTGCAGATACTGTGAGACCTATTATTTAAAACAAAATTACAAGAAAAATCCATGTTCAGACAGGAGTTCTCCCCTTTCAAAGAGACTATTAGGTAGACATTTGGTTTGGTTTTTATAAGCATTTCTTATGTTTAATATGAACGCTCTATTATTAGTCCCTGGATGACCATGTTTATTAGCATGACTCTCTCTAAGCTTTCATGATTTTTAAGGTCTTACTGCTGTACTATTTTCTGCTGCACACCAGTTCTGACAATGCCACCTATACTTGTCAATACAATAGAACAAGACATAGTCTTCTTCAAATGTTCAAACTCTCTTCCCTTCCATAACCCTATTGGATTTATCAGTACTGCCTGTTGGGAACAATTGGGAACATCACAACCAGAAAAACTATGGTTGGGCAATACCTGTAAAAAAAATACTCGGAGCAAAATAAAATCATTCCAGGGAGCATCCCAGTGTTAAACAGTAAGGACACTCATTTACCATTGCTTGCATCCATGGCCTAACCGTGTTCAGTTCACCAGCATAGGCATATTCATACATCCTTCAAACAACGCTCATCCCCCTACCAACCTCCACTAAGTAGCAAGGACAGTGGTCAGTAACATGTGCAGCCATAACGTCCTGAATCTCTGAGCATGCAAGAATGTCCAGGCACAGGAAAAAATTAGGAAAGACACAAGTAGGAGAATAGGTTTCTCTGCTTTTGACAGTATTCAACTGCCTGAAGATCATCCTTTCAGATAGGACGGATATAACCATTTATTTAAAACTAGACCAGTGTGTAAGTGGTTTGTTAAATGGACATGAGCATTTTGTTAAATTCTGTGTAGGTTGGTTCTTGAACTAATGGAAGGTTCACTAGATCAAGATATTGGATTATTTCATTCGATAGTTTTCAAAACTACCATGGGAGGATTCATGTCCACCCATTTTTCAAGAGATGAGCATTGAGAGTGGTGGCTCCTGCAGTTAATTTAAAAATTGTGGTGAATAGTTCAGTAATCATAAATGATTCTATCATTTCAATACTGCTCAGAAAATTGTGAAGAAAAAGTTGTACAATTGACAAATAATTGTATCTTCAATAGAATCCTTACTTTTGCACTTTTTAAAACATGAAATGGGATAAAACACAGTTCTTATTCCAGAAACCAATGTCAGTTTGTATAAAGTCTGGGCAATGTTGATTGATATAATTTTTATGCTTGGTGATAGGGAAAAAAAATAGCACTTAGGAGGGGGGTTTTGAGTTTGGTTTATTTTCTTTTTTTGTGTACCTTTTTCAAGAAATGGCTGAGTTTAAAAACCACAGCAAACAGGCAAGCACTTAAGGATGCATGTGGGAATTACACACAGATTTCTCTCTGTTGTTAATAGAAACTGTGCATCTAACACTTGTTCACTGTAGTGGAAATAGACTTGAGCCTTAATCTAAAGTGCATTGTGAGAAACTACTTTATTTTTTTCATTGGAGACTGTTGTGAATGATGTAGCTGTAGTGGACAAAGCAAGTCTAAAGGCAAGTGAAGTAAACTGAAAGACCACCACTGAATCAGGGTCTGTTGGACCATGGACCGTAGGCAGAAACAGATGCTCCTTAACCTTTCATCATATTAATAATTTAACACCACTGATCTCTCATAAAGGATTGAAATGTATTAGTTTTTCCTTTGAGACTACATTTATCTTTTCCTTCTCCTCCCCTACCTTAAATTCTGTTTTATGCAGCCTTTCACTAAAAAACTTATACAGAATCAGCAGAACTACTGTGTATAAATGGATGCGACTTTTTACTTAGGTTTTTTATAAACTTCTGTACTGATTGTGCAGGATGCCAGTCTCCGCAGTGTCTTGAACTGTTCTCCTGGTCACCAAAAAGCAAGCAGTGATTCCTAATTCCAAGTTCCTACAGGTTCTCAGATTCTTTCTTAAGCGTTCATTTTGTCTATAGCTTAAAATAAATTTTAAAAGAAGTCACCAATCTCTTGTCTTAAATATTTGTTGTGCTCTCCAATTCACATAGAAAATCCATATCCATGATAAAAATTATTTTACGAGCATATTAATCAAGGAGGTAAAGGTGGTGGACTGTCTCTCCTTCAACTTCCTGTTGTGACTTAACCCCAGTAGACAGCTATCCCTATAGTCACTCTCCCCCAGTAGGATGAGGGAGAGAACTGGAATGCTACAAGCGGAAAAGTTGTGGATTGAGATAAAGACAGCTTAATAGATGAAGCAAACTCGTACATGCAAGCAAAGCAAAACCAGGAATTCATTCACTACTTCCCATTGGTGGGCAAATGTTTAGCCATTTCCAGAAAACAGGGATTCATCACATCTAATGGTTACTTAGGAAGACAGAGGTCATGACTCACAATATCCCCCTTCCTCCTTTTTCCTTCAGGTATTATTGTTAAATAGGATGGTGTAGGGAGGAAAGAGTTAAAACCAGAAGATTGGCAATAGGAGGGAACAGTTTGGTTGAAAGTGATCTTGCAGCTGGGAATGCCAAAAAGGTTGGTGTGGGAAAGCTCCATTTATTATGTGTAGTGTTGCTCATCCTCTGCCTGTTTTGAGAAGTAGAATTCCTGTGCAGAGGTAGCACACTCTCACAGACATGCCCGAAGCCTTTTGCTGTAGTGAGGCAGGCAGGGAGCCCCAGTCCTGCTGCTGGCTAGGATGAACTGAGCCAAATGGAGCCTGTGTCCCCATGTGTCTGTGACACCCGGTGGTGTTATTGCAGGAATGAAATAAATCTATTCTTTGCATTTCTGCTGTGGTTTCATGGTTGCCTTGGTTACGTGTATGTGTAGGTTCATGCAGACTGGATCCCATATGGTATGGAACATCCCTTTGGTCCGCTGTCTCAGCTGTGCCCCCCACATCCTTGGGCACCCTCAGCCTACTTGCTGTCAGGGCAGCACGAAAAACAGAGGAGTACTGCTCAGGATTAGCTAAAACAACCCTGTGTTATCAACACTATTTTGGTCACCAAACTAAACTAAAACAGCATCAACACTATTTTGGTCACCAAACTAAACTAAAACAGCACTGTATTGGCTGCCACAAAGAAAACTAACTCCATCCCATTCCAAACCTGTACAAAGTCTCACCTTCCCATACTTATCTCAATTTCATGTAATGAACTCATGGACTGCAAGGAGGGAAAGCTTTTTTTTTTTTAGAAGAAGAATTAGCTCAAAGTAAGTTAGAAAATCTTGAACAATGCCATAGTTTCAGGTAATGCACCAGAGTTTCTACCAGGAATGCAAACATACAATACAGGAAGTCATTAGAGTGACATAAAGTAAATATACTACATTATAAAGTAAGACCTGTGGGTCAAGATAGGATGCTGAGAGGCAAGCAGACAATTGGGAATAAAATGAATCAGCAACTTACTTAAGGATAAAAGTCCGGAGGGATAAAAGGAAAAGAAAAAAGAATATGTTAGCGTAATGAAAAGTGTGAAATTAGAACAAAAATGAAACAGGAGAAAAAAAATGCCTTTCAGACCTCAAGACTGAAGAAAATTGCTTGAGTAACATGAAAAACGTATCTTGTGGAGATTCAGAGAGTACGAAAGTTCATCTCCGGAAGTTTTGGTGATGTAGATCAGAAAACAAGGCATTTTCCTGGAATTACCTGATGCAGATTTTCTAGGAAGAAGTCTATCAAGGGAAAAATGAGAAGATTAAAACTATCTAAATCCTTACTGAGTTCCCATACAAAATGTGGTTAATTATTCAGGCCAATATTTCAAGTCGTCCTGAACTTTTGCTGTCATGAACGGACGTAGGTTTTTTTATGTGAATGGATAAGATATTTTTTCCTTTACAGTTTAAATTACAATAGTTTCTGAAAGCTAATGAAAGCAAATTGCACTATTCTGGTGGATGCACAAAATGATGACACAAAATACTATGGCAAAAGAATGAACTAACATCACAGAAACAATAAAGTTTCCTTGTAGGCATGAAATTTGACATATTGATCAATTAGAAAACAAAATGAAGTTAAAAAGATCACATTCTTCTCTCACACTTGCTCAGTTTTCCTTTGATGTAACTGGAATTTATTCCAGCATAATCTGTTGTCAGAAGAAACTTAAATCTAAAGAATGAACACTGTATTATCTTGTAACTTTGATTGCACTATCCTGGAGAATAATTTTATAAGCATGTTTTATTGGCTTTAAAGTTTTTGAAGGCTTTGTTAACGTACTGTTTGGGAAAAAAGAGATCTAGCTCTTGCATGTCTATGCATTTTCTAATTATATAAACTGTGCAAAATCTGAAGTGATTAACACTTGTAAAATAAAAATTAATTTCAGTGAACAAAATCTATAAATCATAGCTCAGTTTTTATACATCAAACCTCATGCTTTGTTCTCAACTATACTGAAAAAATGTTACTAAATAGTTGATTTATTGAAATTTTTTTTTAATTGCAATTAAAGCTGATAAAATATTAGTAAATGTAGTTCAACACATTGGACAAGGTGCAACCCTTAGAGTCAGCTTGATGAGGATAGCATGCTATTCTTGGTTCTTATTGGTTGGTAACTCACGTTCTGCAATTGACTGTTTGCAATTTAGAGCTGCTCAGTACTAACATAGAATGACCAAAATTTTATTTACACTTATCCACCTCTTTTTGCTGAATCACACCACTCTGTCCAACTCAACATTAAACCTGAGAGTTTTTAATAATAATTAATTGTGCTGATACCTACTTATGCATCAGTAGAGCTTTAAAATGTGAGCAAAGTACCAGCTATTCACTTTGACTTGTAAGCAGGAGCTGAGTATCTACTTTAAAGGGTCGTGTACAAAATACAGACTGATGACTGAAGGGAATAATGATTCCTTAAATTCAGAAGGAAATATCCAGTAGATAGCAGTCAATACAGAAGGCAAAATTAGAGAACTGCCTGCAAATGAGACAGCTGGTATCTGCAGTTCAATAACTGAACTAATGGAGGGTAATTTGGCACATCCTCAAGGTCTACTCTGCTTACAGTTATTGTCTATCTATAATATGTTAATTACGATGTTTAGAATATTTAGACCAAGTTTATAATTTATTTGAAACATGCCTGTAAATAATTGCACTGAGTAGGTAGACTGGCATCAATCAAAACAGAAATAAGTTCCACATGAATGACACAGATGGATGCAAGAAAGGATCATGATCTTTAAAGCCTTTTTGCTGAGTAAAATATTGTTCTGTCTCTTTCAATTACTAGAATTAATTTGCTATCCATTGTTCTACTCATTTAAGATACTTTAGATTTTGGGTCTTGCACATGCAGCTTTTGCTTTACCTATCAAAGTGTCTTTACCTCAATCTACAAGTTTTTTTGTAACTTTTACTCTTCTGATTCTTTCCACTAGCTTTCTGGAGGGAGTGAGCAAATGACTGGGTGCGGCTTAGTTGCCTGCTGGGATTAAAGAGTGACAGTCCTTTTTGGTGCCCTTTTTTGGGGTTCAGAGGGTTTGAGATAATGACAAAGTCGATCTATATTCTTAGGGTTTATTAAAGTTCATAACTGTAATATGGTGTTTGTGTATT
This sequence comes from Rhagologus leucostigma, assembly GCA_013397725.1. Lineage (NCBI taxonomy): Eukaryota > Metazoa > Chordata > Aves > Passeriformes > Rhagologus > Rhagologus leucostigma. The sequence goes on along the minus strand of VZTD01001193.1, from coordinate 1,577,842 downwards.
TTTTTTTTATCAAATCAGGGAAGATTTAATGCAAAAATTGCACAGAGGGGCAGAAAAGACAGCTGAGGATTACTAAAGCTTTCTTTACAGTGTGGAAGTTCCATGCTCTATATTAAACATTTGCATTCTGCCACTGACTTCCACAGTTGTATGAAAGAATTCACTATGTATCTTTATACACTGTTAACCATAAAGTGAATTCTTCAAATACTGCATTTTCTGGAGAACAGTCTGATTTTAATTATCTTTCCATGAGAACAAAATTTAGTCTCTCTAATATTCTGTATGATAGAGTCATGTATTGACTGCCCTCTGCATATCATTGCGGGATGCAATGTCATAAATGTCAGAGTAAAATAAGTATATCCAGGTCTCATAGAGATATTCAATCCTAAACTTCAGAGAAGAAGAAGATGCGCACTAAAGGATGAACTAAATTGTCACTACCAGAGGCGTGTTCAGTGTGCATTCATAACTTAGTTAATCAGTTGTCACTATTCTGTCCTGAGTACCAGCAGTATAAATATTGTCACATTTACACATAGAAATAACCTATGAATGTTTTTGTCTCATCTGCTTTGATCAAATTTTGTCAAGACAGCAGCAGAGGCTTTTTTGTCTTCTGATTTTACTAAAATGAGCACCATGAAACTTATATCTGTCTCCTTGTCTTGGTTCTGGCCAAGAACTGAGTGAATTTTTCGCATTAGCTGTCAGGGGGCGGAGCCTGGAGCCAGGTGGGCGTGTCGAGGTTGTTTTTCCGTAGCGCATTGCATCTTTGTCCAGAGGCTCAGGGATTCTCACTTCTGGGAAGGAGGGCATGGCTCGCAGTTGAGGTAACAGAGTGTGAACAGATGGTCTGGACAGTACTTTGTTCATTGTCTCAGGGTTGCGCCATGTCAGTCGGTCGGTCGGGGTTGGTTGGTGAGCAATTTGTGGGTAAAACACCCTCTCTTTGGTACACTGTTGTTATTAATATTGCTGCTGTTACTGTTCATTTTCTTACCTGATTGCTGTTTCTGGTAAATTGTTTTTATCTCAGCCTGTAACCTCTGCCTTTTGTCTCTCTCACAGGAGGAGTGGGGAGAGGGGAGTGGAACTGCCATTCCTAAAACTTGACACTCCTTCATGTCTCTTCTAGGCTTGTGCTTCCATTTTTCTCTATCACTTTAACCTTGACATGAACCTACACTATGGCCACAGCTCCAGGATCTGAAAATCCTCCACACTGCAGCTCTCCTTCTCTCTGCAAAGTTCTGCTCCCTGTCTGGACTGACACTCCCAACCGAACACCTGTCCTGGCAGGGAGCCCTCCTTTGCTCAAGGCCCTTCACCCCCTTCATAGCCCTCCTTTGGAAGTTCTCTAATAGCTTAGTATCTTTCTTATATTGTGGCACCCAAAACTGCCCCCAGCACTCGAGTTGAGGCCGCCCCAGTGCAGAGCAGAGCAGGACAATCCCCGCCCTTGCCCAGCTGGTGATGCTGTGCCTGATGCACCCCAGGACACACTTTGCCCTCCTGGCTGCAGGGCACTGCTGAGTCAGATTCACCTTCTGCAGCTTTGCCTTCCAGCATCTCATTCCCCAGTTCATCCACGGCTGCCCCATCCCAGGTGCAGAACCTGGTGCTTTCCCTTGTTGAACTTCATATGGTTGGTGATTTTACCTCTGGGGCCAGAACTCCCTCTACAGCTGCAAGCGTCTGGAATAATCTTCAATGTATATGCCTCTCTACACACTATATGTTTTAAGTGTCAGCTGAGAACATATCCTTTCTTCCTTACCTTAATTCCTCTTTGTCACTGGTATTTGTTTCTTACTTGACTCTGTACTTTTAATTAAACCTATAAAATAGTCATACAATTTCTTTAAATACTCTATGCAAAACTGTTATATTTATGCATTGGTAATTTACACTGCACACGTTTTATAAGCCTATTCCTTTACCATTCATGAGAATACCTACTGTTTATTTAATAACTAACATATTATAAAATACATATGCTATCTATAAGCTACAGAAGTCTTAAAAACCACACAACCACACTAATTTAGCATATAAAATTTAATTTTTTTAAGAGTGATTTCACAGAACATGTGTAATAACAAAACCACATGCTTTTTCAATTTGCCAGTTATTGTTGTTTATTTGTTGTTTTCAAACTCTGAAAGCTGTATTTGATACTGAGAGAAAATGTAGGTTTTGGTGACAAGAGGAAACTGATGGCTTTTTTCTGTGCCTTTTTGTTTTTCTTGTATGGAAACTAGCAGGAAATACATCTAAGTAAACAATGTAGATGTCACTGCGTGTAAAGTCAATTCTTTGCTTGGTATAGAGAATGACCAGTTTGGTTTACGCACAAGCAGATGTTTCTATCTGACCATCTGGCCTTTATTTGCTTATCCAAAATCCTACTCTCCCTCTTTTACACAAGAGGAGGAGAGGTGGTAATGATGATTTTTGCTGTTGTTGATTGTGGTAGGAAATCATAATTGTGTTATTTCTTTGTAGCAATAAAGAGGAAGCGTGAAAACAAAACATTGCAATTAAAAAAGGAATATTTTAAATGAAGTATGAGAAAAGAATTTCTCCATTCAGCAAATCAGCACTTTTGAAAGTTCTGATCTGAAATGCCATCAACTTGTCTCCTCTCTATTCTGCACAAAACCTATCCCCGAATGCTATGTGCATCTGACCCATAGAGAGTGCATGGCCAAGTCTTCAGTTATAAATAAGCCTTGTATCCATGATCTGCAAAAGAGTATGTTTTATTTTTCATTGACCAGTCTTCATCAACCCTATAATATTTTAATTTTTTCAGTAACCATACATTTTATTTTGAATAAGCTTGATAAATTGGAAATATTAGGGCCAAGGAAGAAAAAATCTAGTAAATACAAACCTGCTTGATTTGACTTAAGAACTCCAGGATACTTTTTTGTACTTAAATTATGAGTGACTCTGCAAAGCTATTAATAGTTGTAATTTGAGATCAAGTTCTGTTGAAAAAGTGATGTTCATATCAACAGGTCCTTCAAATTATTTTTGTGAAATTAAAACTTTCAAGAACTTAACACCTTTCCTCACTCTTTACATCACAGACTAAGCAAATGAAGATCTGTTCTTTTTAATCATGTCCATGAGTAGGATTGAATAATGCCTATAGAGACCAGACTCAACCCATCCAAACCTTTTCAGACTTCAATCACATACAAATCCATTGATAAATGGAGTTAATATACGATAACCTAATTTTTATGTTTTGAGATCCAAATATTTCTGCCTCCCCTCTACATGCTGAAATAAAATGATCTTTGTGCTGGAGACACCTTTGTGGCAGCAAGTGTCAGTGGAGCAAATCTATGGTTCTTTTGTAGCCCCCACGATTGAAATTAAGCCAAGTAGCTACTTTCACTGCAGTTACAAATCTCTTCCCTTAAGTTACATAACAAGGTTGGTCTATTTTTCTCTTAATATCAGTGTATTTTCAAAATTGCATTTGCCTTTTGTTTTCATGTGAATGTTAAAATTTTCACCTTTCTTGACATGAAGAATAGCAGCCTATCAGACAAATTCCCATAGTAAGAAAACACTCAAAAGTCTTGTTTTCTGCATTTACTGCAGCACACCAGGCTTTCACTGTTTCCATGAGGTTTTTTGCACACTTTGTGCTTAATTTTCTTTAATTCACTGTGAGACACAAAATATTAACAGTGTCAGCTGGAAGACTCGGACTGAAAGTAAGGTTGGTTGCTACAGTAAGAAAGCCAATTTGTGTTCTCCATTATATCATTGCAAATCAAGACTAACTGTATTGACTTCAATGGGGAAAGAGGTTGACAGACTCATTTCTACTTCTGCAAAATGATCCATGCACCTCTAATGATACAACAGCACAGTTAATTGTTTGACTGAGAGGATGATGGCTGAGAACAGCAATGGTTACTTTCAAGGTTAGAGTTACAGGTGAATTTTATGCACACTTCAACTGGGTGAACCGAGATAATTTAAATGGCTAAAACATCTGCTCTGATTTTTCTTTTTTATCTCTTGATTGTCTGTCTTACATGGGATTTAACCAATGAGAAGTTACTTTAGGATTTCTGTTTGGCACAAGCCACCAACTCTTTTTCTCATTTATATATTCTTGTCTGGACAGAAACACAATAATCTCTTAATTAAGCCAAACTTCTAATTATCTGCCATAATTTTTGTATTTAAGTGCATCATATGCATTAGAGAAGACTTTTCTGAAGTGAGGAAGAAGTATTGTAGAGATCAGAAGGACTGAAACACAAAGAAATTAAGTCGGAATTATCCTTTTCAAAGGTCCAACATCAAGCATCAGCCATCTGATTCTTTCACAGTATTTTGGCTTTTTGGGCTAGCTCTCCATCTGGACATTTAATTCTGCTGAAATCAGGCGTTCAGTTCATACATGGAATGGAATACATGTTCTTAAATTAAGTGCCCAATGAAAAGACAATACATTATTACCTTTAAAAACACTCATTTGAGTAACTTGCCAGCTGTCACCCAAAGACTTTGTGGCACAGTAGGCTGTAGAGCTTGTTGTTTCCCAACAACCCAGTTTCTCAGGGGTGCATTTACCCTACCTAGATAGGAGGATAAATTCAGTAGTTTCATTACCCACATCTTCTATATGCATTTTCCATTTTCTGCGCATATTTAAAGAAAGATCTTGGACAAACCCAGTTTCTATATAGGTCAAAATATATTAATGTAACCTTTTCAATGAATCAGGCAGCATTTCTATGAGAAAAATACTGTATGATTATAGAAACAAAGACACTATCTTATTGTTGGTATGGGCAGCATTAATTACATAATTTCCTAACATACTGAATCATGTAACCTATATCAATATCTATGCATACATATCTTACAGTTTATCATGAACTTGTGGCTCATACAATCACCCACCAGACCTTCACACTTGAATTAGAAGACTAGAAGTATTACCTGCTCTGCCTCAGAAAAGGAGGAGACATCTTGGGTTTTTTGCCACTGTGTTTTGCTAACATTTTTTGACCTTTTTTTCACATCTTAACTTCTTATCTGATGTGATTTTCATCCTTACTTGTTCTTAATACATTAGCTCTACTTGTTGTAAGGTAATTTAGTTCTCCTTCAATGAAGCATGACTCCTTCAAATTATTTTGCTTTCTTTTCCCATTCATATTATTAGTATTGACACTTGAGTGTTAGATTTCTACCAAAAATACTCATCCTGAATTTGAAGGTGAAACTGCTACTATAAAAACAATGTAAGAGTACTGGACTTACCAGTGACAATGTATATTCAGTAAAGGATTTTAAAAAGTTATTTCCCTTCTTTTTCACAAGCATGTGAGATCCCAGTCCAGAAGTACCTCTTTTGCAAGACACAAGCTACACATACCTCCCAGAGAAGGAAACAGCTTTCTGTGCCCCCACACAACAGAAGTTTTGTAAGTGGTGTCTGAGACAAGACACAGTAAAGTCAATGAAAAGGTTCAGATTGACCTCAGATATCTTCTGACCAAGCATTCACAAAACATGCTTTTATATAGCCATTTTTTTCTTCTTAAATCCACTTATTCCATGATCACCTTTAAGGTGATGTACCATTAGTTTTGACTGGGTGTTTACTGGCCCTCACTTCCCAGTAGTGACCAAGCACAGAACTAAATCAATCTTTGTCAGGTCTGTAATTGAGCACTTCCCTAATTTATGAGACAGCTTTTCCATTAACAACAAAATCCTGAGAATTAAATAAAAACAGACCTTCACAAGTGCTGCTGCATTGGTGAATAAAATAAAAACATTGATAAATGTACACCCCTTTTCCCAGGCTGACTTTGAAAAATTCTGTGTCACAGACCTAGGTCATATTCTGACAACAATTAGGAACACTAAAATAAATAGTTAGCAATTCTTTTTTGTGACAGGCTATGCAAAGCTCGACTTTTTTTGCCAAATAATACAGTAGTCTGTGACTATGAATTATGTTATTACAGTGTGTCTGCTAGTTCGTATGTATCTGTACTCTTATGCCCCCTTCACAGCATGACAACTTCAAACAATCTCATTCAGCTGAGACTTGATGAAATCTTACACAGACAGATGAAAATATATCCTTAAGTTTTGCTGGAGTGGTTTCCTTTGTTGAACTAAATCACTTACTCAAAACTCAATCTGAACATTTTTTCTTCAGTCTTTATAATGAAACTTTGAATGTCTCATCAATTAAGACACTTAAACTAGACCAGATAAATCACTAAAAAATGCAAGAGCCATGACAGGGGAACGGATTGATTACCTAATAGGTATTTTCTACATCCAAAGGCTGCATCTTTGACACTTACATATGAATAGCTCATTGGTGACAATTGTACTATTTTCATCAAACTTTAATCAAGATTTATATTGTATGATTTTGTAAGTTATAAAATAACATTTAGTTGTTTCGTTGAATTTTTTACAGTTCTTGTCTTCCACTTCCTGAATGTGTTTGGATTTGGAAAAGTCATCTCATTACAGAACCTGTTGACACAACACTTTCAACGTCTCTTTGAAGTGAAAATGATGTTTTGAAGGTGATTACTTCAAGGAAATACAAATACTGACTATTTGAGATTTACTATGCTTGATAACTCTGCATACTTTTTTTTGTGTATGCAAATGGACATACATATACTGTCTAGAATATTAGTAGAATATAAACTTCTGTGGACTATGTAAAGGTTTTGGATAAATCACCATTAATGCTAACACAGTCTCTAAATCAGATTGAACGTAGTGTTTTGAAGCACTATAGGAATCGAGAAAGAAAAAGAATACATCATACATGTTGTAGACTTAGGAAAAATATGAGTTTGGTGTATAGGTTTTCTTTGTCCAATTGATAATAGATTTAAAATTTGAAAAGGCTTAACCCTTACCACTGCAGATTTTAAGTATGGCAGGCTTGTGCTTTAACAGTTCAATAGTTAAAAAATATGACAAGCACTTGATATGGATGGATGTGCATGAACACAACAGAACATGAATGTGTGCTGGTGGAGCAGGGAAAAGGGATAGAAAAATCTCTTAAGGTCTTAATCCAAAATACAGATGGAAATAGAAGAGTTTATATCGACATTTGAAGCTCCAGAGACAGAACTATAGCCTTCTGGTAGATATCCATCTATTTGAAGTATTGTTTACATACTCAGAATAAACCTCCAAACTCAGATTGGCAGTTGCACTTAAGTAGCATCAAGTGGTCTGAAGTTAAGCTTAAAACATAAGTCCTAAACTGTAAAATTTTGAAGTACTGGAAGGAGAATCAAAACTAGAACTGAAAGTATAAAGCAGAACTGTTGCNCAGAACACATATTCAGTGGAACTGAAAGAACTTGAAAGGAACAATTTTCACAATGCAGGGGCAGAAATTAATCTTGTAAGCTTTACTACTGGAAAAAGTGTTGGGAATTCAGTCTGTTCTGTGACTGTAAAGCACTTCATTAGGAGACATCCAAATGCCCTCATTCTCTCTGCATCTGCAACTTGCCCTCCATTTCAAGTGAAAGAAAGGCACAGCTCTTTTTTCTGCAACCTTACAGCTTTGGTCCCCAGACCCAATCCAGTCAGCTTCACTCCCACAACTGCTGCTGAAGTTCTTAGCTCTCTAGGAGAAAGTGAGGGAAACAGACCCAGAAAGGTAAGAGAGAAAGCAAATGCAAAGTGATCCAAAACCCCTTCATACCAAACCACTCTCATTAAACAGTGACCAGTGAATTAAACTTTTATGTCATCACTTTTTAGACACTCTAGAGTCAGCTTGGTTAAAGTCAGCTGCTCATATTTGTATTACTGCTCTTGGTGCATCTACTCTTGGTTCCCCCAGCTTATTACCTAAGCCTCTTTTTACTTGCAAATCTCTAGCGACCGTGGTAATGGTCCTGGGCTATAGCCCCTAGCCCAGGATTGCTTTACCATCCTGCAGACAGCAATAACAGTGGTTGTGGTGTTCCTTCACACATCGGGGAACTTTCTTCCTCATCCTTTAGGCCTCCTGAATTCCCATGAGCTTTTTGTCCATGGCTTCAGATACTGAGGCAGTAGTTTGTACCATTTTATGACAGCTGGAACAAACTTTTTGCCCCAGGTTAGTATCCTAATGGCCCATTCAGAACAGGACAGTGAATTCTTCAGTGGCTTATTCCCTTGATCAAATATTAAATGTGGAATTTCACCAGTTCTCTTGATAGCAAGAGGTTCAATAAGGCAAAGGTTAGGCAAAGATTATAAAACACACTATAAAGAGACCGTTGCCCACTGCTTCTGGAGAATTTTCTTTAGTTCTAACAACTACAATCCCACCTGGCTGATCATTTCATATGCTGAAGTAAACTTTCTAAAAGTATCATGTTTATTTTACAGAGTGTCTAATTTACCCCACTCTCTGTGTTTAATTGGATGTTTTTAGGAAACACAGAATCACAAGACCAGAGAATGCTTGGTGTTGGAAGAAACCTCTCCAGAGATCATCTGATTCAACACCTCTGCTCAGTCAGGATCCTGCAGAGCAGGTTGCCCAGGAACATGTCTAGTTGTGTTGTAAATATCTCGACAGATGTCTCTGGCTCCACAACCTCTCTGGAAACTCTGTTCCATTATTTGACCATCTCCTAGTGAAAAAAGTTCTTTGTGGTCAGCCAGAGTTTAATTTTTAAAATTGTTCTCATTGCTTCTTCTGTTGTTGGTGGGCTCTGCTGAGAAGAGTTTGGCTCCCTTTTCTTCATTCCCTCCCATCAAGTTCTTATACATATTGATAGGATCTCCCTGAGTCTTCTCTCTTTCAAGCTGCATAGTCCCAGCTCTCCCTGACATGAAAAATGCTACTGTCCCTGTGCTGGAATCGCTCCACTAAGTCTGTACCTTTCTTGTACTGGGAAGGTGAGAATATATGGACGGGATCAGTGGTCTCATTCAAGCGAAGTATGGAGTGGTCACCATTTTACAGAAAAAAAAAAGAAGTGTAAGCTGAAGTAGCACAAATGGGTACAGTTATTGGTTGTTTATTGTGTCAGCAGTGAGAAGAATTAGAAGAGAGACTGAAATATTGTCTTACCCCTACTTTTAGTCATTCACTTCCAGTTAAGTCACAGTTTGCCCTGCCTCCACACACCCAAGAGTACTCACTCTGTAGATAAATAGAGGGCTTAAGTTTCCAGGGTTGTTAATCTGACACCTTTCACAGCATTAAATTGATTTAAAATTCTAAAAACAATTATTCATACATTGTATGCAGCATTTTCATTGGCATTGCATCAGAGCCACTTGTCCTTTGGATACGATACTGTGTCAAAAGAATCATGTTTTTAACGTTATGTTTTATCAATGCCTTATGCAATGGAGATATTTTTCTCTTTGAAATGCCTAAAGAAGATCCATTTTGTTAAGTAAATATTTACATTTTTAACAAAATATTTCAGCTTACAAACTGTCAGTTTTAGAGAGTCAAAGGAGAGAAATAAAATCTTGTAAAATTCTATCTAACAATGTCTTCACATCTATATGAACAACAGAACTTTTAACAGCTTTAACTGACCTGTGTTTTTAATAACGTAATTTTTATGCAGACTGACAATGCCTATGCCAAGTTTTAGCCTGATACAGATTAAAACAGCTAAGGTATAAACCCCTGAAAAATGGGGTTTGTAATGGAAATGGCAACTGACCCTTAACTGTAGCGGTGCTACCGGATGCTGCTGTAATAAGCTTCCCTAGATGCCATGGTGTAAATGTATTAGCTGTACTAAGAGACCCACTCCTGGTATAATTATGTTAGGAACCAATAAGACAGCTCAGAAATCAATATGCTAAGACAGATAGAGTAAAGGACCATGGCCAGCAAACTGGGAATAGATTAGTCTGGCAGGTCCCTAGCTGAGCCATGAAGAAGGGGATATCTCTGCTGTTGTAAGAAAGCCATTAATTGTAAATTTTCCTGAACAAGGAACTTGAAGGGAGAGCTTAGGCTGTTGTTCATACCACTCAGTGTAGGCTGCAACTATTATTGATCAACAGTTAAGCTTTTTATTCTTATTTCAAAAACCAACAGTGAAAAAAAAACTAAATGTGGAGGAAGAGGGTGCATCTTTTGTTTTATTCTATTTCTTAAAGAGACAGCCCTACACATTCAACACTAGGCTTCCCCTTTTATTTTGGTTTAACAATTTTTAACAGAATGGGACACTAAAATTTTGCCAGATTTCATTTTCAAAAAGTAGCTAGCCCTGTATTACTGCACTAATTATCTAGTCAATAAAATTCTACAAGTGCAATATGATTGATATAATGTGATAAAAATAGGTAGTGCTCTTAAAAGCACTTTTAAAGAGTTCAATCAAATTAACCTGTGCCATTAAATACTATCACGTTCTGTAATAATTAAAGATATGTCAATGAGAACTTTGCTGCTGTTAATTTTAACTAATGTCAGTTGATTCTTTCCTGGCTTTTTTTCGATGTAAGAGAGTAATTTGCTTAATAAACAGAAACACAGTGTAATTCAGTGACAGTTCTAGGAATAAAAAAATAAAAGAAATGGAAAGGAAACAAAGGACAACCTTTTGTGGTTACAGTACGGCACATCTGCTCATGTCCAATCAAACTTTGAAAAGCATAGTAGTAAACAAAAGCAGCCATCAAGCAGGGACAAAGTCAGAGACATAAGTGGTTTGAATGAGTGTGCAATTTCTGCCCATATGACCATCCTGACACAATTGCTCTAATTTTCTTTCCAGAAATGACTGATAAAAGATTTAGGTAATTGCTATGGAGACAGACTTCCTTCCATCACGGGGTATCTTGAATAATACAGCCTCAGGGTCATAAGATGGAGTGTCAGTTTCTGCAGAGTCCTAAATTAATACTTGTCCCTGTTTCAGCTATACTTCCTGTTCATCTAATGAAGTGAATGTAATTTATTTTGACAATGTATTGAAAATCACTTGATCAAATGACTATTCTGTAATGAACACAAAACACTATATAGCCTTGAAAACTACACCTAAAAAAAGACATAAAAACACATCAATTTTTCAAAGCACATATTCCTCTCCTCTTGCAAATGTTGCATGTGTTGAACATAAAATAAAATAGTTTCTAAAAGCTCAGTGATTCATATGATTGTTAAAAAAAAAGCTTTCTGTGATGCCTCAGTTCGACCTGCGTCCATTCAAGTCCTGACCTTGTCCCTTGTGATCAAAGTTAATTTATCTAGGTGATCTCTGTACTCTCAAGTATTGAGTAGCACTCAGAAAGAAATTCAGAAAGCTCCTCCAAAAGCTAATAATTAGTAAGAAGTTTCAAAAGTACTGTAGATCAGCTCCCACGCAAACTAAAGTTCATGCATGAACAGTCCATTTTGAGGCAAATCTTACACATCCACCCACCAGTAAAATTTCATATCTTCAGACGTTCTGTAGTCCACTGTCTGGAGTGTTATGACACATTCAACAGCTAATGAATGCAGGTGGGTGTAAATGAAAGATACCTACACAGCTGTCATATATTGCTCACAATTACATAAGTCATCAAAAAGCCATAATTTGTGCCATTCCGAAGGACAAATATTCCTTCTGCAAGACTGAATGCTTTATAACATTTTAATTTTAAAGTATTTGATTTTTTTTAAGGGTAACACAATCACTTCCAAATACACAGCATGAAATAAAAATGTTGATCATTATTTACTTTCCCTGCTCTTTCAGAGGAAATATAGCTCTGTTCAAGACTTTTTTTTTTTAAATAGTGCATCTTGAAATGAACATGAAGTGACTCAAGATGTTTTGAAAACTAAGTAAACCTGTCATGAGCTTGACAAGGCTGCCAATGTAAAGGCAAACAGCTGTACAATGGCAGCAGAGAGGCACTGTGTTGTGTTTAAATACAGTCAGGCAGAAGCCAGTGGATAATGCTCAGTAATGGGTTAATCAATACTTATTATGGTTTTATTGGTTCACTAAAGAGAGAACAGAACCTAGTGAGCACAGAGTCAAAAAATCACTGCATCTGATCTAGATAACATCTTCTCTCCCTTAGGGATTTCCCTATTCAAGAATCCAATTTACCATGCCTGATTGACAAGGATTGGATCCTAGGGAATCACATAACTCTTTTTAGGACCCAATAAAATCCTAATGGATTTGTCTGACCGGTCAGGAGATTCAAGTTTTACTAAACTGAGGGGCTTTGTTGCAATTAGCCTGTATTCTACTTGCAGTTGAAAAGCTATTAGGAGTCATTGGTTTCTAAAATGCTGGAGTCATGCTGGGTTGTGAATGCCAGATAGAGTTACCTTTCTTTGTAAAAGGAGACTGCTACAATGGATCAAAAAATTCAGAAAGCTTAATGTTAAATCACATTAAATTGGTGACCCAAATGATGAAAAATAGTATCTTTCAAGCTGAGGGCGATACTTATCTTTTGCATCTTATGCTATTAAAAAGATACCGTCGACATCAGCCTTTGAAATACATTTTTGAGAATGCATTATTTACACTAGCATATAAACTAGCATATTTTAACACTTCTAAAAAACCAGAATAAATCAATGAAGGTATTGTATTCAGAATCCTGTGTATTAATCTGTTCATCATTTCAAAATACTATTTGCTAATATTTCAAATTTTTTGAGATTATATTTTCTTTTGTTTTATTCTTGTGGGTGTCTATGAGAAAAATAAGGGTGGTTCAAGACGAAGTATCTGCTTGTTTCACTCAGATCCCTAGTCTGCCATGCAGAAGGGCACAAGCTTTGAGAACTCAAATGTTGCAGCAGCCTATTCCTGGCCTGGAGAAGTAACAGGAATGCCTAGATTGGATCCCAAATAATTGGGTATCACCGTCTTGGATTAATGATAGACCAGACTGTGTTTCCCCTGCATGTCTGAAGCCGAGTGATTCTTTTGAACCCCAATCGAAATAACTTATTCATATGTTTTCTGAGCAGCAAGTTTACATGGACAGCAACTGTCACGCCAGCTGACTCTGCTGCAAAGGTGCATAATAATTTATCTCCCACATGAGAAAAATAGAAGCTATTTAATACACTGTTTTGTGATCAGTGTCATACTGGGCTATTTGCAGAAATGCAGCTGCTGTTACCTTCAGTCCCTTTTACAGCATTTATATAATAAAAAAGTGGTGCGGTATCATTTAATAGATGAACATCATTTACATTGTAGTTCTGGACTGGTTTAGAAATTAACTTAAAGGCAGAAACACATAAAAAAAATTAAAAGGAAGTAACAGGTACCTATTAAAACAAAATGAATTTTGATCAACAAATATTTTCCTTTGGAAGGAAAGAATGAAGAAATAACAACAACATTACTTTTTGGATTTTTTTTCCCTCTTCTTCCTTCAGAATGTGGGTTTGCCAAGAATATCAGCACAAATTTGGCAAACATTCAGTTGTCTGCTTCAGACTAATGTCGTATGTGCTTTACATCCTTGTTATCTCCCAACAACACTGAAATATTTGGAGTAGGAGTTCTACAAATAGACAAAAAGTTTGTGTTGTATTATGCTTTACAGTGTTGCTTTTCTCACTCAGTGGAGTAAAGGAAAAAGCTCCTCTGAGGTCTTGTTTGCAGCTTTTCCTTTAGAAATCCCAACCTACGCTTCATCTGTTTTCACAGATTTCCTTAGACACATTGAAACTTATTTCACTCAACTTCAGCTGAAAATGAGTCATTGAACAGAATTTAGGCATCCAAGCTACTTCTACAGTCAATGGAGAAAGATGAGCATCTTTGGAAGGTACTTAATCTCAAGCTACAGCTGGGACTGTGAATATCTTGTGGAAGTGCTTACGTGGATGGAACTCATATGACCAGTTGAAAGTAGAATACAAGTTTAAAATGGTAAAAACTGAACTAAGCACATCTCTCCCACAGTGATGAAGATGTCTGAGTGAGAGGGAATGAAATTAAAGAATTGCTAAATCCTCAAAGGTTTTAATTCTTTTCCAAACACTAGAACTTTTTTTTGAAGTTCAGATATTTAACTGGCTTGTCTCTATCTCTTATAGTTATATATATCTACACGTCTAATAAAAATTCCTAAGGAATTTCTTTAGGAAATATTCCTTGCCCACAGATCAGCCATTTTTCAGGTCACGGTGACTAATTTTATGGAAATTCAACGCTCAAGAAAAGTATATATTGGACAGCACTAGAGTCAGAAGTCTTCTATTCATTTAAAGAAAAACAACCATGTGGTTAGTTGCAAGTCAGTTATCCCATATTATCCCCCTATTGTGCCTTGCTTTATGGTAGGTTTTCAATCTTTTATAGTGTGGAACATATTTTAATAGAGAGATTATTTAGCGTCTGTCTTACTTCTCCCAAATCACAGTCACATAGACCACTTCCCTTCTTTTTGACTGCCTGACAGTTCTTTGGTAACTAGACTAACCACTCACAATGAACATTTATTTTAGGAAAGTGTGTAGTTCAGAATTTTCAAAAGTGGATATTGGTTTGGAATTCCCACCTTGACACACAGAAGCGATGTCCCATTTTAGAAGAAAGGTAGCCATTTTCTAAAGATTATCATATCTTTTACAGATTATCATGTGCATGTACGGTATTTCTAAACCTCTTGAGAAATTCTTTTCATTTCCAGAATTGAAACAAAACTGCACAATTTAACAAATTTTCACTTCAAGTTCAACTTTTAAAGTACTTAATTTTGTTTTCAAAATTCATGTTTCGATGTGTCTTGGGGTGACTTTATGATGTTGTGTCCCCTATCGCCGCTCTATATCCAGACATGAAATCCTGTGCCTTTCTGTGCCTTTAAAACTGGGTGTGAGAGAAAGAAAAAAAAAAGCCAGACCAACTTTTCAAAGCAGTTTGTCTTCAAGGACGCAGACACATACTCCTCTGCGTTCTGCTGCTGAGGCGAGAAGAGCGGAGGAAGCACCCTTCCTGCTTTTCAGCCAGCTCTCGGTTCTGTTTTCTCCAGAGAGAGATGGAGAGTTGAACTTTCTTTTCCCTGGGACTTTGGCTTCTTCTTCTTTTCTTCTGGAACTGTGCAACAACACCAAAACATCATCCAGGAGGCCCAGAGGAGCCTATGCCAAAACCCCAGCTCCGAAGAGGAGAAGAGAGACCACACCCGCAGAAGGACTTTAAAATGTTCCCAGGTTTCTCTCCACAGCGAAAGGTTTTATTATTTAGCATTATTATTCTTTTCCTGTGTGTTTGTTAAATAAATAGGCTTTTTTTCCTCTTCACTTTCCTCCGAGGAATATTTCTTTCCCAAACCTCGTGGGAGAGGGATGGCTGTAACCTGCCTTCTAAGAGAGGACATTCAAATTTGGACGTTCCTCTGGATTTTGTCTCAAACTGGCACACAATGAAACAGTGAACATGAATATATTGTTAATTAAAGCAATTTCTCATGGAAAACAGTCTCTGTTTTCAGCATTCCCAGACCTCTCAGTGTGGAGATGTGATTGTCAGACATGTTGTGACTGAGTTGCTCCAATTAACTTCACCAGTTAGAACTGAATAAAAACAAAATCCAAATTTTCAAAGCTAGACTACCAAAAAAGAGTTCCAGAGTATAGATAGGTGCATATAGAGCATATATATAATCTGGATACTGAGTCCACTTTGTAGTTCCAAAAATCAGCCTGATTTTCCTTGGATGCCAAATACTGAGATACATTAATTCAGGCAATTAACCTTGAATTTCATTGGTTTTCTTAATAGAAGAACTTCCTAACGTGGAGCTTTCTGTCTCTGACTATGAATTATCGCCTACTATTTTTGTTTTCTGTTGTGAAGATGGCATGAATGCCAACCATGCATTCTCAGCTTTTCTACTTCAATTAGCATTTGAAAATTATCTTAAAGGTATCTAAAGTTTCAGTCAAAGGTGATCTATTTACTCAAGTTTTCTACAGTCACTTTGATCTGTTATAAATCTAAGTTTATTCATACATAGCTATAAAAAATGGTTTTATTTTGCTATTTATCACTGGTATAAATGGTAAATAAGACAGCCAAATTTACTGGTTGCAAGAAAAATTGTAACAATACACATATAGTTTATATTACACACATAATTTTATACATATACATATATATACTTTTTGCACTTTTTTCTTTTTGCCATATACTTAACACAGTGTAGGGTCTTGCTAATGCAAAGAAAACAAATGCAAAAGCCATGCCCTGCTGTGTTATTCTATTGATAATTTAGTCATTTTTGTTTGATTTCTTTAATGACTGTATCACAAAGATGCTCTGGCATTTTAAAGCTGTTCCACACATTTTATTGCCTTTTGCTTGAAGTATTACTTTATAGTAATAAACAAGTTCATTTAGCAGCTATTCAAACAAAAAAAATGGTTTTTTTGCTTCTTAAACTTAAGCTTCCATGTCTACTTTGGGTGAGGTGCCTTTACCTGCCAAATGAATGGCATTAAGAAGAAATACGTATCAATGTTGCAGAAAGGAAGGTTCAGCTCTAGGCCTTTTTTTCTCATGCCAAAGCACAGGTGCTTCAGATACACCTAATTATAGCAGTAATTAAAGTTATTACCTTACCTGTTTATTCAAGGGCACAAGGACTTCTAATGGGAACAAATCAAGATATAAAGACTTGCTGTCAATTAGGCTTGAAGGTTTGAGGAGATAATGAAGGAGGTTTGGAGTTGGGTTTCAGTTCTGCACAATAATAAAAATAGTAATTCAGCACCTCTTACTCTTCCTGGAACAGTCCCAACAGTTCAGGAGAAGAAAGACAAGAAGATTACCTGGGTAACATGATCTTAGGAGTACCAGAGAATAATAGTGTTCTCCCAGAGCCACATCTATGGCAGAGACTGCTGCCAACAGAAGATGGGACTGCTACAAATATAAGCCCGTCAACCTGAGAACAACAAATCTGTTCAGGTTCTTGTCACAGATCCTGTCAATATAGTGCAGGCCACAGAAGGACAGGTGAAATGTGACTCTGCTGTGGGCAGTGCACTCATGAGTCCTTGTCTTAGTAAAATGGCATGACATGACTAGTGCTACTTTCACAGAGATGTAATTTAGGACTGACAGTACATTGAAAATATCCTTCTGCTACATGTTTTCTCAGACAGTGTGCCTCCATTAAAGTAAGAAAAGAGGAACTATGGCAACTATAGGGCAAGATAAGTGATTTACTGAGCTTCTGCACTTGTTCTGTCATTAGTTCTATCATTTTGAAACTAGCAAGGTCAAAAAAGGTATGTCATAGTGACTGGCAATATTCCTATTGGATTGTTTCTTGGCTTTAATATAACTGTGTACATGTACATAACTCAGGATAGACAGTTGCAGAGTTTGTTTAGTGTATTGCTAGCCAACTGAAAATATCAAATGTGCATCATTTAATGAATTCGATTAGTCACACATTTTAAATATTCTGTTCTTGCTGTCTGATTTCATTATGTGTACTTTGCAGCAAATTACTAGGAATGTTGCTTGATAATTTGGAAGGTAGTATATTTCAGTTATAGCCATTATATTTTATTTCTTTTGAGCTGCCAGTTCCAAATATTAGGGAAAACACAGACCTTCTTCTACAAAATAACTTCATATAAAAGGGAAAATGAATTAATGGAAAGGAAATACTTATATTTTTCTATTTTGTTCTGGTAGGTTTTCCTCTTTTCTGTAAAGAGAGGAAAACAATAAATTGGGATAGGAGTCTCTTATTTCATGTGCCCCACAAATAAAGAAATAGGTTTTGTATGGTAGCACAGTGGAAATGTACAGCAGCAAGTGCATGGTACCTGGTTAGAATCTTTGCACACTGAAGTGAAACATCAGCATGCCATTGGTTGGAGCTAGGACCCTAATCATGTAATTTCTATACTTTTACAATAAGTCTGATTTTTTTCCCCAAGAAAATAGGGAAATGTATCATGGTGTTATACATAGGTGCTTCGCGCTTACAATATAGTTGAAGGGGATTGGTCTCACTGGGCAAGCCATCCCACAGTGTTAGGTTTCTGTGACTTGCATTCCTGTGCTTATGTTCCAAGCCTGTGGTGTCCCTTAAGAAGCCATCAGGTAAAAAATGGTGTCTCAATGTTAATTTAAAGCCAGGACCTTGCAAACAGATCTATTCACACATGTCCCATTGATTTCATTAATTTTGCAAGATGCAGAATTCAGGCCCAAAGGGTTATATTAATTCTGTATAGGGACTTTGAGGAAGCTCTCCAAGATTAGGCGAGGTGTGAAATAGGTTTCTTCCTTCAATATGCTGAAGCTCTACTGATGTTGTCTGGGTCACACTAAAGAAGATTAGAACCTCAGGGAAAATTTTAGGAAAACGTTTTATTTACAGATAAATCTCCTTATCTTTTATTTTTTATTTTCCTGCCACTGTTAAAAGAAACATCAGCAAAACCACAGACTCTTTTGTAGTTTCCTACTGATTACTCCCAGCCCAAAGTCCTAATCCTCTATTTATTACATCATGAGTGGTTATTATAGAAATTACTGAGGTTATAAGCAACGTTATGATTTTAGTGGTGGAACAAACAGCAGAAAAAATGGGCATTAAGTAAATATGTAACCCTTCTGGGATTTATAATGTGTTCATGAATCAGTAATTTCTCCTCTTAAAGTCAAGGGGTTTCATATAAATACCGTCAAACTTGCAACACTGAGTCCAGGACAAACACTATTCCAAAGTCCTCCAATGGAATGATTGCTTTTTATTCCAAATCTCATACCAACAGAGACTCAGCGCTATTTAGTGGGAAATGAATGTCAGTCAATTTTTCCTCTTATTCAAAATTCAAAGACTTCTCTACTGTGAGGTGAGTTGGTAGAGACTTATTAAGGGAAACCCTAGAACTTGGCAAACATACAGACAGCTAAATACAAACTTCCTACTTTGGCTCCTTAGTTTTTCTAGACTAAGGCCTAAAATACAGCAGCTTGAACACAGGAGTAGAGATCACTCCATTTACTATCAACAGGAGCCCACTTCAGAAAGTGTCTGTAGCCAGGCAATTGTAAGCACAAAGCACAAAACAGCTGGTCTCACATCACATCTGTGAAAGACAAGCATTTCATGATTTTGTCACTTTGCGATGCACTGACTTAGAAGTCCTGCATTCTTTCTCCTGCTCCCTCCGTGCATGTGTGCACATGAATAATATTTTGCATTAGACTTTTGTGGGAGCCAGTGAATAGGCCAATCAGGGAATGACAGAGTCCCCTAAAGGGACAGACCCTGAGAGATCTCCCCAGGTTAGGGTGAGGGCTCCCAAGATGCTTTGTTCTACCCTGCCGATGTACCCTAGTTCTGTTTCTCTGACTGGCCCCTTGATTTCCCTGCCCCTTTTTCCCTTATATGTCAAGGTCCCACCTATGTACCGCCCCTGTCCCTGATGCTTTCCCCACCCCCTTATGTAACCTGAAACTCTTTCTCTCCCGAAGTCTTTGGTTCCTGGTGCCCTTCACGCATGGGGCTCAAATAAACTTGTGCCATGGAATTCCACACAAAGACCCTTCCTGCGTCTTTGCCGTCGGCTTGTCGAAGAAGCTATCCGGAGTGTGTGTGTGTGTCTGTGTGAATGCAGTGCCTGCTGAGTGACTTTCTGTTAAAGTCAGTTCGGGACGTCATAGCACTCCACCAGAACACCCCCCAAATCCAACAGACTCTTGTTTAATTAACAAGGAATAGGAAGTCTCAAACTCTGTTAGGATAAGGATGGGGTAAAATTCAGGGCTGCTACTTTTGTTGCAAGTATCCTTGTTTGCGTAATATGAAACATTCCCTGTACTGAAGACTAAGCCTCACAATGACTAAGTCCTTTCTGGGATGTCCTGGATGTGTCAGAAGCTTCAGTTGAGCTTCCTCAGCATACATTGCACCCAATGTCAGCCCCAAGGGAGATGCAAGCTGAGCAAAGACACAGTTTTAGATTTTTCTAGAGTCAGAAAAAGTAGACTTTCCATGACATTTACTTTCTTACTATGACTAATTCAGAATATAATTTCCTTCAGGCAGGGATCTATCACTGTTTATTTTAGAGTGAGATCTTCCACATCCTCTAATTCTCAAAGCAGGAGTAGAAAACAGAATATATATGGCATTTCAGGGAGAGTTGCTTCTGAATACTTCATCTTTCTGTTGTTAGTTACTGAGTCAAAAATCTTCCTCTGAAGGCAATAAGAGACACTTGCATGAGTAATGATCAAACCTGGTGTATCTAATAGAGAGTTGTATAGCTCATCTTTTCTGTTTTTTTTTTTTTTGAAGTTCCTCTTTCCCTATCTCTTACATGTATCTAGTACACTGTATTTTTCCTTTTTGGTATCAGTATATTATTCCTTTTTGTATATGTACAAAAAACCTCAGTGTACTCCTAGTAACTCAATAATCTGAAAGCATTTTAAAATTCCTTTGCATTGCACAGTATTGGTCTTGTGACAAAGGCCAACTTTATCATTTTGCTTGAAGTCCTCTTTCCAAGATGATTTTGATTATTCAGTAATAGTGAGATAAACTTGCCTTCATTCATTTATTAGTGTGAATGAATACCAGTTTTTCTAGAGAAAATCCCTCGTGTTGAAAATACTGAATTATCACCACCATATACCTCCTTGATGACACCTACTCTCACTGAAGTGACACAAAAAGAGAGGGAGGATAGTAAGACATGAAGTCCAGGGGCACTCACAGCAGACATCATGACAAATTATGTAACATCAAGCACCTGGGAAACCCATGATTACTGTTTGGAGTGTCAAAATATCTACAGATTATAACAGGAAAATGCTGCCTGCTTTTTTACTTTGTTTTTTAAGTATTCCATGCACTCTTTGAAGGCAATCCCATGACAGCAGACAACAAACTGAACTTCAGAGAAATAATGGATGCTGACACAGTGCATGATTTTTTTTTTCACTTTCCTTGAATTTTCACTCTCCAGTTTTGCAATTTCCTGGACCACGAAGCAATCTACCAAAAGGGCACAACTTGAACTGGTCAAGAACCAGGTCTCTGTTTCCCTTTCATGTTGTAGAACTGAAAGGAATAGATATTATGTTTTCTCTCTCTTTCAAACTAGTCTTGATTTGTGCATGCAAAAGTCCTAGGGGCAAATACAAAATGTCTTCTCACATGCTTCTCTTGCTAGCGTCCTTATAGGTGAGAGACCATTTTCCTTACCTTTATGATCTAGAATATTTTTTTTCTTAGTGGCCCTAATTTTCTTTTTCTAATAAACAATCAAGAATATCCTGACCACAAGAAACAGTTCGTTTAAAATATATATAGGGAAAATGGGCACTCAGATGATTGCTGACCATCCTTAAAAATGTCATGATTGTTCATACATGGACTAAACCTTGTGAGGTGCTAAATACTATACCTCCAGTGGCCTCACTTTGCAAAGACAGCTGTCTAGGAAATGTGGGAAGTTATATCAAGTTCTACTGCAGTAGATCAGGGATTAAAGATCAATATAAGCAGCTTTGATGCTTCAAAGTCATTTGCCTAAACACATACTATAGATACAGGACAAGAAAGGAGTTTGTCATATACACCTCTCTCCTAGAGAGAAGCTTAAAGTGCCCTCTTACACAGTGCAATTTACCCTGAGTGGAGATTGCATTACAAAAGGGTGAATGGCCTCTACAAGGCAGCTATTCCCACTCCTTTGCAGATGCATGGGGAGTGAGTAATGTCTGGCTATGACCCTTGCCCCGACATACTGACCAGCACAGCCTGTCTGGTGCAGAGAGGAGAAATCATCTGTACCAGGTAAAAGGCTAATGCAGTTTATTTTCTTCCTGGAGCAAGGGGTAATCAGGGACTGTATTGTGACTCTCTGAGTCATGGTTCAGTCCCTGATCTCCAGAGACGGACAGAGTACGACTGCTAGGGATAATTCAGCAGTCTGTCCCATGAAAACAAGATGTTAAATCCAGAACAGAACATTGCATTGTAAGGACTGGGAAAACTACCAAAAAATGTGCAGAAGACACGTATTAAATGATGCGGTCTTTTTTCTTTTGAGTGACTTTGCCCCCTTTGCAACTACTCTGCCTTGCTTATCTTCCCGCATTGTCCCAGACTATTATCACAGACACACTGACCATTTCTACAACTGTACTGCTTGTAACTTTCAGTAACTATTTTTCAAATTAATTTTTTTTTACATTTTTCAAAAAAAATTAAAAGGTAGGCCCAGGTTTAACCATTTTAAATACATGTCTTTGATCTCCTTCCTAACAAGATAAAGAGTTCCTCTACTGGAAAGATTTATTCATCAGCTTTCAGTTAGGACCAAAGCCTTTGCTAGTATGGCTCTGTTTATGAATAATTGTAAGACTGGAGTTCAGATGTTTTTTAAAAATATAAATTATATGTTTTTCCAGATTTTTATCTCCATAAAAATATAGTTGTTTATGTAGTTATTTTATGTCAAATTTTATAGCAAAACTCTTGCAAATGCTGATTTTCAGCCATCAATCAGTATGTGCTAACTAATTAGTTCATTTTCTTTTCCATGTCATAAGACAAAGAATGGTCACTGAAAAGTTTTGCTGGAGTGATAGCTTGGACAAGAGATACAAATCTCAATTTATGGATTTGGTTATCTCCTCCTGCAAATGTTCCTGAATGCAAATTATTATTCACTAAACTTATCCTAGTGCATTTAATGAGAACGCTTGAAGGACTGTAGATTACTTGTATGATAAACACATTGCAAGATCCAGCCAGTACACATGAGGCAATATTATATCAAGCAGTGGAGATTATATGTGAGATAGTCCTATCCCTGTTAGCCTCAGGGTAATGATCATTCAAGGGTGTGTCTAATGCATCCCAGTACTTCTATTATTTGCACTCTGTGAAGGTATAGGGAGATTTAGTATGTGTGCAGTACCAGGCCTGCTTTTACTGTTGTTGGTTAAGGATCAGGCAGACAGTTTCCTTCTCTGACATCACTTTATTGCAGTTTTCAAACAGACACTTCACACTTCGTGTGAACACCAACCATAATTTCTGTCATGATTCATTAAGGTCCAACAAACCCTCCTAAGGCTACTAACGAAACTTCAGCAGTTAATATTCAAAACATGAAAATCTAGGCTTGGATTCTAATTTGCTACTGATGCAATATTAAAGCAATATATGTATAAAATATTAATGCTGTATTTGTTCTGAATTTATTTTATTTAATTTTTTACACATGGATAAAACCCTTGCGGCCTTAAAACAACATGTCTCGTTTTCAAGGGTGTCCTGGGGGGGCAAACAGACAAGGAATATACACAGAGCTTAGTAATCTGAACAATAGCGTGGTAGAAGAACTGTGCTGAAAGATATACTCTTTCATGAGCAATAAGGGTTTTGCTGATAAAAATAAAAATGTTGTCTTATCTGTTTGACCAGTTGATAGGATATAATTTCTAATACTACACCCTTGAACCCATCCATAGAAGAAGAAGCCTGGAGAAAACTTGGAGATAAGGTCCTTCACTTATTCCATCAGTATCAAGAAAAACTCAGATTTTCTTTTCTGACAGACCCTTACTTTTCAGTAATCAGATTAAGTCATGCATGAGAAGCTTTGTGCAGTATAATTGTTCAGATCAGGAAAGAAATTTTGTGGTAATTTTAGCTTCATCTCTAGTGTTGTCCAAGTCTGAAGGTTTAAAACTAAAAGCAACGGAAGTCTTATACTCAGATTTAGATTAATTAAGAGTGCATTTATGCAGTTCTGAAAATGCTAAGTTCTTGTATAATTTTTTAATTTTCTCCTAACAAAGATGGGATATTCTGTGCCATATATGACTTTTGAGCACTACCTGCTTAACAGTCATCATACCCAGTTCCACAGAACTCTGACAATTATTTAGGGATTTGGAGAGAAATAGAAAGATTTTGTCTGTGTTTCTCTGTCCAGTGTTCAGCTACACTCTAGCTACAATGAGTGAAGCTCCCAACTATCAGTACAGTGAGGTCCTGGAACAGTAATGCTGGCAAAAGTAATGAACTGCATTTTAAATGGAGTTTAATAAGGTTATGAAAAAGATTATATGATGTGACTTCCTGGAATACTAGAGGCCTGAAATTGATGATCTCAGCGATCCCTCCCAGACCCTTGTACCTAAATTTGAAAAGCTTTTTGCCTTTAATATTTGAGTTGTTAATCTGCATAAAAATCCCAATACTACTTAATTTTCTTAAATTTTTTTACTTCCTCAGTCTGGAGGCTGCATTTTGATTTGTAGACATACCACCATACTGTGGACTATATAATGCTGCAGTTATAAAAAGGCACTACTATAATGCATGAAAAAGAGCTCTAATCTCCTCATATTCCAAACTAAACATGATAAAACACCTGGAAAACTACTTGGGTATGAGGACTCAAGTTCTCCACAAAATTTTCAAAGTGACAGAGTGACAAAAATTCAGATGTATTTAACATACTCTTCATCATTTTGCAAATCAGTTCAGGAATTATCTTATGAATTGTTACCTGTCTGTCAGTTCCTGAGGCATCCATGATTTAACATTAACACTGTGAGTGTTCTAAGCAAATTTTCTTCCATTTGGGGTGCAAATAAGTACCTGGTTTATTTTCAGTTCTTTAGGATATGGAGAAGCCCTGAGCTTTTGTTACAATTAACTGTTTTCTGTATTCATTGCAGCTAAAGGTTACTCTTATGTTCTTCTATATTTGCAGCCACTTGTTTTTTTTTGAGTGGGAGATTGCAGCCGATGGAAACACTCAAGCAAGTGGCAGATTTCATGTCCTGCGTCAAAGCTGCCTCATGGAGAAAAATAGGGACTTGCAGAAGAAGAGTTGCCTGACAGACTCGGAATATGCGTCATCTGCTTGGTCTGAGTCATAAGCAAGGGAGTAAAAAGAAAGGAGGTAAGTCTGCAACTAAGTGAAGAGCAGTTGTAGCAAGATTGTTATTAAAAGAAAGTAGGCAGTGAGCAAGAAATAAGAGGGAAGTTTAAACATCAGGATATACAAGTTTAACATAAAAATTATCCTATGTAAGCAGAGGATCTGGCATAGGAAATCAAACAAAAACAACAAAAAACCGCAGTTATTTAGCTATTTGAATGAAAAGAAAAAAAAAGAGTAACATTACAGAATCTGTATTGGAAAAAAAATAAGCTAAATCTGTCCAACAAACTAAATTATCATCTTGCTGAAGCTTTTAATGGCCATGTCAATGCTGAATGTGAAAAATATTACAGGTTCACTAGTGAATTAAGTAAACACTAAATAAAATTCAAGCATCAAAAGCATAAAAAAACCTCTTATCAGTGTAATGAACTAAAATTAAATCAGATTGTATGATGTAACTGTAAAAATCTGAAAGCGCTAAAATGAAAATGCAAGAACTTGCATTAAGTCTTTAAAATAAATCTATAAAGTAACAACTCTACCATTTAAATGCAAAATAGAAAATGCAATTTGTTAATTTGAGAAAAGGCAATGAAAATGGTCAAGTCAATGTTATAGAGTCCCTCTAATTTGATTCCCATTTTATGCAAGGCTCTAGAATTAATTTCATAAAGGGAAGTAACTTAAGCAGGAAGAGTCACAACTACAGAGCTCCTCACAGAGCTCGCACCCTTATGTGGTTGAGTTTCACTTTTGTATTTGGAAGCCATAATATCTCGCTCAGTGGAATTAATCTGAGTGGTTGTGGTGGGTTAATCTTGAATGGCTGCCAAATGCCCACACAGCTGCACACTCACTTCCCCTCCTCAACAGGACGGAGGGGAAAGCTCATGGGTCAAAATAAAGACAGGAAGACCAGTTATAAATTATTGTCACGGTCAAAACACACTTGACTTGGAGAAAATTAATTTATTGTTAATTAAAAATATAATTGGATGGTGGGAAACAAAGACAAAAATAAAAATGCCTTCTGCAGCCTACTCCCTTCTTCCCAGGGTCCTTTATTCCAACTCTTGCACCTCCTTCCCCACTGCCTACTCTTAAGTGGTGCAGGTAGGATGGGCAATCAGGGTTGTGGCCAGTTCATGACAGTTCCTTTCTGCCAACACCTTGCCAGGTAGGCCCAAGACAATGGCATGTGTCTATTCAAAAAAAAATCAAGTTGTTGTAGCTACTCTAACTTAGCCATGTTGATTAGGATACATGTCTATATTTCTATATAATATCATAAGAATATACTCAATATGCATCTTCCAGGAAAAATAATAAGTAGAACTATGTATGTGTGACTTAAATTAATATTTTTTTCAATAGCTAGTTATTTCAAAGAGTTCATAGATTTTTTAGTTTGTTTTCTTTAATAGAAACAAAAATTTTCTGAGTTGTAGATTTGTTGATTGTAGGAGTAGTAGGGTGACTGATCAATTTCAAATTTTTTTTTCTTTTTTTCTGTCCATTACTAGAGGAAAATAAAGGGTTAGGCCTTTAGATATCTGGGGCAGAAATGTTAAAATATTTGAAAAATGCAGTAATGCTCTAAATGGACTTCTGAGATTTTTGAGGATTCAGAAATGGAAGTGTTGCTGAGTTTTGCCCCAAATTGGTAAGACATTACTTCAGTGTTACACTTTGTGATGTTTTCATATTAGAATGGTTAAAGTGCTGGAGTCTGAAATGATATTTATTTAAATACTAGATAGGGTGTTGATATTGTTGTAAGCTTCCCTACTTTGCTTTCAGTAAAGTTCCTTTACTGTCAGACTAGGAGGACACCTTTTACTCTTTCTAAACTAGCTACATTTTCATGGCGTTCTGTTCATATCTTCCACTAACACCACAACAAATACAGCCTCTTTTATATTGAGGCATTAGTCTGTCAGCATTTTGCATGTTTAGTGGTCGTCCTTAACATTCTATTAGTATTCAACACTGAACAGAACCTGACTATCCCATGTTATTTTGCAGTGTCCCACATTTATTACTATAAATAAGTAATGTATGTACTAGAGAAATCAAGTCATTAAATTTGGTGCTGCAGTAAATGGTGAAAATTTCTAAAGGCCAATATTGTTAACTTTTTTTCTGTTGTTTTCTTGCTGTTTAAAGGACATGCATCTTCTTCCAAATGTATAATTTTGCAAATATTTCCTTCCTTTACTGCTCAGTGCCTGATTATATTAGACTGTGCACAAAAGGCTGCAAAATTCTGAGGACAGGGAATTTTTCTTTCCCGATTTTTGTGAAACACGTTGCATACCTTAGACATTGTAAAAAGATAGCAAACACTGCCTTAACTAGATATAGAAATATCCCAGAGAACAGTTTTAATCTCTAAAACGTTTATCAAGAAATGGAAGATTTGTTCATTCCTCAAATTAAAAAAAAAAAAAAAAAGTAGAATACTTGGAAAGTTCTAAGTACATTTGAATACTGGAAACAAATATCATGTTTCTTTATGGAGTTGTCCTGACTGATGATAACAGTAAATAATTTTTGAATCATTTGAGAAGAAATAATGGAAAGGGGTTATAAAAAACATTTGACAACTGCTTAGGATGCATTTTAAACAGTGGTAAGTACCATACTGGATTAGTATGAACCTTAGAAAAATGTAATCACAGAGAGGAAAAATTATTGAATTGTATATTTCATCAATAGATTTTTGTTTCAGTGACCTTTCTTTCTGCTGTAGTGCATGTGTACACAATTTTTGTTAGCATGCTTTAAAAGGCTAGCAATTGGCTATGAAAAAGTTCAATAAATCAATAGCAATTGTTATGATAACAAGAAGTGGGACACTGTGGACTGGCAGTTGTAGTATTATACGTGGGTCCAGCCAGGACTTGTTTGGGTCTATTAAGCTAGTATTTATCTATGATTACATAGGGAATTTAGTCATAGAGATGGAAGCTGGCAATTATTATCTAATAATCAACTTAGTATTCCATAAAGATTCAATAAAGATAAAAAGAATCAATTTGTATCTTTGCACAGTTACAAATAGTTTTACAAACAATACTGATGTGTCTTCTTCATTTGTCGCATAAAAAATGAAACTTTACAGCATAGCTCAATGTATAGCATTACAGAAGTGGTAGGACAACATGAAGCAAGCTCAGTACTCCTGAAATATGTTCACACCGGTTTTGGCTGGGATAGTGTTCATCTTCTCCCCAGCAGCTATTATGTGGCCGTGTTTTGGATTTGTGCTTGAAACAGTGTTGATAATTCAGGGGTGGTTTTCGGTACAGCTGAGCAGTGCTCGCACAGAGTCAAGGTCTTTTCTGCCTCTCGCACCACCCACCAGCCAGCAGGCTGCGCACAGAAAGCTGGGTGAAGGATGAAGGAGGGGATGTTCACAGTGATGGTGTTTGTCTTCCCAAGTCACCACTCTGTGTGATGGAGTCCTGCTTTCCTGGAGATGGCTGAACGCTGGCCTGCCCATGGGAAGTGGTGAATGAATTCCTTGTTTTGCTTTGCTTGCATGTACAACTTTTGCTTTCCCTGTTAAACTGGCTTCGTCTCAACCCATGAGTCTTTTCACTTTCACTCTTCTTATTTTCTTCCCAATCTGAGTGCCAGGGAACTGAGTAAGAGGCTGTGTCGTGCTTAGTTGCCAGCTGGGATTAAACCACAAGAATATTAAACTGAAACCCACGAATATTTAATATTATCTGACTCAGACTTTTTAATAATTATTATTTTGCATTGCCATTTATTAAAATAATAACAAGAAAAAAATGGAATTAATTTTTTTCTTCCAGGAGATTGTTCTTAAAAGTTCACAAAACTTCTGAACGTATCTAGCTTTATTTTATGAAATTAAAAGGCTGAATGTGTAGAAGCTGTTCACAAAATCCCAGTATACTACAAATAGATCGCATTCAATGAAGCTTGGGAGATACCTCTAAACAACTAGAAAAGAATGGGTTTTTTTCACAGCAAGTGGTAAACTTCAGAACCTCCTGCCAGAGGTGATTGTGGTGGCAGAGATCCAGCACATACAGAAAAAGAGATTAAAAAAATGCACGGACAACAGATCTGTGAGAAGGTAGTAAGAGACTGGCTAGGCATATGAAACAACTAATGGGCAGCTTGCTGCTGTTGGAAAACTGGGGGAAATGCACTGCAGAGCTACAAGGTTTGTGTTCTCTACTTAAGTAGGTTCTTGTATTTCCACTGCTGAAAATTAATATAAACTAAATCAGGTAAAATTAATACAGGGAACTTCTTGCAGGGAATTAATACAGGGAACTTACTGATAGGCATGTCTGTCCTTGCACAGTTTTAAAGTAAACAACTTGTCATTCTTGTCTCTAACTGGATTTTAAACTCACGGATCTTGGCCTTTGGCCTCCTCTTCTGGGTCTTTTGAACCTTGCCTGAGCCTTGAGTCCCCAGTTGTGATGTGGGAACACTTCAGAAATTCAGTGAAGAATGCAGTTCAGCACCTCCATCTTTGCCTTGGAAGTCCAATCTCTCTCTCTCCTTTTTTTTTCTTTTGATGATGATGATGATTGATAATGTATACGAGTGTTTGCAGAGATTTTTACATCAAGATCAGCAATGGAAAGATTGAACCCAGTACTATTTTCAGAAGAATTCCTTTCAGCACAACACCCTTCCTTTTAGAACAGTTCATCTTTTATTTCCTTGTTTCCTACCTACCTATTTCCACTTTACAACTCCTGGACTAACTCCCATCCTTATCATCTCAACAAATAATTTTGAAAGTGACACTGTACCAAAAGCTGTTCTGAAGTCATGACAGATTAGATCTACTGAATTTCCCTTGTCTGGAGAATCGGTTATCTTATCGAGAAAGCTATTGGGTTAGTCTGGCATGATCTGTCTTTGATGAACCCAAGATGCTTTTTATCCTATTTTCCAATCTACTTCCTTTCCTAGTTATTAATAGAAAGTTACATTGGACATGATGTGCACTTCAATTAGTTCCATAGTTAACTGTCTTACACCTTGAAGTACACCAAAGAATAAATCCCCTAACAGTGTAAACATATAGCACATTTCTTTGACTATGAAAAAGTATCTCTTGAATATGACACATTGCTTTTGTGACTCATGACTAGCATATGATGCTAATTTCCTGTCAATCCTTTGAACTACCATAAAAAGAAAAATATATGTGAATTTGAAATAAAGTATTTTATTGTGTTAATGGGAGACTTCTTACTTGGGCATATAAAGACCTCAAAATAAAGAATGAAATTGCTCATAGTTAACCTGGTTATGTATTTTCCCTATTTTGAAATGCTTACTCGTGCTTACTGAAGCATTCATTAATCAAAAAAAAAGCTACATAGAAAAGTTTGTTTGTTTGTTTTCTTGTGATTTTGGAAGTGAGGAGAGTGATTCAGGTACCAGAGCATAGATGCCTCATGGCATTTTAAACTCGCTAGGGAATTCTGGCTTGCCTCTAGCAGCTGTTCTGAAAAGTGCAGATGTCCATAGGTTTCATGTCAAATCTACTATGTTGTGTGCATGCTCTCAGTCCAGACAAGCTCCCACAGTGAGCTTGTATGTTTAGCCACTAGAATCATTCCAGAAACATGGCACATTCCAAATAAATGACAACAAGAAATTTATGGAAAAATTTTATAATTAATACAATGCATACTGCTAATGCTTAGTATAAAAACCTTTAGAACAGTCATTGTTATAGGTCAGGTAATGAAAACTGACATACGAATTGTTTGATTATTTCTGAAAGATCTCATATTGATTTTTAATATACCCTTTAAAAAGGTACTGAGAAAGTCTGATCTGTGGGTAAATTGTGTAACACAGTAACAACTGCCACTACTGCTTTTATACAATCACTCTGGCAAAAAGCAGGAAGAAAATTTTTTAAAGGAAAATGTGAAATAAAGTAAATTTTCCTAAAATCCTGTCAGACTGGAAAAACAAAGGCCTCTGTTTGGGAAAAGCTCTATGCCATGGCTGAATGATGCATTTTGGGGTATTAACAGCAAAGACATATATGTCAATCTCAATTGCCATTATAGGGAACAGAGTGGAAGGCATTGTAATTAAGAATAAGAGCTGTGTTAGCTGCATACATGATAATTTTGGAAGAGAATATACGTTTAATTTTATGTCTGTACTTTATCCCTTCATTATATGCAACATTTCAGTGTCCATTTTAGACAGCATTATTTTTCTGAATTGAAGTCTTACTATTTTATATCAAGAACCAAATCTTCAGATGCTCTGAATACATCTAACTTCCCTAAAATCAGGGGAGCAAGATTCAACCTTAGAAGTCACACCTTTGGTCTGAAAAAAATTTTTTAAAAAAAGTTTGTTCCAGTCTCTTTTATTTATATTTTCAATATAATTAAAATAATAGCAAATAGTCTATTCCATAATAAATTTGAAACTGATCAGTTATATCCGTGATATTATAAAGTTTTTAGTTCTTTTATACCCTTCCATTCCCTTTGAAACATCTTTGTTTGAAAAACCGAGTGTGTGCTTACTTTTAGCAAGTCACTAAACTAAATACATTATTCTCTAATGTTTCTGTACCTGATTTTCCTGATGCCTTTTACTGTAGAGTCCTTTGAATTGGTGTCAAATAAAATTGCACAAAGTCAATGTCCTCTAGAACTTAGCAAAGGTAGGAGAGAGACCATGTGTGTCATACTAAATTATCATGCTGATCATTTTAGCAGAAAAGAGCATTAGACCATTACAGAAATGGATCAGTATTGCAAACTGCATGGTTATGTATACATATATATACACATATACTTGTACATATGTATGCATAGCACATATGGCTGCACCATGAACAGAAACAGTCATTTCTGTTGTGATAAGAACTAGGTCTCTTTTGTATTTCTCTCACTGTAGTAAGAGTGCAAGTTTTGACCCAGTAAGCAGAAGCACAAAAGAGATCAGAGTGGGGCAATTTTCATATTTAAGATTCCTCTTTGTGTATAGAAAAAAACTGAACTGTGCACAAATACCTGAGATCTTAATTTCTTGCACCTTGAAGAACACAATGTTAAATATTAAAAATAGATAAGTAGCTTTTATAATATTTACAGTGATTCACAAAAATATTCTGATGAATTAAGATGCTAAAAGAAAGACTGAAATTATTAATAAGCTAACAGAAAATACTTACATTTTAAAGATCAACAAAAAAATCTCAAGATATAATTTTCATTGATGCATTCTTTGTAGGCTCTTTATTTAGGCTATGAGTCTGTGGAATCTTGTAGTAATATTTAAACTTGCATGAATAGGCCTTCTCTTTCCACAGAAGAGTATTCATAAAAATAAGCATGCAGCTAAGAGTACTGACTGATGACTAGAAATGACTGCTTATGATGGACGATTAAGTGAACCCACAAAAATATCTTGCATAAGTTTATGAATTATAAAAAGTATGTTATTTAGCATATGTGCTTATTTAATTGGATCTATTTGGACCGTTGTATTGGGGTAGACAGATTGAACAGCAAGCACTGCTGAAATGTAGAGCTTGTAATTCAGTAGGGATTTAGCCATTTGAGATACAACAATATAGTATGGAATCGTAGGTTCACAAGGTATTTCAGGCTGGAAGGCACCTCAAGAAGTACCTTGTCCACGCTTTTTGTCAAAGCAGGGTCAGTTGTGAGATCAGATCAGGTTGCTTATTTCTTTATCCAGTCAGATCTAAACCTCCAAAGATGGAGACTGCTCAAGTCAGTTGCAGTTCTTCACTGTACTCATGAAGAACAATTTTTCCTTGTGCCCAGTATGAGCTTCTCTTCTTTCTGTTTACCCTGATTTTGTCTTGTCCTCCCTGGATGCATAAGTGTAAATAACCAGCCATTGTGTTCCTAGCTGTTGACATACTTGTGTTTCTCCTGAGGTCACTCTGTATGACTAAAAGTGTTGGGTTTTTCCTCTTTTTGTAGTTTCACTCAGGGGAAGTTCAGCCCGAGTAATTCAAACACGCTATCTCAGTCAAGTGAGGCAGTGAAGAGAAATCCTATGCTAATATTGCCCTTTATCATTCAGGGTAAACCTGCATGGTACAGTGGAAAGATTGTTGTATATATACATACATATGACCTAACTTGAAATGATCCAAGATATTGAAATATGTGTTAGCTGTGTCAGCCACAGAAGTTTACAGTTGATGTACAGGATTTGTTGAAAACTTGCCTTTTGTGACTTGAAGTTCATCACTTTGAGGTCATTTTATACATATTGGAACCGTTTATTCAGATTTCTGAAAATACTACCCCTTGTTATCTTAAAGAGAACAATCTGTCTTTCCCTTTTTTATTTGCTTATTTATTTTTAAAAATATTTTTGTGTTTATAGCTTCATTAATATGATACTTCGGGCTTTTCTGTCAAGTTTTGTCCAAAAAAATTCATTTGTTCATAGTACAAAGAATTTTTGTAGTACTGAAGAATGTCTGATGTCTCTGTCTTAGGTGTTGCTTTCATTATCACCCTAAGGAGTCATCCAGATTCCACAACATGGGCTGTCTAGTTTGAGCTTGAGTAATAGTGTCAGGAGGAACAGAGTGTTTTTCTCCCTCTGGAATGTAGCTAAATGTGAAAGTTAAATGTAAAGTTCATTACAATGCAGAACATGTGTTCAAATGAGTTAAGAAATCCCACCTTTTTGCCTTGCATGCAAGTGAAAATTTCCTGCTAGAGAATTCTTCTTTTACTGTGATGATTAAACCCCAAACATATCACCAAAAAGTTAAAGCCTTCTTGTGGCTTTTTTGGGGTGCTCTTTTGTTCTTAACTCTTGCAGAAAACCGCTAGTAGGAACAGATGAACAGTGATGTGAAGGACCTAGTTTTCATACTGCACAAGATTTCAGGGAATTTGGTTTCAAAAAAGCCCCAGTTAGTTTCAGGGACTGGTGTTGTAGTCTGCCATGTCCTTTATGGAATCTATCTTACAGCTAGATTTCATCCAAAACAATTTCAATTTATGGTACAGGAGAACTGTCTGTGATATGAATAAATGCATAGTAAGTAGGGACAATTAGGAAATTTGGTTCAAAACAATGTAATAAAGTGCTAATGTGAAAGCATCTACCAAGAACTGAATTTCAACAGATAGGGGATTTAGGAGCTAATCCACAAAACAATAAAATCTCGTATATTTTATTAATTTAAAAAGGAAACCTTAGAATATTAAAAGTAAAAATTAAGAATTATATATATTTTAATTTATTCTCTTACATCTTTATACGAAAATGTAATGTCGAAAAGCCAAGAGATGGCTTGTAAATGTGTATGGTGGTGCAAGTTGTATTGTCTTGCTCATACTTCTGAAACAGGTGGAAGACATGTCATATTGTGTTTGAGTAACTCACTTTCATTATCTTGACTCCAAATTAGGAAAGTTATAGCCAGTTAAACTATTTATGACATGTAAAACCGCCAGATTTGTTATCTTTTTAGTAAATGTTTAGCAGTTATTTTAACAATGAGAATCAGAGTTCCCTGAAAAGTGCATAACATCACTAATTTGAACTCTTTCTTATACAGTTATTCCATAGATATTTCCAAGAACCTGTAAGAAGGACCTTTAAAATTCATACTAAAAATGCCTTTGGCATTCCCATGCACAACTATTTTGTTGCTACCTACAAAGATTGCTGCAGCTATACTGGCAGAACCTTACATGTTTTTAATGTTACATGTTTTACAGAATAGTTGACAGAGTTGTTCCTGACTACCCCACAGAATTCATCAGAAAAAGATCTAGAAAGGCAGCTGAAGGAAGGACAAAGAAGTGCTGCTCTGACCCCTAAAAAATAGATTCAGCGAGGAGAAAAGAAAACTATGTCTTTGAATAATAACAAATATTGTGAACATTTTTTCATTCCAGTCATCTGAAAGCTAGAAGGGAAAACTACTATGCATTCTTTCTGGATGAAAATATCAATACTCCCATCCAAATTTTAATGTATCTCAAAATTTTTTTTGTGAATTTACCTATACAAAAGCTGAGTTCAATGGAATTTTATTTTATTTGATGTTCATTTGTTTCTAAGCAATCTTGGAGAATTTTTTAATACCATTTTTTCCTTTCAATTTTTAACGGTGTAAAGCCTTTAGCTAAAGAGAAAAGCTATCTTTGATTATTGCCAACATACTCCTTTCTTGGAAATTTTATTCCACAGGCTTAAGTTTTATTGTCTCAGGCAAATAATTACAGTTAATTTTGTATCAATAGTCACAGTCTTCTAAGGCACTTATAAAAAGATGACAAAGGCATTATTTTTTAAAGCTTTCCCTGACTTAGGCTTAGATTCTTCACATTTAGCTTCCTTCATACCTAGGACTCTCGAGTTCTCTGCTGGGATATTTTGATAAATGCGTGATTACTTAGAACTAGGAGAAGTATGACAAACTCTTTGCAAGAGAAAAATATTTCTTTCAGTGGTTTTAGCTTTAAGTAGTTTTGCATTAGATACTGTAGTTTTTGTTCGGGAAGTGATTTCTAATCAGATCAGTGTTGTTGGCTTATAAATAGTCCAAGAATCACAGAATATTCTGAGTTGGAAGGGGTCCACAAGGATCACTGTAGTCCAGTAAGGAAAAAATGATATGATGACATTTGGAAACAATGCAGTCCAATCATAAACTCTTTGTAAAACACTGATCAAAGATGTTCAACATGTATTTTCTGGGTTTGTTTGCTTGTTTCGATTAATAGTGTTGTTGTGATGAAAATAGGACGTCTACTTCTTAAGGCACTTGTGTGAAGTACCTTTCTGTCCATCATCAGTGTCACTGTGATGTCATAAACCCAGCTCTTTTAGTAGGAAACCAACAAAAATAGTGCATGCAGCACTTGGGGGGAAAAAGGTAAATGGGTCAGATGCTCAGCTACACCTGACTTGTGGATGCAGTGAAGGCAGTCTTTCAAGGCTCTGTGTGACCTCCCAGTCTCTAGAAATTTCAAGTTACAAAGAAATAACTCTATCTTATATTAAATAAGATAGATATAAAGATTTCTGTGAAACCTTTTTTTGGAGGATGAAACAGTATCACACCCTCTGTTTCATTCCCATCAGTGCTACCAGCAGCAGTGAGACGTTTAATGAAGATGTGGTCATGCCAAATCCATCTGTATAATACTGGTGAAGAATTGCTCTAAATTATCTCCTAGATATCTTTGGATAAAATGGTCTCATTATTTTTAGATAGATATTTGAAATAAAGAGAGGCAAAATTAAAATGCAGAAAATATCAAGTCAGGGTAGGTACTAATGACAACGCAAGATACTAATGCACTATTTTCCTTCAGAGAAAGCATTAGCTCTGGAGAGTAGTTTCTAAGATACATTTAATCTGTAATGAAACTGGATGGATAGAATTATCTTTTGGTCCATAGATTTTTATACCTATGGGCCAATAATATAGTATTGTACATAACTGCATAACAATTTTACACAGAAATTCTAGAATCAGGCAGATATTTTCAATTTAAGCTAAAATTATCTCTAGTAAGTGTATCTGGTGATGATGTCACAATTTAATAGGACAGGCCATTCACTGTTGGATGATGCAGAATGAGTTTCCTTTATCATAAGAAGATAAACATAAATCTTCCCATGCTCTGTGCTCTTTCCCTCTATAGTGTTCATTCTTCTCTTCCCTACTTTTAAAAAGTTGTGTGCATATACACTGCTTATGTTTGATACCACATAAACCAACCAAACAAAAAACATTTCACTTTGAGTTTGTACAAGTAGTATAATACAATATTCAGTCTATTATTCTCTTCACCACATAAGGTCTGTCAGGAAGAAAAGGTTAAAAGCAAAGATTGGCAAGGAGGGGGTGATCCGCTTAAATGACCTGGCAGCTGGGAATACCAAGGACTGGAGAATATCAGTCTGGGAAACCATATATTATGCCTGCTGCTGTTTATTCTCTGTCTGTTTTGAGAAGTAGAATTTCTGTGCAGAGATAACATAGGTGTTTACAGAAACTTGGAGGCACTCTCATGGACATGCTTGAGCTCCCTGTTGGGAGAGAGATCAAAGCTCAGAAATCATAAAAAGCACAGGGGAGTTCACAGCATGGTGGCAAACTACGTGTGCGTGGGCCCTTGATAAATGGGTGCAAACAGCAGCCCTACCACCCACTGGGACTGGACTGAGACTGGCTGTGCCTGCACCCTCATTTTGTGTGCATCTGCTGCCCAGGTGTTGCTTCAAGATCCTTCAGTCAACAAGGAAATTAAATAAATTTACTCTTTGCATTTCAGCCACAGTTTTGTAGTTCTGGGCACCTGCCTGTGTTGATGCACACAAGGTGTCATGATTCCATGCTCCATAAGGCAGATTCCTTATTTAGCACACTTAAATTTTCTAAAGTCACTACTCTGGAGAAATAAACATAGCCAAACAGAAAGAAAATAAATTAGGCATTTTGAAATGGAGGCTGTACAGCGTCATAGATCTAAAGACTTCAACATTTTATTTAATGGAAAGCTGGTGACAGAGCTTGGAGACATCACAAAAAAACCTTTGAAAACCAACACAAAAACCAAAACCAGAATGCATATAAAATAAGGGATAGAGAGAAAAATCAGCTGCAAAAAAAATGTTTATTCCAGTTTTTGCATTTCATTCAGGAAAAAAGAAGAGTACTAGAGAAATGTGTATTTCTTACCATGTGAAAGAGACTGGACTATGATGAACAAATTCAAATTAAAGCCAGTGGCTATCATCACCGTGTTAAAATATAAACG
Organism: Rhagologus leucostigma; assembly: GCA_013397725.1. Lineage (NCBI taxonomy): Eukaryota > Metazoa > Chordata > Aves > Passeriformes > Rhagologus > Rhagologus leucostigma. The sequence goes on along the minus strand of VZTD01001193.1, from coordinate 1,540,075 downwards.
TAAAAATACTAGACCTGATCAAATGAAAAATACATCTCTAAATATGTATATTATTAATGTTTTGATATTGAATATAGTAAAGTATTAAGCCTCGTAGTGGAACACACTTCCTAGTAACTTGTTTGAAGACATTCATATGCTCTGCCAAGATCCAACTACTCTTTTACCATACAATCTGTTCATTCATGGTGAAGGAGCTGAAGATGAAGAAAGTCCTAAAAACGAAAGAGAAAGGTGTATTATCAAGACTGAGAGGCGTAGGCTCATCCAAAGTACTCACGTGGGTACTAGATTCAGAAACTAGAGCAGAATGGAGCCAAGCCTTTCCTAGGCTGCAGCACATATTTCAGGTTAATTTAATGAGTGCTTGAAGGATGGAGAGTCTTCTACTGCCACATGTGTCGTGAGCAGCTCTGCAGTGATCAAGGGAGAGAATCCCAGTCAATGGCAGTAGCATAGACTGCTAGCTCCTTGGGAAGGCAGTTCCGTTCAGCTGAATCATCACTGATGCCTCTTCTGCATTAATTAGCTCTGGTAATGATGATCCAGCAGTGCTCCTGTACTTGAAAGTCTTGTTATTTTTATACTTAGCAAAACGAAGTGTTTTGTAGTTATTAGTTACTACCTTTCATGTTCCAACAAAATGTGGAGTCTTATTCAAGTGAAAGTCTTTTAGCAAGGCTTTTCCTAAGCTCAGCAAAAATCTTAAGTGATATAATTGTACTGCGGTGCCTGAAAAGTTAAAGGCCTGTTAATCACAGAGAACCTATATGATTATCCTCCATTAGTTTTTTTAATCTTTTCTGGTCATCCTGGAGATGTGTCTGACTCTGGTTCCCGTCACTGGGACTGATTCCAACCCCCACATTCAGGTGGGCAGCCTTGGCTGTCCCAGTCCCCAGAAAGGTGCCCACCACACCCTGCCCTACCACTCCCCATTAGAGCTTTCATAGCCCAAGAGAGGGACAACCCCATAGTCCAAGGGAGTCCCTGACGTTTGCAATGGCCCGACTGTGAGTGCAGACATGGATGGAGGGGTCTGAAGTGCTGAAGTGGACTGGAAATGGAGTGATCAGGTCCAGCCAGCCTGGGTTTGCAAAAGGCAGGTCCTGCTTGACTAACCTGATCTCTCTCTCTGATAAGATGACCTGCTTAGTGAATAAGGAAAGACTGTGGATGCTACCTGGACTTCAGTAAAGCCTTTGACACTGTCTCTCACAGCATTCTCCTGGAGAAACTGGCTGCTCATGGCTCGGATGGGTATACTCTTCTCCGGGTAAAAAACTGACTGGATGGCCAGGGCCAGAGAGTGGTGGTGAATGGAGTTACATCCAGCTGGTGTCCAGTCATAAGTGGTGCGAGTCTCCAACCCTGGAGATATTTAAAAGACATGTGGACATGGCACTTGGGGCATGGTTTAGTGGTGGACTCGCCAGTGTTAGGGTAACTGTTAGACTCGGTTGTCTTATGGGTCTTTTCCAACCTAAATCATTCTACAGCTGCTGGAGAGCCGTATAACCTACTGTTTCATTAGCTAAGAAGTGCAGTAATACTTCCGTAAAGATTTGTTAACAGAGGTTTTGTGCATCCTAGAAGCTTGTCATAAAGTAAAAAGAGGACTCATTTTTTACTTTAAATACTTGAAATTGTCGTTAAGAATGCTCCTTGTAGTCTAAAGAGTTGCAAATTGTTGCTTCAGGAAGATCAGAAAAAGAATACTATTTAATACTGATTGTTTATATTTTATTTGAAGCAAAAGGCCTAATTTCCGTTATATAGATCCTTTATCACAAGTGGAAAATGTGTAGTTTACTTGTCAGTTTCATCTAAAGAACTTTCTATTTTCTTCAAGAAATGCTTTAAGTCAGTTTTCCTCACTTCTGATTTATTCCACACCATTTCAGCCTAATCTGTTAATTAAACTTGTCTTTAAACCTAATAATTTTGGGAATTCTCAGACCACATTTTTTGCGTTAAAAAGTCCTAAAAATAAAAGGTAGAAGTTTCTCATACACAGATCAAGAACTAAATCTTACTTAGAAAGATTTTTACCATCGGAATTTTGGATAGTGTAAAAGCATAGGAGATGCTGAAAGAAACCCTCAGAATAAGCCAGTTGATGCAAAACACAAGATGGCCAGGATCCTGAGGAACGTTGCTCATGCAGAAAATTAGTCTGAATTCCTCTTTCAAAAAAGTTATCTCATTTGCATAACATTAATTATTCTCACTCTATTTGCTTCCATCTCCTGCAATGCAAAAATTATGCTGATATGTCCAGTTTCTTTCACCAGTTTTCTGTCTTACTCAAAAAGGCAGGTCAAAAATTATTTTTTGTTTTGATCCATTTGTTCATGGAGTTGAACATCTGTGAAGTTTACCATAGCTGTAGTTAGAGGAGAGAACTGATTTACCACAATACAACTGTTCCTGCAATTTTTTTCTTACACGTGGATTAATCAATTCTGTGCCAGGCTCTTTGAATGGTCCCTTACCTTTTACTGATAGATTTACTCTGGGAATCAATGCTGTCAATGTTTCATAGAATCATAAAAAATATAAAATGGTTTGGTTTGGAAAGGACCTTAAAAATCATCTGGTTCTAACTACTCTGTCGGGCCAGGGATACTTTTCGCTAAACCAGGTTCCTCAAAGCCCGTCCAATCTGTTCTTGAACACCTCTAGTGATGGGGCATCCACAACTTCTCTGGGCAACCTGTTGCAGTGTCTCATCACCCTCACAGTAAAGAATTTCTTCCTAATGTCTAATCTAAACCTACTCTCCTTCAGTTTAAGGCCATTCCCTTTGTCCTATCATAACATGGCATTGTAAAAAGTTCCTTTCCAGCATTTTTGTAGGCCACTTCTAAGTACCAGTAGGCTCCTATAAGATATCACTTTACAACACATGATATCAACCACAAGGAAGTCCCCATGCTATTGATACTGTTAAAAAAAATTCAATTTGTGATCAGCCGTACCCCTGTATTTAAATGTTCTTCACTGTCTTTTTCCTCAAGCCTCATGATCTCTACCCCTCAACACTGTAGAAGAGGTTCAGGTGTAATGTAGAGGTGTACCCAGAAGAAAGAAAAAACAGAAGAAATACAGATAGCAGAGGAAGTACATACCTCTCCTTGTGCTCACTCCAGATCTATACCATTTCACAATAAGGAAACCTATGGGAAAATTTTTATCCGAATATGATCACTGGTTCTGGGTTGGATACTGTTCCCCATGCAATTTAAAATGCTGCAGCTGATTTCTTTTAACTTTGTGTATCTTCCAAGGGTTGATTTATTGGATTATTCAAGTTCTTATGGCTGTCATAACTTGACAAAGCCCAGAGCCTTCACTCAAAACAGCACTCTAGTGTAGCAACAAATGGTCATGTGCTGGAGAGATGGGTTTTGGGTAGGTTTTCTTTTTTCAGTTGGTTGGTTGGGTTTTTGGTTGGGTTTTTTTTGTCATTATTATTTTGGTCACAGAAATAGTTACTTTATTCTACTGAAGGCTTAGAACTTGTAGACTCCATTCTGTACATAGCCAGTGGAGAGCAGTTTGTGCGTGTAGGTTAGATGCCTAACTGCATATTAGGAATACCTCAAAATATACTTTTACTACAAGAAGGATGATTATTCCTTCTGTACCTATTATTTAATTGAAATGTATCTGGAAAAAATGATATGAGGCAAAATCCTCTCTATTTACTGGCTCTATAATTTTACTAAATATGGTACTTTGAAAAGCATTGACAGTGTATTATTTCCATGGGCAATTTGTGCAGCTGCAATGAAAGAGGCTTCCTCACATTAAAAACCCTGCGTTCCTTCGGGTGATCTTATATAGTCCTATAGATAAATACGATAAAAAACTTCATTCCTCCTTGTTCTTTTGTTACTTGCAACCTATGAACTGGTTTCAGCTGATAGAAATAATTTATAGCCTAAACAGAGAAAAATGTTGGGGTGGGGGGAGAGGGTGTGGGGGGGAGTGTGTGTGTATATCTTCTGGGAAAAAAAAACCGAAAACAACCCCACAAACAAAAAACACTCCACTTTTGGGTAAAAAGTCATTATTTAGATAAGACTGGATACTTACTATTTTGTGATATATCTTTGCCTAAAATTCCCTTTTTTCCCTCTTCCTTTTTTTTTCATCAAAAAGTGACCTGTTCTGTTTCATATATGAAAGGTGCACATTAAAAGAATATGAGCTAGCAAATATCTTTACTGAAGCACTGTTGGCAGCCGATATCACTGACAACTTCCTGGCTGTGATTCATAATCTATATTGGTGCCTTTGAGACAGCAAGCTATTGATTTTTCCCAGTCTATAATCCAAGACCATATACACAGCTTGTTAGACATCTGTGGGAATATAAACTGAGTTTTGATACAATTTAGGGAGCTTCTGTTAGCGGGGCACTTAGTTTTTGTCTTTGAGAAAATCTTTACACATCTATGTAATCTTGAAGAGATTTTTAACAGATAATTCAATACAGTTTGGGTTGTTTCTTTTTTTTTTCCCTCTTCGTAAGCTGCTTTCCTGAGTGTAACACATGTGAAGCAAATTTTAAGTGGGCAATTATCCCTAACATATAGGGAACTCTTTCTAATGCTATTATAACTTTTCTCTTCTTTTTATTTCCTTTGATTTTTTCAACTATAATTTGGAAGTACTCCTGGTTTTTCATGTTTAATATCTTGTCCATTTCATCTGTCCTTCCCAGGAAAACATTCCTGTCTCTACTGTGATACTTATGGTACATATACATAAATAACATGCAAAAGAAAAATCGTTAACTACGATGCAGTTCCTCCACCATAAAGGATATTAGATAAATGCACTAAAATTCTTCCAAAACTACGCATAGCTAAAAAATACTTTTTGGGTTGAAGCCACTGCACACACTCCCTCATTTATTAAAGGAACTACATTTAGTGTTAATTTTCTGTCTTCTGAGAGTCAGCTAAGGAAAACGAAGAGACTGATACAGTTTGAAGCTTATGCACTAATGTAGGAATGCCATAGGGAACAGTCTTAATATGTGTTCTTTTAAATATTATTTAATATTTGTCCAAGAACACTTTAAGGGTTACCATGTAAGGAGAATAACACTGACATACTTTGTGGACTTCAGATGATAGAAATATTGCCATGCATGTCATCACATTGCATGCTAGTTTGGAAGGTTAGGAAAATATTTACCCTGTCTCCAAAATCAAAATAATGCATTCTTGACTGTATGTGAAGTATAATTTAGCTAAACTTGGATGATCCAGAAACCATATAATCACAATGAGGTAATTGCTTGTTTTGTTTTATATGATAGATAAATTTTCTTAAACAATAAGGAGAAAAATGTTTGGATCCATATATATATACATATTAGCAAAATTTTGTACTAGAAAACTGGACTAATTTTCATAAGTAGTGAAAAAAACCTTTATATTATGACATGAAACAAAATCTCATTGATATAGACTGCTTCTAAATGGATTTTTTACAGAAGACCATTTCAAATTTGAAAACAGTTTTTCGTAAAAGGTTTTTTTTGATGAGTTCATTTATCTACAACTTAATTGGTTTCCAGGAAATAAATTAATTTTCTAATTTTCTGTATGTTTATACATTTCTCAAGCTGAAGATCATGAGTAAATCAACTGAATTAGTATTATGCTTTAAGTTAAACAAAAGACAGTGTTTTTGCAAGGTCAAAGATAATGGAATGTGGAAAAAGTTAGAAATCTAGAATGGATTGAATTTATTAATTTTGGTTTCAATCAGGTAGGATATTCCACAACATTGCTTCCCACTATTTGTCTAATTTTATAGTCATATTTAAGCTGAATTATTTACAGAAAATCTTTAAATAAGCCCTCCTCAAAAAAAAAAAAAAAAATTATTTATTCTATGCTTAATTACTGTGTGGGAAAATCTTACGTCTTCTAGTCTTTATCTTTCCTACTTTTCTATCCAGACAAAGCAGCTGCAAGAGAAAAACCAAAGAAATTGGTTTTATACTTTCAACACTTCTAATGTCAAGAAAAATATTTGTTATTCATTATTTCTGGAAATCTGAAAGAATTTTGGATCTATTCATCATCTCAAAAAACGTGAGAAACAGATCATCCTTGCTTGTATCACAGGACAGCAAAGGAAGAATGGGCAGACACTGTGGTCATTAGCACTCTAGAAATGCATGTGATGATAAAAATTATAAAGTAGGAGATGGAGCATGGTTATCAATAGCAGATAACACATTTTACTAAACATACTGCTGTTCTTGCAACAAATAGTTGAAAGTTGTTGTACCTACATACAGGTAGATAGTTCAGTAAAGGTTCATCTCACTCAGGTTCAGAGGCAGTTTTAAAAGTGGTTACATAACATAGAGAAATGTCACTGCTTAGTGCATGTCTAGGTCTGTGCTCTTACAGAAAGGCTGGAGATAAATGTCCCTTCGTTATAATTTTCCATCTGGAATTCTACATACACAGCTACACAAAAGACATAGAAATTGCACACTGCCCTGTTAGTTGCCCTTTCCTATCTTCTGAATTCAGTATTGTAACAAAGGCTATTTTCCCAATGTGAAAGTAAATGTATGATTATATTCAAATCATACAGTGTGAGGGACAAGTATTTCCATCTTTATTCTCTTATTACTCAGCAAAACTTGCACTCCTCCTTCACTCAACTCCCTTCTACCACCTGCGTGCTGCAATAGTCACAAGCTATCTTTTAATGAACATCATAGGGTAAAAAATAAACACATAATATGAGAGTTCATTTTCACATTTACTTATAGGAAAGGATGAGAGAATGTTAACTAAAATGCATACATTGTACTTTCATCCAGAGACAAACTCTAGAGGTCAGTGGGTGTAATAAAACTCCAGTGTCCCTGGTCAGGATATTATAAATGCTCTTTCTTTCCTTCAAATAAGAGTATCAGTCCACACAGAGAAATGTATTCAATGCCTGTACCACACCATTGAAGGCTGAAATTGTGCAAGCTTTTCAAGTGGCTATACCTCCAATTTTTGCCTTTTGCTAGCTCTTAATACAAATCTGCCTTTGTCCTCAGCTAAAGTAAGGGAGTAAGTTCTAGAGTAATAAACCTATAAAATAATACCTCTTATTTTTAGGACCTAGAAATCAGCACAGGGCAGAAACTGGGCAAACCCACTCTATATAGGGGTACAGTAGGTTGTGCAGATCATGAAGTACATCCCAACGAAGGGAGTCACAGCATATGATTATCACTTGGAGTTGCAAATGGGTGAGATGAAGGATTTGCTATTTGGAACCCCCTTTTTAAAGGAAAGTCCTAAGGGCCAACTGCCTTGCTAGGTGTATATTTCTAAGAATCAGGAGAGAGAGAACAGTGACCACCCATGTCAATGAAGAGAAAGTATATATAGGGTATAGGGTAGACTGTTCTCTAATATGTGAAAGCCCAAGTATGTTTTTAGACCTTCTACTTATTTAATTGAGAATAAGACACTGTCTTCCACGGTAGGTGAAAAGCACTGAGGGGGATTTTTGGAAACTTGTGAAGGCCTTCATGATTTGATAGAACTAGGTAATGACCTGTAAGTGCATATTTCAAATTGAACAGCTATTTATACATCAAAAATAAGAAAGGGCATCAGTCCCTTCAACTGTCACCATGTAATCATATAAAAATGGAGAACTTTAAATATTTAATACAAATAACTGAAACTTGCTGTTTCAGAGTTGTCTCTAGTAGCCCGTTGCATGGCAAGACAAAATCAGTGAGACTTTATCACTCTTTCTGTGAGAAATAGAGAAGCATGTTTCATAATTATTTTTTTAGATAATTTCAGAACTTCTGTATTTAGTGGATTTAAATTAGATCAACTAACATCAGAGAACCTCTAATTCATTTAACCTCTTCTTCCAGAATAGCATTTGTGTTATCTGCAGATGAAAAACATATATAAGGAAAAATGAGAATGGGGATTTTTTTTATATATATTTTTATACCAGCAAAAGAAAACTAGCTTCTGAAGATCAGCCATCTCCTCTCTAAGGATGGATGATTATTGCTCCTTAACCTGCTTTATTTTTCTCAGAAAATATATTCTGTATTCTTTCCTCAAATATGAAGAAAAATAAAGGGCCTGAGCCCACAGGGCTAAAGTATAGACCACAGATTCTTAGATAAGCAATTATTTTAATGAAACATTAGAATATTTCTGTGAGTAATTATGAAGATTTTAATTTAATATGAAACATGTTAGGACTCGTGTTTTTGTGGGTTTCCAGTTTTTAAAGGTTTTTTTTCCCTACCGACTTCCAGAACTCCTATTTACTTCAATGGTAGCTGCAGGTGCCGAAAATCCATTTGAATAGTCCATACTGATTTGAAATTTTGCAGTGGCCTTTCTCTCACACACATGCTCACACATGTTCCTCTTTACTCTTCTCTCTTTTTCCCTCCATCTGCCCCAGATTAAGACCAATCTTGCCAGACATGGATACTCATATGGTGGAGATATGAAAATTACAAAGAAGCAGTTAAATGAACTGGGGGGGAAAAGAAAATAAAAATAAATTTGAAGTTCTTATGCTGCTTTTCTTTTTTTTCCCAGAACTTTTAAAAATAAAATGCAACCTTATTACTAGGAGCTAGATTTCCTAGAATATTAATCGAGACTCAGGGTACATGCAGATGACTGAATTCTTTTAGAAGCACCTCTAATGCATTTTTACAAGGGTCATTGTGTTTTACAATGTAAGAAAAAAAAAAGAAAAAAGAGAATAAATCACATTTTTACTATACTTGAAATAAAAATAGGCAATTGGAAATGCATTGTAAACAGGATTATTCAAACTCAGGTTGCCTTAAGATAGAAACAGCTTTTAAGCAGGCTGTTACATAAAGGTCCGGTATTTCTGAGATTTTTATGAGAGTAATCTAATGCATTGGTCAGACAAGGTTAAGAATAATGCCCTTGCAGTCTCCCTAGTTGCAATGATAGTATTTGATGTGAATAGAAAAGGCTACACTTTCTGGGTGTTGGTGAAACTGAACTGCACAGACATCTATTTGGAGATTTGGTTATGAACTTCAATATTCCTCAGGAAAAAATAAAATCACATAAAATTTCCACAGTCTTTTTGAATCTTTTTTTTTCCTGAGTTTTGTGCTTATGCTTCGTTGTCTATCTTTTGCTCCTTGCTCCACATTAGCTTTCAAAACACTTCCTGAGGCTTTTAGAAATGTCGTAAACTTACTGTATCATTACTGATGCACACAAACAGGAACATAAATGAATACTGTATGTGGATGATATTCTTCTTTTTATAACCCATCCTGATATTTCAATCCCAGCTATTACACTGTTCATAAATCAGTTTGGGATCCTCTCTGGCTTTAAAAGTAATTATAATAAATCCAAAGATATGTTTATGTATAGGAGGCCAATTGAACCCTTTGCTTTTCAGTTTCCATTTAAATTGGTCTCCAGAGGTCTTACCCCAGGTTATTTATTCCTTTTTCTTTAGATCTGCTGTACAGATTTAATCTTGCTTCTCTGCTTTGTAAAATTCAAGAGATGCTGTACAGGTGGTTTTTGTTCTCTTTTTTTTTTTTATTAGGGGCAAGAGCTGTCATTAATTAAAAACAAAATGCATTTTGTGTTTTTCTCTGATAATAAATAAACTTACTAAGATATTGTAAAGACTGGCTTAAGAAATGTTTCTTGAAAGCAATTGCCCAACTCCTTTCGTTACTTTAATACAGAACAAAAAATGTTAGTCTTCTCTGTAATTCTTCCTTTTGCCTGACTGTTAAATATAATTCAGCATCTAAGTCCTTTCTTTCTGCATCTTTCTGACTGATTAAATTCCCATACAGGAATCATATCAAGGTAAGTTGGCATGTCAATAGGTGTGGATCAGAGCAACAGAACTACATGGCTGGAAAGCTTTGTCTGATCACACAGACTTCTGATTTCACAAAGCTATTCTTCCAGAAATGCAGCAAATGCCAGAGTATCTTGAAAGAGGTCAGCTGAGAGAGAAGATGCAAATCTTAGCAACGACCTGTTAAGAGCAATGAAAAAAATAAGGGAATTTATTTCATGAAACATAGACCTGAGGAACACCCTTCCACAGCATTTATTTCACCTTTTTCATTTTATCTCCATTCCCTAAATAAAATGTGAGCCACATGTGAAATTCAAATCTGTGTGAAAATGTCCCTTTTCGAATATAATAACTCATCAAATAACTATCAAATATTTCAAATCCTTTTCACTGTCTTTGCAGGTGAAGCATATAACTTAATCTTTATAAGAGAGATAAAAAACATTGCTTCATATGCTTTGATTGTGAAATAATTTTCACTGTAAGAAACCGTACTTCAGCAGTTTGATATTACAGAAATGGGTATATCAGGAGGGATATTTATGAGGACCAGTACTGTGCTGACCTTAGTATGCATCAAGGCTGTTTATGTCGAGGGGAGGGGAGGGGAGGGGAGAGGAGAGGAG
>VZTD01001193.1:1470298-1529534 GCA_013397725.1 Rhagologus leucostigma | reverse complement strand
TTTGTTTGTTTAGGTCTTTTTTGGGGGGGTGGAGGAGGGTTATGGTTTTTTAAGAAAGCTCTGAAACACATGTAATTAATTAGGTGTCCAGAAGCTGTGGCTTTAAGAACACCTCAAGTTATATAAAAAAGTAGAACAAAACTTTCATATACTCTTCTGGAAAGTGGGAGTTTTTCTAGAGATTGAGATTGTAGAATTAAGAAATGCTGGACGCTAATGTAATCTGAACCAGAAAACCAGACTAGAAGAAAGGGTCTACCTGCAAGGACCTGATAAGCAGGTTAGCTCAAGAGCTTTCATTTAATCTCTCACGAAAAAAATTCAAGTTTTCTCTCTAAATTACAGAGAATGATTGTTTTGAATTTTTTTCTGTTTCATTTATTTATGGTTATAATTTCTTTTTATTTCTTTTCTGTTAGTAATAGACAGTCTCAATTTTTGAAATTTTCTGGAACGTGCATTTGTAAGAGGGTGAAACAATTCCACTTCAAGGTTCAGATTAGTGCACTGTCACATCATGATGTGCCTTACCATTTTTAAATAACCTCACATACTGGCTGGAGGATTGAGATCTATCTGCTACTAAAGGATACTAAGCAAACTGGCCAAAATACTTCTTCACTAATTAAGATCGATAGTCCCAAATGAAACTTTTTATAGGACAGTCTTTCCTGGCAATGTACTGCACAAACACATTATAAATATTAATCCCAACTATACAACTCTTTAAAATGAAAATAATGTCAGTGTTCTAGATGGTTTCAAATTTCTTTGCCTTTCTCATTTTTTCCTTGATTTGAGATAGTAGCTATACTTCTGTTAAATTCTGACCAACTGTGTTTTGGAATGTCAGTTTAATATGCAGATTTATTAGCTCATCCCATATTCAAGACTTTACGCAGTCTTATCCTAATCCACTTGTGAAAAATACAGATTGAGTAAACGATTACTGTGTTTGGACATGCACTAAGATGAATGTCTTCTGAAGAAAGTTAAAATCCATCTTCAGTCTAGCACAAACCTTTACTTGGACTTCCATCTGTCTTCATAGAATCAAACAGGCATTGCTGGTATGTACTTTATTTTGTTGGGCTTTTTCAACAAAATGAGATTAACTTCTTTTCCATTCATTTCCAAATGACTGACATCAACCTCCTCCATACCCCCTCCAATAGAATGAGATCCTCAAAATCTTGTGCCCTGGATTTGGCTGGGATAGAGTTAATACTGTACTTTAGGAGCTGGTACAGTACTGTGGTTTTGGGATTTAGTATGAGAATAATGTAGATAACACATTAATGTTTTAGATGCTGCTAAGTGGTGCTTACTCTAAATCAAGGGCTTCTCTGTCTTGCGCTCTGCCTGTGAGCAGATGCACAAGATGCTGGGAGGGAGCATAGCCAGGACAGCTGACCCAAAGTGGCCAAATAGATGTTCCACACCACAGAGTGTGATGCCCAATATATAAACTGGGGGAGTAGGCCAGAAGACATTGATTCCTGCTCTGGGACACATTGGACACTGGTCAGCAGGCGGTGAGCAATTGCAGTGTGCATCACTTATCTTTCTTGGCTTTTATTTCTCTCTCTCTCCTTCTCATTACAATAATTATTTTCATTACTGTTATTTTACTTTATTGTGTTTATTTAACTGTTCTTATGTCAGCCTTCAGGTTTTTACCTTTTTTCCAATTCTCTTTCCAATTCCACTTGGGCCATGGGTGGGAGAAAGTGAAAGAGCAGCTTCAGAGTACTTAGTTGTCAGCTGGTTTTGAACCACAACAGTCCTTGAAACTGAATTGAGACCTTGAAACTTATTTTAGTAATGTTTCTTTCTTTAGAAGCACACTTTTACACAAATGAAGCTATTGACATTTTCCTGGGAATAAACACCATCTCTATAGAAAAGCCTGTAGGATCTTGAGCCTATTAGGTTCTGAGATGCCATTTGCTTTTCAAGTGAATACTTAGTGCTGATTTTGACCTTAGGAATACTTATGAGGTTTACACTCCTGTCTGCAATGGATGCATAGATTTTGGAGACTTTCAGGTGCTTACCTGTAAGGTTTTTTTAAAAAAAAAGGAAGGCTAATACTGGGGATTCTCTTTCTTAGGATGTCTTTTTTTCCATTTTTCTTCTGAGAACCCCTGGATATGCAAATGATGAGGCGGTTCTGGAAGGTTTATCTATTTTGCAAAACTTTTTTGGGTAGGAAGGCAGTAAGCATTTTTCTGCTGGATATATAAGTAGAAGTTCAAAAACTGTGTTGAACTATCTGTACTATTGCACAAGAGTTTTGATGGTAAACAGGATTTGGGGATTATATTCACCTTTGATTGTGATTTGAAAGCTCTCTGAGTGTTGAAAATATAGGATTTAGAAATATTAACAGGCACTTCTCAGTGTCCTTGGTTCTCTTTCTAATAGTTTTTACATTATATCTGTGTGTGCCCACATATATGCACATATGTATCTTTAGATTTGGTTGGGTTTTTTACCATGATTGCGGTCCTCAGTAAAGGGAAATAATTTGATCCAAGTCATACTAGGATCAATGAGAATCATATCATTGATTACTGTGTAAATATATTCAGTTCTTAAGTATCCAACTCTGGTCTCAGTTACAGACACAGTGTTATGGTTGCTGTGCACTATCTATCTCTAATTCTCTAATTCTTGGTCTTTCTTGGTAATTTAATTGGTTTTACATAAATCCAGAGAAAAATGTTTTTGAATAAGCATGTTTTAATATGAATACTGGAGATAGTCTGCCACTACAAAGTGATATGTTTCTGAGATACTTAGAATAATACTAATCAACCTAATTTTTGTTATTTTTGTGCTTATTCTAGGAAGTTTTCTTGGTATGCATATTTCTGTTTATTCTACCATCAGCAAGTGTGAAAGACATTCGGGTTAAGTAGACTCAAAACCATTCTGGCAAAAAAACTACATCATGTTGCTGCATGATAGCAGAATTATGCTCATGAATTCAATGAAAAACAGACTTACTTTTTAAAAGTGTTTTTTTAATTATTTCCTTAGATGTTTTGAAAGTACGTTTCAGAACTCTGTGTTGAACAGATTAATTAGCTACTATCACCTCATATAATTAAACTTGCCTAGAATAAGGGGTTGCATTTTAAATGTACCTACTTGCACCCATGCCACGTTTTAAGCTACCATGTCTAGAAAACTCAAGGAGTGTTTTGCATGTCTTTGTGTATAGTTCTTTTCTTTATTTGATACTATGTAGGCCAATATGGAAGGCAAAAGGAGGACATGATTGTTCATTATCATATATTATGTGCGTGTCTCAAAGTTGCATAAGGCTATTTATCTTCTTTTAACAGTTAAGACCAGGGAAGAAGCAACAGAAATAAAGAATATAAAAGAAAAAGGTAAGAAAAACATTTTTTATATCATTCTTAATCTTTGGAACTCCATCCGAAAGATAACTGACTCCTGATTTTGACAGGATTCAAAGCAGGGATAAGTCTCTATGACATATTTTATTAATTAAAAATATTACGAGTGAATAAACAAACAACAAATTATTATGAAAATCAATAAGGAAAATAAACTACAAGCTAAGGTAGGATTTCAAGAGTAAATGTGGATTTAGTGGTATATTGTCTATTTCCTTTGCAAAACTGTAAAGATATAGTTACAAAACAGATACAATTTAAATGGAGAAAGTTAGGAAACAAATTTATTAGGAGGCAGATTTTACCGTAGAATTATTGCTTCAGAAATACTCATTGCTGAAAATAAACCTGAGGGAATGCTTTTCCACTTATTATAAGCCTGATCCTTGATCTTTCAGTATGCTGAGGTTTGCTTTTTGGGCTCTGTGCTTTAATTGTTTTGGCTAGCACCATGCTGAATTGCAACCCTGGCCTTTAACTGCTAAGAGGATATAACTCTAGTAAACAGAACAACATATCCATGGCAACCTACAGTTTTACTTCTAACTCTTCAAAACACAAAAAGGTAATTTTTTTTTTTCATTATATTTTTATATTCCTGTGCCTCATAATAACAGTGATGACCTCCTGGCTGGGCATTTCCAAGCTATTAATGACAGGCTGAGTTATGCGACCTTGACTTCACCTGGAGCCATTAACTTTTCTATCTAGTCATTAACTGCTGAGAAATGCCCTCCCTTTTGGTCATTATTTCTTATATATGCATTTCTTAAATAGGCATTTTCTGTAACAATTACATGTCAGAGTAATTTCATATTTTTTATTAATAAGTACTATCTTATCTTTGTGTTCAAGCCACAGGGATCCTTTGACATCTAGCAGCTTGCACATCATTTAAGTTTCTAAGGAAGAGGTCGTCATTTATGCACAGGCAAATGGGAGACAGAGGGCTTAAAACAGCACGTTTTACATGGGAGGAAAAATCCTTGCATCGTTTGAGTTAAATCTATGGAGCATATTCAGAAATGCTGAGGAATTCATTTTTAGATCGGGCATTTAGATGTACAATGTATGTATGCCACAATACCAGCTAGAAAACCCTTAACGTTAATAGTAAAGGTGACCTCTAAGTTATCCCTCCTGACTACTGGATCTTTAGACAAAATGGTTAGTAATTTCACTGGGATTAATTTGCCAGCATTTTGCAGACCCTTATCTTATTTTCTGGAACTCATAGAGGGATCAGAATCCACATGATATATTTCTCTTATCTGTCAGTGCAGCAGCATAAGATAAAAGAAGATTCTTTATTGAATGGATATATTTTTCATTGTCCTTCATACCACAGATTAAATGGGTCTTGTATGATTTTTCTTTTCCTGATACAGCAAGCCATACTTCTGCATAAATAACTTCTGTGTAATTTGAGAACTCTTATGAAGAGCTCAGTAATCAATTTTTTAGATGCTGTAATTAGTGGCCTTACCTGGATCAAAAACTAAATGTTGCTGGAGGGCAAAAAGGTTGTAGAGTTATTTTCAAGGGTGGGACTTAGTTGTCTGCATGGATGACAAAGATTATCATATATGCCTGGAAAAATCAGCAGCAAAGGATTTGTTTAATTTATTTGTTTCTGTAACTCAGACATAGAGTTATACTTCTGTAAACAATGTTTGTTCAATGAAGTGCTTAGTTCTTTGCATAGGAAAATTCTCTGACAATATCCTTGACTAACAGGAGATATCTGTCCTATGAATAGAAAAGAATGTTTCCAGGAGATTAAATTTGTTGTTCTTTTTGCTGTTATTTTATTTAGGTGTCTGGTTTATTAGATGATGTCATCCTAATTTTGTGCAATAGAAGGGGGGGGAAAGCAGAGAGAGGTGAACAAGGCCAAAAGAACGTATACTAAAGAAGTAAACTCTGCAAATCTTGATAAATGCAACTCCACTAGTAAGTGACAATATAGGTGAAATATTTCTCTTTTAAACTTTTTCCATTAGTTTTTTGACAGGAGTATACTAGTTCAGCTTTAATGAGATTCTAGTGTAAAAACTTCAGGGCTAAATAAAAGAAACAAATCAAAAGGACCGGATGATTGCCATTTAATGTGAAAGAATGAAAGTGCAAACAATCATTGTATGACATCTAGCTGTGCTAGTCACTGCAGAATGACAGGTAGAACAATTCAAAGTTACTGATCTAAAGATGGAATAACAGCTCATATGTTTGAAGTGCTCAGAAGATGAAGAAATAAAACAGACTCTAAGATAAGACATGGTTAAGCCTTTTAAATTCCATGCCTTATTGTCAGTATCATTTGAACGCTTTTGTACACATTTTTTTTCCCCTCAGAAAATATTTTATCGAAGGAATTACTTTTAAGAGCTGATTTTTATTATTATCCTCCAGGCTGTATGGTGTGCTTTGTTTTTCAACAAGACAAGAAAAAATGTACACAATGAAAAGAATATTACTAGTTTTCTAAGCACACATATTCTATATATTCAGAAGTATATATTTTGAGTATATATTGTTAAGCTATGCATGTTAAGTAAGTTCAATAAATCACATGCTAATTTGCTCTACAGGTAGCCTCACTTTTTCAACATGCAACATAACAAATTTGTTATGAATTTCTGTTTATATTTTTCTTGTTTCTATTCTTTTCTTGATATTATTTTAAGGCCCTAAGGAAAATCACCTATTCTTTCTTTCAGCAAGCCTTTTTATCAGTGAAATAACCTATTCTAGTTACTGCTGGAAACAATAATCTGTAATTGCTGCTTTCAGTCCTAATTTGGCTTGTCTCTAGTTTTTCATCTCAATCTAATCTAAACCTATTTGAGCAAATAAAATGATATTTACCTCATCCTCTGTTACAAGCTTTCAAGATTACAGGCTTCAGGAAAAATCAATACAAAATACCAGCTTAGCAGCAGGTTTGTGCTCAGAAAGAATGCTAACTTTTCTTTCCTGCATTTTCTGATTCTCTACTCCCCTGGAGTGAAAGCAAACCTTAGACTATAAGAACTGAAGGGTAAAAAAAAAAAAAAAGAAATACAAAAACCCCAGCCTTCAATGATGTGTTTGGTTCATGGTTAGTAGCCACTTTTGAACTTACAAGCCGAAGTGCAGTGCATGGTCAAGCTCCTAACCTTTAGCTTCTGCTTCCACACTACACATCTTACAGAGTTCACCAAAAGGAAGGATCTCGACCTCACGGATGATTTTTCAGACTCAAATGCCATCTTCATTTATTATTTATTTGCTCCAAGCAGTTGGGATTTGAGGTATCATCATACCTGACTGACTGATTTAAGGAAGTGGCCACCTCTCTGTGGGGGGATCTCATGAGAATAAAATCCTATTACTTTCCAAAAAGATTACTTCATTTACTGCCTGGAATAAGCTTTTGATGAAAACATTTGAATTTTGAGTTTGTAAACAACCAAGAATTCTCAACAGTGGTACCTTTTTTTTATTGTTTCTTTCTTTCTTTTCTTTTTTTTTTCTTTTTTGCTTTTGCTTTTTCTTTTCCTTTTTTTGCTGAAAAGGACATCTGTCTGGTTTTTATTTTGATTTTGCTTTGTTATATTGTTGTTGGACTTTTTGACCAAGAAACTGATCAATACAAAAATATGTATCTTTATGAGAATTATACTGCACTTATAAACCTTTTCAACTGATTTGTTCTGTCTTTTTGCAAAGAAAAAAGTTCTTCCTTTTAAAACTTACATTGGATTTCTCTTTCAGTAGTCTCTTCACAGGCTTCCTCTTCCCACCCCCAAATAGTGAATGGTCTCTGATTTGAAAAACTATGCATTATTTGGTCTCTCTTTAGCAGACACATGCAAAAAGTTAACCGTTATGTTTTTATTTCCCCCAAAATAGTAGCAGTTGCATTAATGGATTTAGGGGAAAAATATAAATAGGATATTAAGACCTATTTTATTCACCTAACTGTGGTTACTAAATTAGTACCCCAGCCACTCTAGGCAGAGAAGTAATCAGTAAAGGAAGATAAGTACCTTCAGAGTGCTTGAGTCTTAGGTGAACTGAACTGCTCTTTGGAGAGACTTTTTATTTTATTTAATATAGATGGCAGCTGAGGTAACCTCAGGTGAATAATCCTAAACTTATTTGGGATAAATCCTAAGTGCTAATTTTGCTGCAAGCATCTTCTAAGACACAAGACCCCTATTCCACAGACCTTCTCTCACCCATATAGGATTCTCCAGGAACCCAGAGTGGGTAAAGTGTCTATTAGCTTCGCGTACAACCCTGACAGAAACAACCAAAGCTTAGGAAGAGCAGTTCCTACATGTAATTACTTTATTTTTGCAGAGTGATTTGTTAGACGCAAGTATCTGAAAAATGATTGAACATTATTTCACTCCACTTGTGTCCAAGATTTGCCAGCATTTAGGTGAAGTCAAGGAACTCTTGTATCGCTTTCTCTCTAGTCCTCTTTACCTGTGGTAATGATTTAGCCTGTAGTCTCAGGTGATTATGTGCATCCTTTTCAAAGAGAAAATGGGACAGCTTACACTGCTCAGAGCTGTTGTTCCAAGATCTCCTCAGATTCTTTTATCACCTACATTCAGCTCACATTTTGAGCTTATATATTCTCAATGAAAACCAAAATAGGAGACATATGATTTTGAAAAAAAACCCACTTGTATTTTGTAGCAGTGTGTAGTGGTCTTATTAAGCTTTGTGAAGCTTCATCCCCATTTTTTAATCTGACATAAGAGTAATGTGATTAAATTGCCTGTGCATCTCTCAATCATGCCCATAACTTTGGAAGTCTTTGACCAATTCAAGAAAATTTGACACACAGGGAAAAATGCTTAGAATTCTAAATTCAAGCAGTAGGTGGATACTGCCTATCCCATCCATATACATAACTCTTTGGACAGAAATGAGGTATTGTGCCCCATTTAGCTCAGGGACACAACTGGAACTTTCACTGCATTTTATCCCTGTGTAATTTCTGATTCCGTTAGCGGTTTTGAAGAGTCTCTTAGCAATTCAGGCGAGATTTACAAATTCATACTCAGCACATCTACATACAATTTTGACGAAAGCATTGAACAAGCTTCTCTGTTCTATTTCAAGAGCCCTTTTACGTTTAATTTTCATCACTTCTTCTGAAGCTATTTGCAGATAAAGCTGGCTGAAATAATACAATCATATAGCATGGTAACAATTATATCAGCTGAAGGTGTTGATACATTGGTTGTAAACTCCTAAAAATTTACAAAATTTTCCCTAACTGCTACAGAAAGTATTCGACCATGACCAAATAAATAAAAACTTTACTCAACTCATTAGTAAAGTTCAGAGGAAAGTGTACACTCACTGAAAATTGTAAAATAATTGTTAAAAAAACCTCCAAACATTTCTATGATATCTTATAGTAGCTTGATTTTCTGTGCTTATAATTTTTAGGAAAAATCAAATGGAGGTGAGTGAAAATCAGCAGAGATTGGGGTTCATCCTGACTGGTCAGTGGGATTCTGTGTCAAGGAACAAGGGATATTTTCTTCAGGGAACTGGTGCTAGATCATTAAAACTATTTAAGCAGCTGGAAATGTAGACAGGATGACCCTTTAAGGTTATCTTCCAAAAAGCATGGTGTCTGAGGATTTTAGAAGATTCCAGAAGATCTTATTTGTGTATTTAGTACTTTTTTAAAAAAATGGTAAAAGAAAGATCAATGTCACACCGAGTCAGTGATGCAATGGACCAAGCTTCAGTTTCATTCAGTTTTGGAATATATTCAAATACTAGAAACATCACATCCTTACATATCCCTCTGTAAGATTTTATTCTAGTATAATGACAGTGGTTTGGAGTGACACAGTGCAAACTTCTGTGATGTAATGTAACCAATGAAAAGAAATAGCTGCCTCCTGAGGACAATTCCAGAGCTCTGTATTGGGAGAGACATTTAAATGACATCTATTCACTCCGCTATGCTACTCCAGTCCATGTATTGTAGCCAATTGTTGTTACTAGTCTTGTATTTCACTGGAAATCTCTTCAGAATCCTGGTATATTTATACAGATTCTAATACAACAGAGCATTATCTTGTAAACCCTCAGTACCCCCAACACAGGAATCAACACAACTACCACTGTAAATGGTAACAGTGGCACAAATAAGATTTATTGTATTTGTTAACAATGATAAGAATATTATTAGTAATGATAAGAATAACAAGTTCTCTCAATTCCTAATCATGGATTTATGAGATAATATTTTAAAAACTTGTCAGGGCTGGTTTTTTTGGTTTTTTTTAAGAAATAGTACTTTTGAAAGTGTTAAAAGTTGCATAATTGTAATGATATTACTTCCTCTGAAAAGTCTGTGCTAAAAGAAAACCAAAAATGCATAGACGAAGGAAGTAGGCTGATTCTCAAGGGCAGCTGCTCCTTCCTCTTCTGTGCAGAGTGACAAGAAAAGATAAACAAGATAACAGCAAAAGTCACACCTCCACATCTGCTGAGAAACCTTTGTCTTCCAGAAGGCAGTCAAAACCTAAAATTCTCTGGCAGATGCTGAGAATCAAAACATAGCACCTTCAGACTTAAAAGACCAAATCTCAGTGACCTGTGCCACTAAAGTGATATTTAAGTACCTTTTGGTATCTCAGCATGAAGAGCTTTGTCTTAATTTTCTAATACTGTCAGATTCTATATTTATTGTAATCAAAGATCATTGAATGTATTCATGCAGTTTTTTATCCTTGGAAACCTGTTAGGCTTCTCTTTTTTTGGCTTTAAATGCCTAAAATATCTGTTCTGAAGCCAATAAAATAGATCTTTGTTTCTGATCCTACTTCTAGTAATCTAAACGTAGAATTTCCAGGATAAGGATTTGGATATAAGTCTCATTGCGTTTAGGTGTTGAACCTAACTAATTGTTTAACCTCTCTGAACCTTAAAACGCACAGAATGCCGTCACAAACCCTTTTTTTTAAAATGAGAGTGTTGCAGTATTCCCACCACTGTTCACTAGCAAACACTCTTTCTTTGTGATTTAGCACAAGGATCTAAGCTGCACTTTATTGTTCACTCTGCACATCCAATTGTGCAATTGCACCCAGCTAAGCACAGCGTGGGTTTGTACCTAACATTAATTAAGTGTAACAGATAACTTGTAATATGTGGCCTCTCAGTTCTGAAAGGCTAAATTACATCAAAAGAAAAAAATATACATTAATGTCTTGAAACTAAACACTATTCATCCATATGACCAGGAAATACTGAAGAAGTAAAGAAGATTTTGGATGCTACACAGTGCAAGACGACTTTGCTCACATGTTCAAATAGTGATAGTCTAGAGGGAAACACGCAAAGAGTCTTCCCAAGAAATAACTGTGCCAGACATGATAATGGCTTCTACTTTGCTTTTGTCAGCTCTAAAAGATTATTTTAATTGAAGTAACGCATTTTCTTTTGGATTTCCTAGGAAAGGCAGCAGGTTGATTAATTTGTTTGGGATATTAGATGTAGGTTTTGTGCTTTTCCATATTTTCAAAAAGTAAACTTCCTGAAACATCACTAAGGAAAAAAAAATTGAAAAAAAAAAAGGAAATTGATGCAGAATGGGTAACACTGAATGAAAATAAGACATTTGGATATTTTCGTGTTTGTTCTCCATTCAGATACTCCTTTTGGTTTTTTCTGAAGTTTGGAATAGTTTCCAATTATTGGATTTTTTTTCTCTGATTCTCTTTTTCTTTCATATTTTCTGCTGCTGCTGGGGATTCAGTCTCACCTGGAGGAAGCAGGCATTGAGGTCAAGTTACAGCTTAAAAAAGTGTTCAACCTCTGTTTCGGGGACAAATAGAAAAAAGACCAAATAGTCCAAACAAATGTAGAAACTCATAAAGAATGATTTATTAGTAAAATGAATCCCTCCCATTCAGAAATGAGAAATGAATATTAGTAGGAAGAATATGCTCCTTCTTTAAAGGCAATTTAGATTTCCTTAAAGTCGAGATTGTAGACAACTTTAAATTTAATCATTTATTTTGTACATAGTGGAATTTGGATTGAAATGAAATTCACGGTGCTATGCAACTTTAAGAATCTCACAGTATACATCCTTTTTTTATTCTGTATTCTCAGCTTGCATTTCTTGTGCTTGTCAGTGGATTTTGCCAGACATGTTTTCTGTATTTAGTGAATAAAGTGTAAATTTTAAAAGCTTTTTTTCGTAATTTACAGAAGCAATTTCTTTTCAAATTAATAGATACAGCAGAACATTTTGAGTTTAAGAAAATTAATTGTACAATATAATGAAAGATTTTTCAAGAGCTAAGACAACATAATTTAAAATAGTCAGCTTAAGATTCAGAAATATAATTTTGCTTTTGTTGCGGTTGAAAAATGAAGGTTTCTTTTATATACTGTATATCCCAAGATGATTTCAAAGCACTTTCACTTAGAAAAGCTAGCTGCTATTACATATGAATTTTCAAAGCTTGCCAAGGCTTTGGAAGGAATGATGAAAATTACTATTGCACGACCTTCAGGTTTTCTTTGTTTCATAAAAGGCTAAGATAGCATTTTTGTCATTTTTCTTTCAGCTCAGGTCTTTCATCATAAATATCAAAGCATGCAATTATGCCTGCTCATATCCTACCGTATTCTGCCTGTTTTCTATCCATAGTGATGGTGTTCTCTTTTAGGATACCTTTTTCTTTTGTTTTTCGCAAATCTGAAAGAAGTCCCATGTTTTTGTCGAGTGCCATAAATTGTTCATGAAATGCATGTTGCACTGATTAAAAAGAAGAAGAGTTGATTAAAATAGCTTTTATTCTTTTGTTCTAAGCAAAATCCTAAAGTAATGTTCAAGTGTCAGTCCTACCAGGATCATAGAAGACTGATTTGGCCTACAGGTGGAATTATTAAATAGTGCTTATTGTAAAAAATGGGACAATCTTCTATTAAAATCTCTAGGCTTATGCTAAATTATTCCTATGGATCCTTTTCATTTTTCAGATATAACTTGTTGTTCTGTCTGGTTTTGTGGTTTCGTGTGGCCAGATCATCAAAGGCATAGAAGGCTCATAGCTGCTGTTGCCTAAATTAAGTCATAGTTGCAATATATATCTCAAAATTAGGATACTGCTATGTCTGAAGTACTTCAAATGAAAATCTGATTTTTCAGAAAAAATGCTTTTTTTTCATGTTTACTGATCTATTCCAATTTATAAGGCATATTGGAATTACACAGGTTTATATCTGGCTGAAATATCCATGTCTCATTTCCTTCTGAAATGTTTCTTCTATTTTGCTTTGGGTTTTTTCCAGCTACTACCTTAAACATTAATAATAGTTTATGAAGTAAAAATTATAAATTCCATTAACTGATTGAAGAAAAAAATTCTTTCTTGAAAAACAGAACAGCAAACCTTTGCTAATGCTTGCAAGAACACACCTCCCCATTTTTGTTTATTATGCTCAGATTTTTATCAGATTTACAATGACACAAGGAATACATTGTTTTCATCAATTTGAACTATGCTGTCACATGAATGTGAACTTACTGGCTATGTCTTAAGTTAAATGTCAAGGGATATACATTTTCCACATAGAAAAAAATTGATTTCGAGTTTCCTTTAATGGTGGTGGAGCAAAAAACCATCTCTGTATTTTTAAAACAAGTAGAAATGCCCCAGAATGTGTTAATAAAAATGTGTGTGCCTAAATAGTAAAATGTTACTCATAGTACCTGACATAACAAATATTTCTAATAATAATTTTAACTAACAAAACCTTACAGTTTAGTAAGGTCTGCTGATATAAAATGATAATGAAATTATTAACTTTTTTTTCAAAAAAGCTTAATCAATTTCACTAAAAGAACATTTAGGCATTTTGCAATCCTCTTCAAAAGAGGGGAGAAGCAAAAGGGAGAGGCTTTCTGAAGGTTTTTTTTGGCAGGTAGCTTTTGAAAAGTCCCTTCTCAGCATATAAATACTCCCAGCAAAAACCTCATCATAGTGGCTATATGTATCAATACTGCAGAAGAAAGGAATATGACACTCACCATAAGAGAGTTCATTAATTCTTAAGACTTATAAAATATTAATAGGACTTTCAAACAACTTTGATTGCTTATGCAGTGTCCATTCAATTCATTGTGAAGTTGAGATGATAGGAGGAAATTCTTACATTACTATATGTATCGCTCTTCCTAAATAAGAATCTGTACAATGTTTGTTTTCCCACACTGAAAACAATTATGAGTATGCTCAGAAATTACTTACATTAAGAAAAGACAACAACATGATAAAGTGTCAGAGGGTCATAAACAATGCAGCTGATTGAGAAACTTTTTAATCTCTGTAGCAACTCGTGGAGGAATTTGGCCTCTGCCTATCTGAAAACCATCTGAAGCAACTTGGTCTTTACAGTGCGTCTATCAGCCAAAAAATGCATTTCAAATGTTAAACATCAGTAGTAAAGGGATCTTATACTGAATAACACTTTAAAATACATCTTGTTCTTGATCCGTAATACTTGGATGCCAGAATGCTTTAGAGTCTAGCCACAAAGCAAGTAATATTAAATTTCTTTTTTAATTGGAAGAAACTCCTTAATCCACTTTAGCATCCCTTATGGTTACTATAGAGTAGTAACTACACAGTTATTTTTTGCAGATTATAAATCTATCTCCCTATAAGCCTATCATAGTCCATGCTGAAATAATAGCTTCAGCTAATAAAAGTTTGGGTTTTCCTTTGTTATGAAAACCATAAAAATTAATTTAAAAGTATGCAAATATTAGGAATATATTCTAAAGTATTCCCTTTTTCCAGAGGCAGGTACTACTAGAGACTGATGCAGGTGTGATATTTATGATCAAGGTTGAAGAGGCCAGAGCTTTGTTAATAAAATTAAGGCAGTATTACCAGTTGTACATGTGTAAAGTGTGGGTTCCAACCCAGAACCAGGCAAAATACTTCAAAGTTAGGGGTCGAAGTTTACTTATTGCTTTCTGTATAGGCAAAAAATTAAAAATGGAATAAAAAGATGAGCTGAAACACGGTATAGTGTAAAACAAAGAATCAAACAACAGAGGATAACATACATAATATCCATTATGAACTACAATGGTTGCTGGAACATCATGACAGCAAAAGAACAAATTATGCTGTGTAGTTGACAGAAATCAGGAAAAGAAGAGAGTCTTTTTCCCATAAAATATATGTCAAGGAAAGGTGTCAGTGAAGGGGATTCTGATGATGAAAATCTGTATATTTAAAAGTTAGTTCACTAAAATGAATGTATGTAAGTTGTGTTGCATTACTGACTTTAGAGTTAAGAAAAAATATTGAATGCTTGGCAAAAAAAGAAGATCAAAGATGTTAGTAATTTGCTATTACTGTTAATCACAATTTCTGATAATTAAATAGTAATAATAGTCTGATTCTCTTAAACCAGTGCAGTGCCTTAAAAAGCCAGATTTAAAGATATGTGTTCTTTCTAGGATTATGAATTCTAAAAGCATGCAGGAGAATTAAATTGGAAGTGATAATATACAGGAATTGTTTGAAAACACTGGGGCCACTAAACAGAAGTGACCACAATATAAATTATTTCAAAATTGTAGGAATAGGACTCAAAGAAAAAAACAAGTTCTGTGACATCAAACTAGAGAAAGGATTTTTCACTGTGTTTTGTTGTTTCTTTTAATAGAATAGCTAGTCAAAGTGACCCTAATATTAAACATGGGGAAAATTAAATTTTGACTGAGGATAGACATATGTTGACTGTGTTATAACAGAATTACAGAGAGCATAACTTACTACAGCAGAAAATGTAAGACAAAAGTCAGTATCTGTAAATGGCAAAATCTGCAAGTTTATTTGAGTCAGGCTGCTAAATCTTATCTTTCCATGTAGAAAGAATCATAAATTCTGTCAGACAAACATTTAAAATAGAACAAGAGGAAAAGAAGGAAAAAAAAAAATCACCTATCCAGAGACTAAAAAGCAAATAAGATATTGCTCAAGTATGAAAGAAACAGGAGGTGTGTGTGGAAATGTGTGGGTCTTCAGGGCTCCCAGGGGCTTATGGGACAGACTGTGAATGATAAGGACAGAGTGATAAAACAGTTTATTTCTTCCTGACAGCATTCATCTTAGGCCATACAATATCTTCAAGAGGAGATCTTTTCCCAGTGTTAATCCTACTGTACCGTTATTTTCAGATGTCTCAGTTTATGGGTGACACCAATCTAAGTGGTACATTTGATATGCTTAAGGAGAATGCCATCAAGGGTTACCTTGACAGGCTTCAGAAGTGGGCCCAGATGAACCTCATGAAGTTCAGCAAAGCCAGGTGCAAGGTCTTTCGCCTGGATTCAGACAATACGAATTATCAGGAAAAACTGAGGGATGAATGAATTGAAGTGCAGCCCTGCAGAGAAGGATATAGGAATAATGGTAGATGAAAAGTTTGACATCAGCCAGCCTGCTGGCCACTCTTCTCTTTATGCAGCTAAGGAAATGGTTGACTTTCTGGGCTGCAAGTGCATAATCTTTCTTCATAGGAGTGGTGTTCCAGCTTATGAGACCCCACTTGGAATATTGCATCCAGCTCTAGGCCTCCCAATGCAAACAAAGACATTGATCTCATAGAGCAATCCAGAGAAGGGCCACAAAAAAGATCAGAGTGCTGGAACACCACTCCTATGAAGAAAGGCTGAGTTGAGGTTGTTTATCCTGCAGAAGAGAGGGCTTTGGGGAGACCTTATTGTGGTTTTTTTTTACTAAAAGTCAATAAATAAACTGGGGTCAATATCCAGAAGATAAATAACTAGAAGAAAAAAGTCAAGCTAGGAGTTCACCAGAGAAAATAAATTGCCTAACAAAACACCAGTCAGGCCAAACTAGTCTCAGTCCTTGACTAATTGATTTTTTTAATCAATGGCACCTGAGGATGAAAGAGGACTGGGATAGGTATAGTATGAGTTTTATGTGGGTCACCAAAAGTAATGTGTTTATCTCCAAGTACAATATAGTTTGTGATAGTGTATTAAGGCAACATACCTATATTCAAATGCAAAAATCTGTGAATGTGAAGCATCCTGAAGAAGTGTAATGGAGAAGAAAAACCAAAAGTGGCAGTACAATTTGGTGTGGAATTTAGGTACTCTTAGATTTTCAATTAGGCCATTCATATATTATCTTTTATAAAATGGTGCATAAGGAAGTCTGAATCCAGAGCACTAATTCTGATATCCAACAGAGCATTAATCAAGAGACTTTAAGTACAGGAAAGTAAAAACAAACAAACAAACAAAAAAATGAAATGTTATAAATCATCATATGGTGATCCAGGCATTAGTTTTAGGAAGTTTGCTAGTAATTAAATAATTGGAATGATCTTCAGTACAGTCAGATACTTCCAGAAGTATGGAGCCACTTAGATCTGTGCACTGGAGAGTTGTTGCTATGCTATATATTTCAGTGCGTTTCTGTAGGACACTGGAAAGCTATTCTGGGACACTTCCAATGAACTCCCCAATCCTATATGGTGGCAGGGTCTCCAGGATCACTTTGAAAAAACAATCTTTTTCAATGTATACATATATATCTATGTACTGGGCTCAGGGAGCAAAGAGAAAGTACCTTAAGACTTGTGACAAAGAACAGCCTGGCTGGTTAGCAGAAATCTATATTTACCAGAAGAAAGAATGTTCTAGACCCTTATATCTGGCTTTTCTTCAGCCTTGGACAGAATAGATCACGTTAGTAGGAGCCGTGTAAAGGCTGTAAAGGTCATTTTTTCTTGATTTTCAATTTCTAGTCAGTTAAGATCTTTGGATCTTTCTGTATTGAATACTACCACAAACCCTTCCTAAATATATTTAGCTTTTCTTGAGCTAATCCCTTGGCAACTCATTTGTAACTATCCATTAAATTAGCATAGCACCTATTACCCTTAAAATTCTATGGCTTACTATCTTAGACAAACTAAAGCTTTAGGAACTGTTAATTAGGAGTTACAGGACTTAATTAAGCAGGATGAAGAAGAAAGTTCTCAAACATCATCTTGTATTGTAACCTGTATTTCTATGAAGAACAGCGATTAGTTTGTTAGGAATAGCAGAATATGTTGCTTTGAGAATCTATGTATCGAACAAGAAGGAAAAAGTGAAGTTGACTTGCATGGGCTTTTTGAAGTATGAAGCAGAAAAATCTTTACTTATGTCCTGTAATTCAGCTAGTGTTCCATAAAACAAACAAATTCCGAGACTTTCTGACTGGGCTATTTAGCATGCTGCAACTTCAGTCACTAAATGTTTTCAGTGCACAGGTATTAAAAACATTTCTGAATATCAGGGTTTCTTCCATCCACTAGTGAGAATCCACTAAAAAGGAAGAAGACTGGATAAAGCTGTGTTTTGACAAGAAGAAACATTTTCAAAATATTATTTCTTTATTTAATAAAGTCCTTGTGAAGAAAGATGTGGCCAGTTTTTAACCTGTGTCAATGCATGAAGTATTATTGCATTTGTTCTTTTACAGTAGATAGATAGATGATAGATAGATAGATAAATAGATATTCCAGGTGACTTTGGTATGTTCTCTCACTTCAGGAGAAAAATATCTGTCTGATGAATCAATATAGATGTATGTAGATGTACCCAGCAAGTGTTTTCTCTCTCAAGTAGCTTGATCAGAACAAAACTTTGTGGGCACTCAGAAATCTTATCTGTTAAGATAAAGTTATCTACTGATTTTCTGAATATATTGTTCACAATTTTATCCTCCAAATCAATTTTAGTTTTTAAAGTGAAAAATGTTATCAAAGTCAGAAAAATATCTTCTGATAATTTAAATGGAAAAATCTACATAAAAATCACTGAAACATCTGACAAACCACCTAAAACTAAATTCATAGATATTAAAGGTGTGATAGAGTAGCCTTTCATATTATAATCATGACTATGGAACAGATGTGTCTTTTTTTCATCTTTATTGCATCTTCAATGTTGCAGTTCATTCATAGGAAATATACAGTGGAAGTGAGATCCAGTCTGTAGATATAGCTATAACATGCAAAGATTAAGTTTTCCTGTAAGGTGATCTAAAAGAAAAATTGGTGTCCCTTCACTCTGAAAGAGATAGGTAACTGAAAGAGATAGGCTTAACACCATTATGCTGCTTCAGAACAGTAAGTAGATTCTACCTCTGATTAACTTCCTTAGGCATGGGTCCAGATTCATGGAAGTTAATGACACTTTTTCTACTTTGCTTGAGCTAATTAGAGAGAATTAGAATTGAGTCCTGGTTGCCTGTTTTCCTAAGTAAGGTAAATGTGATAGAAAGGTAGGCAGGTAATAGGGTGAGGTTTATAGCCAAGTAGTGCTAAAGGTCAGCTGTAGATTAATAAATATGCAGAAACCAAGGAATTGCAGAAAAAGAATAATTTTGAAGAATTATTCCCTTTTTACGTCGCTACTGATGTGGGTGCAGCACTCAAATAGTGCAAGTACAGCACAACCACAATCTCTGCGCTACATATTTTTCCCTTAAATTTTAGATCACAAAATGCAATGGCATCAGTTAAGCGTGATTACAAACAGTCCTTTGATGTGTTACTGTACGTTGTTATATTAAACCATTTCTTGTTTCAATCAGAAGCAGAAGAGACCACTTAGTGCTGGATACAAATATAGTAGAGACAAAGAGATGGTAGAAACAGTGTGATCCTTTTAAGTTTTTATTTAATATATTTATGACCTATATTTCTTTGGGCTTCAAAGGGTAAAAAAATGTATAATTATACAAAAAGTATGAAATGACAATAATATCAGTATCTGTATAAAAGAGAACTTATGTAAACTGTGGTTTTTATTTTAGCATTTTTTTCTTCAGCTTCCTAAGTTACAAAAGACGTGGACGCCTTCTTACATCTATCCTTTAAGGTGATACAGTGTATTGATTTGACACATCTTGAGACCCAATAATCAAGTACATGTTTTTATGATTGGCTGATGTTGCCTTGTGTCTGGCTGCCTAAAGAATGTTAAGTTGACTGAGGTCATCTATAGCCTATAGATAATCTACACGACTCATAAAAATGCTAAATAGACTGTCAATCTGTTTTCCAATCATATCAAACTCCCTAATCCAATTTGTAATTTACAAGATGAAACTAATCTAAAAAAAAAAATAAAATATATGTGCTTACTAGAACGGAGTGATATATTACCCATATGCATCTAGCTGCATTTTAACATTTGAGCTTTCTATTGAAAGGCTGCGATAATGAATATCATAGCCTGGTAAATTTTTAACAGATTTTTATGGACAGAACATTGTACTGGTGATCATTATCTGAAAAAAAAGCTCTATCTGAGCCTCAGATATGTGGAATGCATTACTTTATAACCTTAAAAATCCATTTTGTGCTTTCTCATAAGGTATTTTCAGCTGCAGATTCAGATCTGAGGATGGTATCTGGCTGAAAACATACATTATAAAAATAATAGTAATATTTTGTACTGCATGCAGTCAACTCCAAATGTTTTCTTTTGCTGATGTGCTAAAATGTATATTTCAGTTTAGAGGACTTAGAAATATAAAACTGTATAGAAATATAAAACTCACTATAGAAACTATGACTGTAGAATACTGCATTTCAGTTCCATGACAAAACTCTAAATTTAGCGGTAAATCCAAGACCACCCTTCCTCAAAAAAGTAGGTGTTAGCAAGGAATCCATGGTCCAAAAGTTCACACTATTGAAGAGTATTGTATTTTCTTTTCAAGATGTACACCTAAAGAAAACCAAATTTTAACAAAGACTAAGAATTTCATCATTAGTCAGATAATTTCCTAACTTCAGCTAAGCGTGGTTTAAACTCACTTACATATTGCAGTATATTATAGGGCACTGATAAATTCTCAGTCTTGTTCAGTTATGTGAATGCAAATTTTACAGCATAAGCCATTCTGCAAAAAGTTATCGTGACTTTCTGCTGTAGGACTTTAAATCAGATAAGCTCCCTGGCAGACGTGGCCATTTCCCAATTTACAATTCATCAATATATGTTGCATTTATTTTCAATTTGCTTCTTAGAGGTCAAATTCCTGAAATAATGTAAATGGTTTTAGTTTAGGACATGAAATATTGACCCTGAATGTTTTTGATTATATCATTAATATGATGAAACAAACATTTTAACCTGTGAGAATCTTTTACTTAGCCTCTGTTTCCAGTTGTAAGGCTGGATATTACAAAAACAGAATAAGGAGTTAAAAATTGTAACGCCGAAAATTTGCCTTGATTCCTGGTGATCAAGGTTCAGATTGGGCAATTCATAGTATTTTCCATATAGTCTAATCTCCCCATTTTCTTTTACATGAAAACCAGAGAGAGGGGGAAAGTTTACAGTGTTGAGTTTCCATACCTCATCCTAAAATAGGATGGAATAAAGATCATCCAATCTAGGAGCTAAGAGGCGCTCCCACACCCCAGCCAAGCTCTGCTGCTATAGTCTAACTACAAAGAAATAAGTAATATTTTGCTTACTAGAAGAATGTCAAGAATCAAGTTACATGCACTGGTCTAGGAGAGGAATTCGCAATACTGATCAAGGTGCTCAACTCCCATATACAGTGAATGCAAAGATCTTCGTACTTCGTGATGAAATGTCAGGTGTGCATGAGGAAGAATGAAAAATGAGACAGAAGAAAAAGTAAATTAACAGTAAAAATTTTGACATTATTTTTATTTGCTAAGTCTTTCTTCAAACAGCAAACCTCTAAATAAGTGAAGATGTAAACTCCTTTAATTTTCAGCCTTTTGGTAAGATAGGCACAATTTATTTGCCTAAATGTCTATATGTCTACTGCCATATGAGCCATTAAGATATCATGCCTGACTTCTACCCACCATTCATAATGGAACAGAGCTGCAAAATTTTGCTATGTTTTGCAGTCACATCTGAGGGTCACAGCTTATTTTCTGCAGCTTAATTTCTTAGTTACTCTTTGGTGGATCTTTTAGAAATAATGTATAGTATAGATTTCCAGGGCCTTTCGGATAGCTGAATGGGAACTTTCTGCTTTCAGATAAATTTAGATGTCATTTGCAGGTATCTTGGCACAGTTATTGTTTCTTAAAAAAAAGAAAAAACGAAAAAATTTGGACGGGTTTTTAAGAATAATGAACTTGATTACAGGTTTGGTTACTTTCAAGGTAGGGGAATTTAAAAACCTCTCCAAATATAAAACAAAAGGAATTTTAAATGTGCATCACTGAAGTATTTTGAAGGGACAGGATTAACTCAGTGATGGATTGTAAGGCAAGTAGATTCTGCATTATACTTCTTCTTTACAAAATAAAATTACTGAAACCTCCTCATGTAACACATAAATAATATTTTTCTTAACTTCTTCTGGATACTGTAGAATGCACGCTTTTTTCGGGCCTTTCAACTTTAGGAAATGTCAATCCTATGACCATTTTAGCTGTAGTTGAATTATTGCACACATAATCCCCTTAACTAAGGATCATTTCAAGAGATTATTTTCTAGGTGAGATAGTTTAATTTGCAATTAAAAAAAAAATCTAAACTGCAACTCGGGAAAAAATAAAAAATGCGATAAAATTTTACTTGGAAATGTCTTAGTTATAGCTAAAGTCTGCCTACTCCCTACAGAGCAGAATAAGAAAAAAATCTGCCTTCCTTTCTTCCTATTTGGCCAGCTAGAAACATCTGATTGTGATTTCAGCCACACAGAAAGATAAAGGCAATGCCTTCCCTTTCAGTAGGAGAATAATGGCGAAAAAACCCTAGTAGGTCTTAGGAGAACTTATATTCTTTCTTGTTTAGTGCAACCAATCAGGAATGTTGAAATACTTTCTGAAAAAGAGCGAAATCATTTTACCTAAACGTGAAGAATTTCACCTTACTCTGGGTGTTACCTGATGTTGTGATCAACTCCCAGAGGCTGTGTCTGAAGTGATTTTCAGTAATTTCAGTTAATTTTTGTTGGTTCTCAGTAGGTAGGAAAAAAATATCCTGGCTTTTTCTCTTGCTGTCCCTCTAATTGGCAGAATTTCAACTGAAGTCTTTCTATCTGTGACTTTCATTTTTTCCTGAGTGTGCCAGGAATAGGTTTTGGCATCTGGCATTTTAATAATAGTATTGTCAGTGACCAAGCACTGGATAGAATAAAAGAATTGGCACTGTATTTTGTAATTTTCACAGAAGCATTTGATTTGATTGACTCTAGAATGCTGATTAGAGGAGATAATGCTATGATGCTCTTGAGGATAAGTCACTTAGCTCAGATTCATGGCTGTTTAACAAGAAGAGCACACAGATTTGTTGTCCAGGGCAAGGAATCTGGCTTGGCTGAAATGGACTGTGATGTCCGCCAAGACTCAATCTTCAGACCATGTTTATTGAATTTATTTGTCAATGATTTATTCTTGATTGTATTAAATCTATTTTACAACTATATAGATGATGCAATGTTACAATATGTTTCTAATTCATTGGCCATGGTAGAGAAGGATTCACATAATTTATGGAGTAAACTTTAAAAGGAAAGCATTTTCTAATGAACAAGAGAACTGCGAGCTATTAATGTTTCCAAACAAACCCCAAACACTTCAGAGTCCTTACTCGGTGAAAAAAAGAGAGAAAGCCCTACACTGAAATACATACTTAAGTCATGACTTAAGGATTGGATCAACATTGTCTAGTTACTCTTGAGCAATTTTGTGTTGAAATGCTGTTAATTGGAAGCAGGTATCACTCTGAAAGGTAAGAAGTCCACAGAATATATTACACTTAAGCAATAGATAAAGCAAGAAACAAAAAATCTGAAATGTGCTGTCAGAATAATGTTGTTTAAATTTAGAAGTAAGACAAACAGACTGTGATATCGATAAAAAGCTGTGTAGATTTGTTTTATATTAATGCTATGGATAGATTAAATCCAATTGGCTTTAGGCAAATTTTCAGATTTGTAGCTTGACAGAATATAAGAACACATCACTGCAGCTTTTATGTGAATAAGTCAACTTACTTCCTCCTCAGTGAGTCTGGAGCTATGCAAATGTATGTTATGTTCGGAGAGGCCCCTGGTTATATGAAAACAATGTTGTTGTTTCTTTTAGATTTTAATTTAATATTCTGAGCCTTGGAGGGAGAAATCATCGTAGACTCATTTACCCTACAGTCAGTGTGACAATATGGGAGGATACATTTAATGCCTTGGCAGTAAGCATTTTGAACAGGCATCCAAAGGTGATAAGAACTGAAATAATCTTTGGAAAAATTCAGCTGCATCTTAATTGAATGTTTAAAATCTTTCTCAAGGTATAACTGAGAATAAATTATGTAATGATGTGGTAGAAATGACTTGATTTTATACTTCCTTCTGCTTAATACTACCACATATGCTTGGGTAGGAGTAGGGCAAGTTTCTTGCTGTGAAAGTCATTTGAGATGCAATACAGAGCATTGTACATTAATGAGATTTTAATATCTCCTGTTCTGATATTTTTATGAATAAAAATATAAAGGTATTTATATATATCTTTAAAGCAGGTGCTGGTTTAGACCTTCATTTCGTATTAACATCTTCTGTTGTATATAAAATTTTTAATCCTTCATATTTTCATATGGATCTTTTAAAAATCAAAGAATTTTTATAAGCAGTGAATAGATCATATATGAGTGTATGTGATACAACCCACTCCTTCTTCAAGGCAGAAATATTTAGATGCCTCTCCTGCCTCTTGCTTTTATGTTTCAGGTTTTGGTTTGGGGGATTTTTACATTTTTTGACTTGTGGAGAGATCCCACTGGATAAATATCTATGCCATGAAAATCTGGTTGTGCTTTGCTTCATATTTTAAAAAGCAAACAGAATATCCTAAGTCTTGGATGCATGCATTACTGACATCTAAGCCCTCTATAAGTACTCCAAAAGCTGGAATATGCTAATACTGGAAAAGGATGCAAAATGCATTTATTTTGAAAAATAGTGCTCATTCCATTTATCTGTAGACACAATTATCTCATCAAACTTCAGCCTCAGTAAGAACAAACAAAAGAGGTTTAGCTCCAAATTTCAGTGACACTCTGATACCTGCCACCAAATAATATAATTATAAATGAAAATATGTTTCCATGTACACATAAAGCTAAGAGATGCATAATTTTTTCATAACTCCAAGTGTATTGCAATCAAGTCTTAGCTCAGATGGTCTCTCTCACGGATGTTTATCAGGATTACTCTGCCTTCCATCCTGTCTTCACTTTACTTTTAAATATATTGTCTTCTTCTTCTGCCATTATTGAGCAAAATTGAGAAAATACGAATTCTGCTGACTAGAATACCTTATCCAAGACATGGAACTGCCATAGTAGAACTCTTCTGCCACTGTATGCTAAAATAGTTGAATCCTACCTAGGGAGAATGTTGCTGGCATTGCTCTTTGCATGTAACTAGCCTATATTCCTATGTACATAAAAAGGTCCTTTGTCTTAAAAATGAAAAAAAAAAAAGGGGTCTAGGCTGGTTTCAAAGTCAGGAGTCTGAGAAAAGTGAATTCTTGCAGTGTCGGTGCTGACTACTGAAGAAGGAAAATCCTGGTGGTCAAGAAATTTCCTGAATTTAAGACTCAGCTCCATGGAGCTGACTATCCATGTTGGCCTCAGGGGCAGAGACAGAGGTGTCCTTCATTATCTTTTGCCTGACAGTTTAGTTACCTTAGTCAAGCTACAAATATGCAGACTGAACATGACAAGGGTCACTCTGAACTGAGTTACTCCTTTTTAATTGCCAGTTGTATTGCAAATTCCTTTGGAGCTCAAAATTAGGAATTCTGAAAAATACAGGTTGGCAAAACTCTGCTCTTAAACAATTGTATTTTTAGATTTTCAGATTCTATCGAAGACATTGACATTATAAAGTTTCTAATTTGAAACCAGTAACATCAAATACAAATGTCCAAATTTGTTTTGATAATATTACCTTCTGTGATACCTTATCCTCCTATAGCATGGTGAAAAAGGAATCAGCCATGTGTTTGCTACTTTCTAAAACTTTCTTTTCATCTATAGATGATATGGTTTCCTTCAAATTCTTTAAATACTTGTTAACATACTTGTTATCTTTGCCAGTTACTTTGAAGATCTTTTGAAAAGATTGGTCTTTGAGTGAAAATGAAAATAAAGGTACAGTGTTTAACCATTCCATGATTTGGAAACTATCACTACTGAAGGTAAGCATGAAAAGAAGATCTCCCTCTTAAAAAAAGCAGATTATTTCCTTATGAATTCACTTGTCAAAGCCCTCTTGCACATTTAATTTCTATTTACTGTCAGCTAGGTTTTTGCATCTGCAGGAGATCAGGTTATTGAAACTGGGGTTTTGAGAGGTTTTTCACCAGAAGTGAAAATGCTGTGAGCAGGTCAGTTACAGATCTATCTCAACACCTCTCAGGCAAACTAATTTTTCTGTTCAGTTTATACCTTAATTTACATTTTTTGCAATGAATCACTGGGAAAACCCTAACATTTGCATGCCATGACTTTTGAGTCTTTAAAATAGAAGCCTTCATGTTGAATTGACGAATGGTTTGTATTAATATAAAATTAGATTTAGGAAAATCATTTAATCTATAAATGACATCTGGTATTTACAGCTTTAGAGTCTGATGAAGATAGATGCACTAACCTCCATGTTTATAATATTTTGTAAATTTGCAAATGCATATTTAAATTGATTGTATCCCTCTCCAATCCTTCAAATGTCACTGGCCCTCTAAGGACCTAGTTCAAAGCTCACTTTCATTAATGGAAAGACTTACAGTCTAAATGTATACCCTAAAATTAAACAGAGACTAGGAAAATTCCCTAGCTCTGGAATACTACTCTTTCTACAGTTCAAGTATTAGTGTGTTCATCAGATTGACTTGGGCCTGTGCCAGCTAGTCTTTGGGTGCCATATTCCTGGTAGCTGAGGAGTTAGCATGAGTGAGCGAAAATCTTGAACAGATGCTTCGAGTGTAGCCACCATGTTCTGGAGGGTGCAAGGGTTAAGTAGTAAAAGTGTGGGACTGTGTCAGCTGGCCTTTGTATTTCTTTCTGAGTACTCACAATGTCTAAACCAGCAAGTTTGGGGGTGCTGGCTTTTCCTGTGTTCTCACAGCCTTGCACTGTATTGACTTCTTTGCATAAGGCTATGCTTGAATAGAACGGGTCAGAAGCTCATTTTGCTTATAAGAAATTCTTCATCAGAATGTCTCTTCCAGTCCAAATAACTGTAGAATTCCTAGTTAAGAAAGTACACAATTCCATTAACTCATCCAAGAACAAAAACTGGAGAGGGCAGAGTAAGGCTCTGGCTTAAAAGAATCAACAGCTGGGGAACCCGTAGCCTCCAGCCCACTGGAGTCTTGTTCTGTGACTTAACGTGATGGCATTTGGGACCTCAGTGTGAGCCTGAGGACCAGTGCGAATGTGCTGTTGTACTCTAAGATACAGGGTCAAATGGGATCAGACTTTTTAAATTTGAAGTACTTTTGAAAACCTAGAAGACTGGGATCCATATCCCTTTGGCTTGGAAAAACAATATGTTTGAAGACAAACATTAAAAATCCCCAAAAACTCTGGACTTAACTCCACTTCTTTGTACTGTATTTCTTTTTCTGATTCAACTAGCATCTTAAATGTTTTTGATTTTGACTTATTCAGAAACCTGTCTTGAATTTTAAAGGACTTTTTAAGCAATAGGAAATATAAAGGTCATATAGAAGCTCTCTTTACATGTGTGTGCGATTGTGTATAAAAACTCCAGCAAAGAAAATTGTATATTCTGCAATAAAGTTACATTTATTAATTCTTTATAGTGTATCAGTATTTGTTTCTTCTCTTGATGTTAAATATGTCTATTTGGAGAAGCAAAGGACTATTCATGAAGTTCTTTACAGTGGGTTAATACAATTTACTTTAATGGCAGCATTTAATCTATTCAAGTTTAGACAGAATTTGGGCCTTTAAGATTGTTTTACATGAATGTAGAATGCAATTATTTATCATCTTTTCCTTCCTATGCATATTTTGCTCAGGAACATAGAAAGCCTTTACAGTCTTAAACCTATGTTGGTCTACAACAGACTGTACTTCTATTGTACATATTTTCTAAAAAAAGGTAGTGACAAATATGTAGGCTGCAAGTTCTGAATAAACTATAGTTATGACTGAAAGCAGATACTCCTGAGGCATTTGTTTTTGTGCCTCTTACACAATGTGTAGTCTCACATAGCAATAAGAATTTTGTTTGGCTATATTTTGGCAAAAAAGTGTTGCATGTTTAATGGAACTTTGCCAGAGTGAAAAATAGTGTCAGTGCCTAAGAGTCAATACAGTCCCTGCTAGAATGGGAAAGGATGCATCATTCCTTCAGTTGTGCTCATGATTCCAGTGGCCAGCATGCTTCCACATGTATTCCTCAAGTGGCAAGAATTGTCTTCAATGCTCCAAAATGACAGTGTCTGGGAGAATAAGTTCCTTGCCTATCTGCAAAGCCAGAAAGAGTGTGCACTAGGGAAAGGAAGCATGTGTTTTATCTTGCCTGAAATGCCGTTGCTCTGTGCAGTTCTCCAGTGCTTTTGTAAGGTTTATGGATAATTTTGGCCTCTGAAATCATGACGTCTCCAGACAGTGCTTCTTCTCAGCTCCTTTGCCAAGACAAAATAACTCAAAAGAATATTAATGCTAAGACTGGGAATATTCATGGAACTTCTTCAGGTTGGTCAATCTATTTTCCCAGTAGTCTAAACTCTACTTCTTTTATCTCTGTTGAGGAAACCTAGGGAAAATAAGTTTTCAAACTTGAGCAAAATCTAGGTTTTAACACCCATAGTAAAAAAGGGACAAGTTTTGCCCCTGCAAGTGAATAATCTCGGTAAGACATATAAGAAATGCTATATGCATTAAATTTTCCCTTTTCTTCTTTTTAGTTCAAGTATTTGTGTCTTCGTTCAATGGTTCTATTCAGTTTCTGATTTTGTTTCTCATCTCACTTTTCTCAATATTTTATTTAAAAATTTATTTTCTCTTTTTCTTATCTCGTCTTGTCCAATTGAGAATCTGCAGCCCATCCTGGCTCTTTTGGACTTTGCTCACAGAGCTTTGAAACTGGTGAAAATGGACTAAAAAAAATCATCTGTTCCCGGCTAAAATGTGGCTGTTAATTTCATATGCATTAAATGGATACTGTTTACAGCTGTTTACATCTGGACATTGTGTGACTTTTGGTTTTGCTTTCCTGCTACCTCTGACCTTGCCTATACAAAGCCTGCTTCACAACGTCATCTGATGTGAGCAAAAATGAAGTTCCTTGTGTAGCAGAATACCAGTTTCATGCAGCATGGATGAGAATGCTGTTGTCCCATTTAAATAATACCTCTTAATAAGATGTTCTTTGAGGAAGCAAGGGGAAAATAAAGTTGTGTTTGTAGATTATTAGCCAAAGACTGTTTTCTGTATGATATATATAAATTGTAAGGAAATTAAATCTATTTGGAGTACTTTTGTCATGGTAAACAGATCTTAAGTTTTCTATACAATTTTCAAAAAATTTCTGTAGCGACCTAGAGGTACAAAATGTTTTCATACCACTACTGATAAAAGGAGTTTTATAAAGGAAAAGAAGAGAGTTCTCAACAAACTGAAATGAGACATGAAATCATTATTGTAAATATCACTAACAATCAATTAATGATATCTGAAATAAATGTGCATAAAGGAAAGCAATATAGAAATGAAATAAAATACAGCTAATACACCCAAAATTGTAAAATTGTTTCAAGAAGAGCCTTTCTCATTACAGCTGAATGTGATTTTCCAGATAAAGGCATTGTAATATGACCCTGTGTGCTGTTCTGTGTGTACAATAAAGCAAGCAAAATTAATCCCTTCCCCTGATGACCTCTAGAAATGAAAACCCATTATAGTAATAATATTTGTACTTAGGCCTTGATGCTTTTGTGCTGAATCTGTATGCCATGAAATGATTGTATACAGTGGCTGATGAGGACACATGTACAGATAAATACATAAATAATCCTCTTTATATAGGTGCAAGGTGACTTTTTAGATCTGGTATGGAAACTAGTTGAAGCCTAATAAAACTGGTAATCATTTTCTTTACCGCTTAGGCCTGAATCTTATTATGTTGAAAGGTCTATTAGGAATGTTTCACTTTTTAACATGGAATGTACGTAACTGGATATTGTGCACAATTTTCCTGTTTTTAAAACTTGAATTAAGCATTGAAATTTCTGCCTAAGTTACTGGTTTTGGTATTTGCCAAAGTGTATATGGTATCAAATACTATAATACATCTTTGTTACCAGTCTGCGGTTCGGTTAGCAAACCCCACTTAAAGGGTAAAAGATCTTTTAAAAAACAACATTATTTAGCTTGGAACAGGAATCAATACTCCATATGATATGGTAATGAAACACAGACTTTGCAACATATTGATGGACAGTGAGAAAGTGTGTGTGGTGAGAGGAGTGGGTGTATTTGTGTGCATGTTGGAGGGACCACAATAGTATTAATAGCCTGTAAAGGAGGTTTCTGACATTTGGTAAACACATGAGCACGACGCAGAGCACAATAGGAACTACAGTTCAGAAACAGTGGTACGTACATTACTCTGGAACGCCATTAAGTACATGTAAGCTTTCTTCTGTCAGCATTTGTATTTTCACAGGATGTAGTAGCAAAGCATTGGCTTTGTGGAAAAAGGAGGTCTGAAAAGACATCCGCATATTGTTTTACTATTTTGCTTTACTTTTAATGTTTATGTATCTTTCTGATGTGGGCTGTACATTCAAGGCAGTTCAGTTTTGCACAGTCTGGCTTTCTATTTGTCTAAGTGGTAATAAATTCCCATTGATCAGGGCTTAGTGGAAATTAGAACACCCTCCATGTGCCTCAGCCAGGGAGGCTGCTCCCAGCAGACTCTCACTCACATTAAAAGCCCACTGGAATGTTTCAGGATGGTTGGTGTTGCTGCATATTATTTCACAATGTCAATACCAGAAAGCCTATTGATTTGGATAGCTTTCTTTAAATAAAAGAAATTATTTAGTATTTGGAAATAGTAAAAATGGCCACCAGAGCAAAAATAACACTACTTTGTCTCTCTTTCTTAGGTTGTCCATCAGCTTGGGAAAGCCTTGAACACTGTAATTATTGCACACTGTAATTATTTTTCAAAACCATATACTATGTGTTGTAATTTCAATATATTAATTGTAAAGACTTATAATTGTAGACTTCATCTAAAGAATAAAACTTGAATTTATTAATTGTGTTTTATTTTAGATTAAGATCGGGCATTTCTTTTAAGCAGTGTGTATATGTGTTTTAAAGAGGGTGACCTGAGAAAGATACAAATAAATGCAAAACTTATCAGTCTTTCAGACCTGTACTACTCAGTGTTGGTCAAGCAGCAGTGGCAGAGAAGATATGGAGAGGTCTCTTTCTAATGCTGATTTCCAAATGAATGTAAGCAGACTGCTAAAAAGTGAGAGAAAGAGCGGAAATATGAAAGCAAAAAGGACAGATATGACTTGGAAGGCAATATATGCTATGCTAGTATCTACACACATGAATCTCTTCATAATTATTAAATACCTGAGTCAGTTGCTTAAATCCATATTATAAGGAACTAGAAGTCAAGATTCATCAGTACAACATAAAGATTGCCAGTAAAGAGTGTGTAATTTGGTTTCAGAGGTGGTTTCTTTTTTCTAAAGAGGTTAGGAAGGCTGCAACTCAGCCATGTATCTAAGTGTGTCATATGTCAGGAAGAATCTGTCTTCTCTACATCAGTAGTTTATAATCTAATAGTATTTCCATTATTTTCACCCAGATTGCTTCCCAGCCCTTCTTTTGGGTTCCATTTTCCTTTGCCTGATCCTTCAGGATTCTTCCTGATATTTCCTCATCCTTGCATGTATGACTTACTGTCAGTGGTTGATGAAGCCTGTTGAAGAGATAAACCTCCTTGGGATGGCTGAGAATATGTGACTGCTTTTGCCTGGGCATTCCTCTTCAGCATCCTTCTGGAGCTCTACCACTCTCTTTTGAAATCCTAGTATTATATGGAAACAACATGACTTTCTCATCTAGCTCAATATATGGGGTTTTTTTCAAGAACGGCATCAGTCATGCACAGCCAGTTAAATGAACACTTGTATTCAAATAACTTACTGATTATGCAAAACAACTCTGCCTGTTACGATACACATTCAGTGCAGAAAATTGCTCTGTTATTTGGACTGCTTTTCCCATCACAATGAAACATACATCTGCTTACAGCTAAAAGTCCAAGGGCCTGATTTAGTAAAAATTAGTGATCCATCAGATTGATGGGCAATCTGCACTCTTGGTGCCTTGAAATTTCTTGCATCAGTCACCAGATCATGATTTACTAATAGGGTTTCAGGGCTTGCAAAATAGCACAACTCTAACCACATATTAATATTTAATCTGGCATTTTAAGTGCACCTAACAAAAGACCCCAGAGCTGCTGACAGGACCCTAAATTGTGAATTTCTTTAAAAGGAATTGAGCATTTCCATAGTGGTTTCATGTGGAAATCTGAAACAAGAAGAAATACATGAGTTAAGCCCTGCTTATGAACTTACAAGCTTCTGAATATATTTTCTTGAAAAACTGTTTATAGTCTGGGATTTTTTTGTAATCTAGCTTCATTAACATATGATGGAATTTCCTTTGGCCATTTCAGTGTCCATAGCTTGTGACTGCAGAGAAATTTCAAAACTCATTTCTATACCGTGTGCAATTAAACAGTCTGTTCTTTAAATGCTTAATCCACTTGGCAACTCTAGAAAGGTACTAAATGAGGGTAAAAATGTGTAAGTCACAAAGACTTCTTTATAGCCATGAAATTTAGTAATTGAATCTGCACGAACTTAGTAAATTAGGTCCTCTGTGTTTCGTATAGCATTTTTAAGTAACCAAAACAGGCAAGAAGCTGAATTACATATTGACAATGTTTCTACCATTTCATAGCTTAAATAGAGCAATAGAGTGATTTAATAAGCAACTTCTGCTGCTGCTGTCAGATGAATATTCTAATTTTACAAAACATATATAGCGCATGTCTAGAAAAGGGTTTATTTGTTTCTTCCATTTTCATATGCCATAATTTATGAAAGATGTTCCCAACACCACCTGTAATAACAGAATGTTTATTAGTGTGCAAATGAGGGTTATAAATGATGCTGCTTATCTATGGAACAAAACACAAAAGACAACTTATTAGCAAAAGACAAATTACTCAGCAAATTTCAACGAGCTGCTATGTTTGTCATGAAAAAAACCTTTTATTTGCACAGATCAATGTTTTTATAATCCATTTAAAATAATATACTTGCCACTAGGTGGCTATTTCTGATCAGATCATTTTACCATTTTAATTACATTTTTAATATCCTGGCTGCATAAACAAAGATAAATTACAAGCCTTGCACAATCTGGCTGCTAGCTCAGGCACAATCTGTAATAATATCAGCTTTTGTTTGTGCCTCCTCTAATTAGATTCTGAAATCTAGGCTTTATCAATCAATAATTTTAATTTCAGAATTGCCTTTTGATCTTACATTTCATGTTTGTTTGCAGAAAATGATCAGTAGGACAAAGCTGATAATTTATGCAGAAACAATCTCTCAGCAGAGTTACAAGCGCATTCCTAGCCATCAACACAACCCGGCAGACTAAGCTTGACACAGGTCTAATTAGCATGCAGATATGTGTCGCCTCATTGGCAATTCAAATTGCTTTTTTATAATGTACCTCAAATTGTGCTACTCAAACATTGTATTTGATTTCCAAAGCCCCCTGGGCATCCCATAATGTCTCCCT
Organism: Rhagologus leucostigma; assembly: GCA_013397725.1. Taxonomy (NCBI): domain Eukaryota; kingdom Metazoa; phylum Chordata; class Aves; order Passeriformes; genus Rhagologus; species Rhagologus leucostigma. Next base: position 1,496,132 of record VZTD01001193.1, on the reverse strand, counting down.
TCATCCTGGTTACGAAGCATTTATTGAACAATCTGCTTCAACTCTATCTTTTCGAAAGCACCCAAACATCATAACCATGGGACCAGGTTTTCCTCCTCATCCGACAGCAACTTGTACTTCTGCAGAGTGGCGGGTGCCACGTCCGTAGGTTCGGCAATGATATGTTACCTTGCGAGCTCCTGCTCCCACGGTGGCTGCTCTATAGAGGGTTTCATTCCTGTGCCACTCATCTAAAAAGGGGGAGGATGTCTACAGAGCACACATTAATATGCGGCACATAACCACGTCTCTGAATGCCAGCCTTCCATTCTTCATTAAACAAAATGGCTGGATTGCAGTGATTGTTTTCCCCTCCACGCGCGCGCGCGCACAGGCACACACACCACGCACGCAGGCACATACCCACACACCCCCCACACGCACTCTGGCTCTCTCTCTTTTTCTCCCTCATGCGCACACACTCACTTTCATGCACACACGTACACACACACATACACATGTAGCATGTCGTTGTTGGTGCAGCAAGTTACGTGTGAAAAGTTATCTGCAGCATGCGTGACACGCGAGGAGATTCCTGCCAACGTCAGGGCCCTTTTTTGCCATGCAGCAACAAGTGGCAGAATCAATGGTGTACAGTTATTCAGCAATGTAATTCATTTCACTGGCTTTGGCTCCCAGCCAGATCCGCCATCTGTCTCTTGCTCTCCCTCTCTCTCTCTCGCCTGAATTTGTCCTACATTTCGTAATGTTACGTGCTTGCCATCCTTATTCTATGTCAGAGGTACAGCACGAGCCTCACCCCCGTTCCGACGTGGAGTTCTGTGAGTTCGGTGGCACTTCGGATATTCCACTCCAGTGCCATAGGAAGAAAAGGGTAAGCAAAGAACAGAGGGATAGCTGCAAAGAGAATGGTGCTCTTCTATCTGAAAGCCAGTGCCTCCGCTTTTTATTTAAAGCATTGATATGGATCTGTCTCACATGGGAACTTTTCCTGCTTCGTTAGAGTATCTTCGTTTTCTTTATTGGATGCTGGCACTGTACGCCACTGCACAGCTCCGTGGAATGCCTGCTGTTGGATACTTGCAGATCCCTGCCACCAAGCAACCTCCTGCATTGGAAATCGGGTGACTACTCCAGGATCTTATGCGTGCTTGCTGTTTGAAGCTGCAGAAAAGTGAATAATCAATTAAGTATTGATTTCTTGTAAGATTTGGTAAATTTCAAAGGCAAGACAAAGAGGATGGCTTAAGGAAAGCACTGCAGGGACTTGGCGTAAATTAGACAACTAACAGCAGTGCAGAATAAAATAACACCTCAACTGAATATTTCCTTGGAAGAATTAGCACTAACTATTGGAAGACGATGGTGGATTTAATCAAGACGGCAGGCACGCTTGAGTTTTAACCGTGAACCTGAAAGAGGAGCTAATTATAACCACCTTTTTATATGGAGCTAATTTGACTGAATGGATGCAAATGTGCTTTATTTATGGATGAAGAAGCAAGCCTTACAGCATTGACTTTGGGATCATCGCATATGCTAAGCTTTACAGCTTCTCTAAAAGTCAAGCCTACAGTACATTTTTATTTACTGAGAAGGTATTTATATGTAAGCATAAGCTAGCCGTACAAAAGATTCATCAGAACAATGTACTGTGTGGCACCGAGGATCTAATTATAATTTTGCAGCTTTTCATGTTTTCTCTAATTTGGTGCTTTTCAACCCTTGCTTGTGATGGGCTATAAATGGGACAATAAATGTATGATTTAAACTATTGTGATTTTCATTGTATAGTTTATTAATCGTACTGTAGTTTTCTTAACGTGTTTCTGAATTATTCAGCAGTAATTTATAATGAAAGAAGCAGAAATGGTGGGGTGGTTTTTAAATTCATTTATAATCTTCCTACAGATCTAAATGTACAGGTTCTACCAACCGATGAGCTCTATAATTATGAAAGAATGTTAAAATTTTCAGATAAATGGGGCACTGACTTTACAATGGGCACAATATTGTATAATCAGTAGAAAGAGGATTGTTATGTTTTGACTCTGTGGAGAATGGTCTTGGTTAGTTAACTCCTTCTATGCTGATAATGGTAAGCAAATGTACCTTATATGAGAAAATAGGGAGAGAATGTAATGCACAGGTTTGATGTCTTGCTAGTCTGAAACCTTAGCATATTTTTTCCATTTATTTCCATTTCTGTTACTTTTCTTTTCCCTATTTGCTTCTCTGGGTTTTGTCGAGGCTTTTTTTTCCTCCTGTCTTGCAATCTACATTCCCTGAGCAACCACAGGAACCAAGTTACATTAAGCTTCAACACAAAGACGATGTAAGAATAATGAATCCTCATTTGCATCGACATTTGTATTCAGATTTGCCAGGCTATAAACTTGGCAGATCAAGCGGAATATTAAGTAGAGGCTTCCATGGTAAATTGCGACTCTTGCAATTGCTGAGTCGTTTTTCCTATTTTTCGCATGCGTGTGTGTGGATGTGTGTGTATATGTGTGTATATGTGTGTGTGTGTGCATGTGTGTACATATGTGTGCATGTGCATATCTGTAGTGGCAGGTAAAGTCTCATGACTACTTGCTTTCTGAGAAGCACATTGGCCCTCTTTCTCTTTCAGTATATGATGTCAGTTTATGCAAAAATGAAGGAGGAATACACAAGCAGTAAGCATTTTAGCTGAAGATTCAGTGTGACATATGAATTAAGTATTAACTCCCTTTTCTAGAGACTATGGGAAAGAATTCCTTAAACAAATAGATAAACAGTAGTGCAAAAGCACACAGATCTTTTGCATCAGCTGGAGGTTTGATTTCACTGCATGTAGAGTCCAAAGCAAAAACTCTGAGGTAGCGTTGAACCTACCTGCTGCATAATGCTGTTTTATTTGCGGTCGTGCTGCATGTATGCATGTATGTTTCCATTAAAAACTTTGGCCTTGGTGCACCTACCATCAGCTGCTCTCCACTTTGGTTTGGTTGGACTGTCTCCAGATTTACAGTAGTATGTGCAAGAGCTAAGTTGGCCCTTCTCCAGAGTTGGACATCGAACCTTTTCCTTCACTGACATTTGCTGAAGAAAAGGTGGTCCTACATGATCCATTTCCTCAAGAATTCCTTTCTTCTCTTTCTGGATGAACCTCTTTCAGAATTAATAACTGTGAAAATGGAGTATTTACCTTATCATTCTCCCGTTTAACTCTGTGTTATTGAAAGTAATTTATGCCTGAACTTTCGAAACTTTAAGTTATCTGTAGCATGTGCTATATTATTTCAGAAGCAATGAAAAAATGCTCAGTCAACAAGTGCTAAAAATGCTCCAAGACTCACTTTTGTTATCCATAGATTTTCAAGTATTTGTCTCAGGACTTCAACAAAGTCCTCAGGAGAAAATTTAAGAGTGTCATTGAATTAGGCAATGCAGGAAATGATCAGGCATGCAGGAAATACTTCCAGTCTCTTCTTTTTGTATGCATCCCCTTCCGCCCACATCCATAAAAACACAGACCTAGCAAGAATGTCAGTACAGTCCACAGTGTGTGTTTTCACAATTTATAGTTGGCTTCTATGTTAAAAAGGTTCTATCATAGAGAAAAATCCTGGAACTTGTTCCAGTCCTTTCTAAACAATTAAAGGACTGAATTTAAAAACTTAATCTATTGATGGTCATTTAGCTAATCCATTGAAAAGCAAGTGCAATGCAATGGCTCAACCTGTTGTAAACAATATTATACTGTAAAAGTATTGGCTACAATTTCAGCTGAGAAAACTGTATCAGCTTTGTTTTTTATAAAAATACACAAAACCCTAATACTGTTTGGATTTACTTTAATTTTGTTTTTACACTATAATGGGATAATTGATCGTGCAGGAAATGGTCGGTTGTAATGCAGTGTTCACTAAGGGAGGAAGATGATACTCTGCTCATGTAGAACAGAAACCTGTGGCAAGCAAAGGCAACCATGCATCATTATTTGTTTCCTATTTTTGAGAAGCTTTATAACTATATTCTTTTATTATGGGTGAAAACATGGAATGTGGTGTTTCCTGCCTTTAAAAGAGTATTCTGAGCTACATTTCCAAAATGGTGTGTAAAGTAGAAGGGAAAGGTAGAACTTTCAAGGTATGTTTCCATGCTTTTCTTCCTTATGCATGTCATGTTGATGAAATTATATTGAACTTTGTTTTTTGGGTTAATATATGTACCTCCTATGAATTTTTTTTGAAAATTTACCCTAAAACAGCTAAAAAGTGTCCTTTTCTGAGAAAGGAAAAACAAAACAATATCTCAGTAGCTCTCCTAAAAAAAAAAAAAAAAACCTGAAAATAATTTTAAGTTCCAAATTTATAAGGAATAACAGATTAAGAGACTGCAATGTTTTTGTTAGACAGGCATTTGCAACAGTCATTCAGTAAGTGAATCCTTTGAAAAATTAATTCCTTTGGGGGTTTCATTGTCCCCATAAAAAATTCCCCAATTCTTGCTCCCTATGACTATAGAACCCAAAGAAAGGAGAGATGAATGAAAAGTACTTTAAGCTCCAAAAAATTTATCATATTCACTGACAAAAAGATTAAAACAACTGGAAAAAAAAGAAAAGTGTGAAGCTAATATTTCCTGGTAGAAACTCCAATCTGTTGTCTGGCCTCTTATGTGTACAGTTTTGTTGAGTAAAATACTGGTGTGCTATACATAACAAAAATGAAGTGTGTGACGTGTATTCACCACCACCGGACAGAGTGATGGCAGGCAGTCAGTCCGGGCAGAGCATATGAATGCTTTAGAAGGAAAGCTCAAGGCCTGTTACAGTATTTCAGTCTAGCTCGTTGTGTTGCTAAAGAATTTAAGATTCCAGCAATACAGAGCTCGCTACATATAGTAAGGGTTAGATCTGCTGGCCCATAGCATTTAAAGGGAAGCTATAATTTTTTACTATTATTCTTCTGATCAAAGATCCTTTTGTGTAACCTACTGTTGTGATGAGTATCACTCAAGTGTTGTATTTCTTACTGGCAGCTTGGTTGTCTGTTTCTCTCATTGGTGTCAACTTTATCTTGGGACTGAACTGTAAGTTTTCTGCATCTGCAGGAATTTAGTTTCTTAAATAGGTTTTTTCAGCTTATTTTGCGCGTGAAACAGCAGTTCGAACTTGGAGAATTTAACTGTTTCTCTTATACAGACAGTAAACCATTTCCACTTCAAGTTTTTTTTTCTGGTTTCCTAGACAGAAAGAAGACAGAAATGACTTTTAAAAGAAGCAAATAGGTATATATGCAAACCAGAGAGTAGAAGAGATAACAGATTGAGACTCAGATGTGGCTTTTGCACTTTCTTTTTATAAATGATAAGAATTAAATCTTTCTTTCCAAGGTAAAACTTACCTGTTCTCCTGCTTTACGGTTCCTTCAGTGGTATGTCTTTTGAGACACTGAATCTATGATCTCTGTGCACATTGCAGTAACTTACAACAAACAATTCAATGTTTTGGGCAAGCTTTTCTAGTTTTGCTAAAGACTTTGGTGGGAAAGTGTAATCCACTGAAAGGTGCTGTATGCCCTACTTTGGCAGTCCAATAAAAAGTTAATGTTTTCCTTAATAAAATAAATATGCTTTCAGTATCAACAGCTTTCACATGGCAAAGCTTTTAATTTAATTGCCAGAACTGAGTTAGCTATTTTCAGTTTCAAGCTGTCCTTCAATTACTAGAAACAAAATTGTAAAGACTATAAATATTGCTAGATAACGAATAAACTGGATATGCACAAAATTCCCTCAGACCTGCGACCTTTTTTTGTGCTTTGTTACTTCTTGAATCTTATATCAAATCACACTGCAGTGCTGTAATTTGTGTTTATATAGGATGTAGCATAATAAGCCTCCACTTCTGACCAGTATAATAACATAAATAATCCTAGAAATGCATTTTTTAGACAACAGACAAGCTTTCCAGGGTGGTTGTTTATTTGTATAATCAACACTGTCTCGTTTAGTTTAGTGGTTACTGCTTTTGGCAAAATTCTGTGGTCATTAATTGTGCTTTGAATTTCATTGGGAATTTTGCTTAATGAGAACAGATTTTGATGCAAGGTCAGCTCTCCTAAAACCATACCAACCCACGCTTCATTATTGTGACAGTGAGTCATAGAACAAGCAACATGGAAATCACTTTACTCTGCACTGAACTTGGCCAGCTCTAGGGTTGAATTCAACACTTCAGTAACAAAACTCAGTAACTGAGCACAGGGGAAGGCTGAGGAAAGGAGAATCTAATTTTTGAATTTTAGGTTATTACAGTGCAGAGGTTAGATGCGGGAGAAAGTTTCTGTGCAATGGAGGAACAATACTGGATGCTGATAAAACAAGTGCAAGGAGATGGGAAATTAAATAATGTTTTTGCTGTTAACCCCATATCCATAGTTAAAAGAAAGAACAAGAAGCAGAACACAAATTCCAGCCATTGCAACTTGCAATGTATAACTACCAGTTTCTCCTGGATTCCTAATTTATGTTGGAACATGCAATGAATCGTGGTACATAGAAGTGGTCCTAGGCTGCAGAAGAAAAATCTAATGACACATCAGCGATTACTAATTTAGGGCTGCCTGCTTCTGCTCTCACTAATGTAAGTGGGAGTTTTTCTGTGAACTACACTGGGACCTGTATTTGGGCTTATTCACAATACACTGAAGTTACTTGTGCTGTGCTGTGCCACAGACATAAACACTGAACAGGGCATTTTAAATAGCTGAAATATTCTGGAGCCATATTCAATTGTAAGTTTTCCCATCCTGACCTAAGCATTTTCTTATTGATAGTTAGCATAGAAGTTGATTCCTGAAGTTTAGAGAAGTATTTGATTTTTTTTTTTAATTGAAGTTTTTGCATATGAATTCTCTAGATAACAAATATAATTTCCCCTAAAGCACTTACAGAATATAAATAAATGCTGCAAAATAGAGGTTAAAAAGGATCCAGCTATGAAATGTGTCTTCTTCATCTTACATTTTTTCAAATTCAAATTAGATTTTCCTTGCATTTGTGTCCCAGCAAGCCAGTAAATTCCGCCCTGAAAATCCTTGCAGTCAGAATGATCCTGGTGAATGTTCAAGCCACAGTAAAAACATGGGGATGAGCTGGTATCCCACTGATGCCTTTCAGACTGTTCTTGATAATTAACAAGCCCAGTTAACCAAAAGATAGATGGGCAGGATATGTTGAAGCTGTTGGTCAGAAATATAAGTCTGGGGGGAAAATGAGAAAAGTGAAGAAGAGCAGACCCACAAGTGTTGTTGCACCACAGAAGATATAGTGGGGAGTGCTAGCAACTTTCCCCATAGGTCCACTTAGATACAACAGGTAGAAGGAGAGAGCAGTCTTTTAGTAAAGTATTAGGAAAATGCAAGACAGTACAGAGCTTTACGGTACAGGAAAACATTATTTACATTTTTAAGCAGTGCAACTATTTTAGAAAAAAAAGCACAAAGTACTTCCTGGAATCAACAACTGAGTTTTTTACTCTGTTTTCACAGCTTCACAAATTTTCTCACTACTACTTTGTTTTGCACTTTCAGCAATATTCTGTATGATAAAAACTCCTACCATCAAAATTGTTTTCCATTTCTCATACATACTACTTCAAGAGTGCTTCTTCTTATACATAATGACTAGTACTGTCTGGACGACCCGCTGAAAGTGTTTCAGCGTTTCTCAGCAGGATAAAAGTTAAAAACAGAAAGAAATTGTAATCTTCTTGATTATTTGCAGGGAGATCACAAATTGAGGGAGAAGGTTATCTTGTTCTCAATAAAAATGAAGAATTGTGAAAAAAAATGCTTAGCATCCTGTGGGGGGTTTTAACAAGTCACCCGCTAGTTTTATCTCAGTTATAGATTCCAGTCTTCTGTTCAGTCATTTTGTTCCAAATGAGTCTAAGTTCTGGTGTTCCTTATTACTTGCATTTTCGTTCCAGTTTGTGTTTTAATCTATTTCTACAGCAGGACACTTCCAGATGTTTATTCTTGTGAAGTGTTAAGCATCTTAAGCATATGCAGATCCTCTGACCTAAGCACCACATAAGCTTTGCTTAGAATACCTTAGTACTTTCTGAAGACTCAGTTAGCATGTTCCATGTAATTAAAAACAGAGTACAGTGATGGTGATTCCTGAGTTGTGCTTTTATTGGCATTTTGCATTAAAGCAAAAATAAACCCCTAAATGAGCTAAATCCAAGATTTTGAGGCTGGCCAGATATTTGGGATTTTTTTCAGGTTGGTAGTGCCCATTTCAAAGAGTCATGACTAACAGCACTTTCAAAAATCAGGCCTCTGTCCCAGCTGTGGAAAATGGCAGTCTCCAAACTTTAACCTGGCTTTTGAAAATATCAGCTTCAGTCAATGCTGCATTTTAAACTTGATATCTTATTTCTTTAAATAACAAACCATCACTCAGGCTGCATTTATCTAATATCAAAAAACCCCCAAACCTTAAACTGGTTATAGTGTTTATTTTGCAGTAACTATCTATTGATGTGCAATTAGAGTGAAGATTTCTATTACTCAGGATGTTAATATTGTAGGAAATGCAATGCAGAGAAATGTAGCAGAGAGAGTTCTTATTTCTACCCCTGAAAGGGCAACACTAGAGAGAGCTGGCTTCAGCCAATACAAAAAAGGAGGAGTTTCTTCCATTCAAAAGAAGAAAAAATATTATCTTTTTATCATCAAATCATTTAGAAAAGAAACCACAGGTGGGAATCCTGAAAGCTTACATGAGTCAGAAAGGTCAAAAACCAATTTCTGACTTGTTGAAGACACCCTCCTGGTTTTTTGAAGTGTGGGGTTTTTTTTTTCTAGTGGTATTCTTGGCCAGCCAGGCAGCTTATTAGACAGTCAGACTGATTCATGTGATTATTCTAAAGACTGTGTTGGCTTCTTATTTACACCACTATTTAGTTTAAGGCTTGATCTGTGAAGGTTATTTGGTTTGCATTTGGTGACATCTCTCAGCCCTAAGATTTGCATCTTACAAGCATGCCTAACTCTGTAGATCTTCAAAACATGGAGGAAAACCCTATAATTTTTTTTAATGAAGGTGCTGACTTACAGAAAAAAATACCAAATAACATTTTAGAGTGGGAATCTGCTTTTGAATGTGTAACTGCATAATGCGACATGGCCTGAATAGTATACTTGGTAAAGCTGTTAATAATTGCTAAGTCAAAAACTGTTAATAACTGCTAAGTCAAACAAATATTTCTAAGTCATGCACTTAGTCAAAGCATTAATTTTTATATTGCATCTCCAAGAATGCATCTCCCAAAATATGTAGCATATCTTACATTGTAAGTAAAGCAAATGGAAAGAGAAAATCAAGTATAGATAAGGAGGGGAAATGATTTGATACCCTGCCACTTGATAGCAGTCATATTTCCCATGTCATATGGGATAGATTTTTACTTATAAAAATTACTTTTTGGAAGGGATGGGGGGGAAGGGCAGAATAAAAAACTGTTTATTGACTGTTACTGTCCTGANAATAGTGAAAAATACCATAGAGGTAAAATCTCCTGGAAATTTTTTATAAACATTAATGATTTTAGCAACATCTTCCTGTAACTTCTGTAAGAATCTGTAGCACCCAACAGTAAAAAGGATTGGGGGAACATTCAGTGCTAGACAAGAGTGAGTCCCGAAAGACAGCTTGCATTTTTGATTTAGAAATAACCTTCCGTTTATCTGGACCTGACTGAATCAAGCTGTTTTTCCTATTTGAATATCCTTTTCTGAGATCCACTTTTATCTTGAAGCAGAACTACACCATTCATAAAGGGGTGAAATATCTGACTACAGCTTCTAGTTTCAATCTTCTTTATGTGAAACATTCAAAGATCTGTCCTTATTTATAATTCTTATTTCACTAAAAGTTTACCTTGAAGATAAAGTTTTAGTACTCTTACTCTAGACACAGTAGGAACAAGTTTAGTATGAGCTAGTATGTTGTTGTTCTCTTAGAAAAGGATGTATCACATGTTGACCAGAAGTTGCTGTGATATCAATTGCAAATGACCTAGTGAAATTTGGAGGAAAAAATATACACAATCCACTTCCCCCAAGGGGAGCGGAAAAAAAAAGAAAACCAAAACCTACTGGATTTCAGCTGAAGGTGTACAAATCATTGTGTGAAATACTAACCTTTCATCGCACTCAGCAGATCCTAGTATGTGACAGTATGAATCTTCTAATCAAGCTACTTAAAACCCTCAGGCCACAGCTTGACAATACAGTAAATCTTGCTTCAGAGCTCTTGCTCTAGGACTGGAAATGCCACAACCACGTGATGCAAAGCACTCACTTGTTATAAGATCATTATTATGTTTGTACCACTAACTTTTTGTTGGATCAGGTGTCATTTTTCCTCCTACAGCTGACTGGAAACCCCTATAAGAGAAGAATATATAAATGCTGTATTGTATCCTTTGACCAGTTCAGCAGTAATGCGATGGTGTATCAATAGCTGAACAAAGTCAAGTTAGTACCTGATAGTGCAAAAGTCTAGTATAAGCAGAGGCGATATTGCAGTCAGAAGAAAAATCATTCCCTCTGTGAGGGTATTCCAAAATATCTGAAATTGCTAAAAACACTGAAATGTCATATGTTGAAGACTCATCCTAAAATTTGTTCTTTGGTCTACATGTAGACATAGGCACCTAGTGGAGCTTCCTAAAATTTTGAGTCTACAAGTTCTACCACACAGGGCTCAGTACTAATAATATGAGTAAGACTACGCAGTGTGAGGTCCTAAAAATCCTGTCCTTCGCCATACGGTGTGTAAAAGTGTGGGAGTTAATTTTTTGAAGTTATTTTTTTCAGTTGCTACCGGATGTTGACCAGAAAGTTGGAAGGGCTGACATCCTCCCACAGTAAGTTCTCACTGGTTTTCACTGCCAAAGTTTTCATGATAATCATCAAAATTTATACCAGCAATTGTCCCTGACTGTGCTTAATAGTAAAACAAGATGTAAAGAACATTTTCAAGAACAAATTGTTCATTTGTATGCAAACTACTTGTTCTGAATTTGTCAAAAACCTCTTGCTTTTGCCTTACTCCCACGCCAGAGCAGTTCCAAAATATTAAGTTTCAGCACACTTAATTCTTACTGTTCCTGGCATGGCTTGCAGAAGAAAGGGATTCTGAAGAGATTTCAAAGTTTCTTGTGCGCAGCATAACAGTTGTTTACAGCCTTACTGAACTGTACCAGTTCGCATCCTGCCTCATAAGAACATGCTTGGTACTGCTATATTTTAAATACAATTTTAGTCACTTTTGTAAAATAAGAAGGGATTAAAAGATGACCTAACAGTTATTAGCAGTCCAAATAATAAGGCTACTTCTTATTTGCATTTCTTAAGTGCAAATACATTATGATGCCAAATAAGTTTATACTTGAAATTCAGGAGTTTAAAGAAACTGCTGACCTAAATAACTGTTCAAAGACTTTTGAATGCAAAGGTATTAATAAAACCTGGAAGATATTTAAAGGCAAATTAAATTCATAAAGTTACAATTTTGAAAACAAGTTAGGTAAAAGATGTTAAAAGGAGAAGCTGAAGAAGCAATAAAATATGATTGGAATATATAGATAAAATAAGTATGTTGAAACAGTTTTGTGAAATTCCCAGGAGAAAGTTGAGTTATGCCTGCTTTGGTTTTATTGCCGATGATGGTAGGAAGAAAAGGAGTGCAAGTGATTAAGGCATTATTGTAACACTTTGAGTAAGTTGGATAATTTCCCGACAACTTTAAGCCTTAGGAAAAAAAAGTAGCTGTAAATACCTGTTTTCCAGCCACCATCTGTGACATCATATTTCTTGATAATAGAGTCTTGAAAGAGCCATAATTTTTCAAAACCTCTTCTCTAAGCAAAGCTGGATTTATTTACTTGGAAAAGAGAACTAAAAGGTTGGGGTTGGGGTATTTTTGGCATTGGTTTTATGTTTGGAATTTCAACACATCTTGGTATCACCCAATGTGACACTCAAGTCTTATCTACCAGTGTTTGAATGTCCTTAACTTCATGCAAGTGAGCTGGAAGTCCACCTCTCTGACCGTTGCAGAGAATCCCAGCCAGCAGCTATGGTTATATTTTCCTGGATATTATGAATGTGCATTGAGTAGAAGCTTTTCTTCCATCTGATGTGTGTAAGGTGATGAAGAATCCCAGTCTTTCCATTTTGAAGAGTACAAGATGCCTCTGAGATTGACTCTTCTCTCCAACACCCACACAAGTGCTGGAAATAAAGTGGTTGAAGTCACCCTGCAGCTGGACTTGCCAAGCCTTTGTCTACCCTGTTTCTGATGAAAAGCCAAAACAGAGGCTGGTATGTTTCAACTTTTTTTGTGACCACTTGATGTGCAGTTCCTGACTTCAGAGGTAAGTGTCATGTAATGGCGCTTCCAGTAATGGCAGTCAGATAATTCTGCATGAGTACAGTTTTAAATATCAACTGGAAGGAGTTTAATACACCTAATAAATAGATATGACCACTGTCCTTATTCTGTTTTTCTTTAACAATGCTATCTGTAACTCTGCATTTTTATGCACCAGCATAATAAAATTTTAGTCATATTTTTCTCAGTTTGACTGCTAAAGAAAGTGGATGTGCATATCTGCCCGTCTGTCTCTCTATATACATATATCAAAATAGATTTGATATAAAAAAAAGTGGTAATGTGAAAGATACAAGTAAAGAGTTCAGAGATTGTCTGTAGACCTAATAATATGTCTCATATTGAAAGAGAATTACTTGGCTGAATTTGTCTCAAAGACATTTTGGCAGCTTTTCATTTGTGTTTTTTGCCAGTAACAGACATCAAAATAAGTGCAAAGATCTTTTTTCTCCTAAACTGCCAAATTAAAACACTTGCTGTCAGTTCCTTCCAGTTCACTGCTCTTTCATAGAATCATAAAGTAACCAACTACGTGAACAAAAAAAAAGTCTGATAAATATTTTTGTTGGGCTTTTTTCAATCAGAACTTCATGGACATATTTTGCTGGAAGGGATCTTAAGAGGTCATCTAATCTACCCCTGTGCTCTGTATGGGACCAGTTACACAGAGTGTTACTGGTAGGCATTTGTCTAATGTTCTTAAAAAATAGCCATTACAGGGGCTTCCTCAGCCTCGCTGAGCAAACTGTTCAAATACTATTCTTCTAATAAGAAAGTGTTTCCCATTATTTAAATTAAATATTTTTGTATGCAAATACACTGATTAATTCTTTCCTTACCACCATGAAATATGAAGAATTGTTGATTACTCTTATAACAATGATTTATTTATTTGACTTTTTTTAACATTACTGTTCTATCTCGGCTGTTTAATTCTCTTGATTGCCTCAGTAGCTGTATATATAACAATGACCTCCTTGGTATAGAGTTTGACTCTGTCATATTTAATGAATATAGATCTCTGCCAGTGAATCTGATACCACATTATATGATACTACATTATATACATACATATATAGAAAAGAGAAGGATAGAGACATTAACGTTCTAAGTAAGCAGTCTGTAATAAGTGTAACTATTCGGGAAATATATTTCAAAATTTCAGAAATTATGAAGTACATACAATATATATTTACATAGTTGATATTTTTTACTTTCCACTTGCCCTGTATATATATAAAATACTGCAGTATGGGCAAGAATAGTACAAAATTATGAATAAACTAAGAATACAAAAATTCATTTCATATCCAGAAAGAGCTTCTGTGGCTTTGAGATAGTCACATTCTGCCTAGTGACCATGGCATAGAAGTGTGAGTCAGCTTCAGGCTAATTATATCATAGTCAAACATAGTCTTTATGTGTAAGGCATAAAAGCATACGAAGACACACGTACACGCACAAAAAATCACACGCCACTTGTGCTTCTGACCTTCTAAAACAGAAACAGAGAAATACCATTAAAAATATGTGCTTCAGTTTGGTTCAGATTTTTTAACCAATGATCTTTGAGCAAGTTCACATTTTTTTCCCAAACAGTTCACCCAACCATCATCAAAATGAGTTGTAATGAAAAGAACTGCAATATATATAAAAAAAAAAAAAAAGGCTTTGAAAGACCTTAAAGTTCTGAAACATTTGATCCAACACATGTTGTCCACAGGCCTTCTCAAAGAGATTTCCAAAAGGGGAAATATATCCTTCTAGTTCCAAATACAAATCTGGAAAAAAGGTCAGAAGGGGAGCAAGCACCCTCATAAAAACTGGAACATTTGGGTCATTTTCCCACAATATGATGTACTTTCAAAGTCTACCACTCATTTTCTGGCTTCTAGTTTTTATATTCTTTGGTATTTCATAGTATTTTATCTTTCATGTCACATGTAAAAAAATAGTCGTCCATGTCTTAACAAATGAAAGAGCTGTAAGATTTCATCGTTGGTGCTGCTCCATACTCATCATTTGTATAGGATTAACACTCTCAGAAGGACAGAGATACTGAGTTACAGCTTCATCCTCCATAAAAGAGAGCACATTTTTATTCGGGGAAAAAGTAGTATCAAAGTACTTTCTAGTTCTTTGCATGCACTTGTTTAAAGAAACTTTTTCTCTCTTTCCTTTTCCCTATATGCCTCCTCTGCTCACCAAGCTAAGAGAAAGTGTTGCTTTGATTAACTTGTGTCTGTAATGTAAGTCTTATGTTCTGTAAAAGATCTGTTTGGACTCAAACTTGTAAAATTTTATTAAAACATTGTCCAATGATCCAATCAGTACAAAATAATAATGTCACAAGCAATTCCTTTTTTTTTTTTTTTTTTGTTTAATGCCATGGCCTGAATTTACAAATCCAGTCTTACTTTATATGTGTCTGTAGAGAATGAAAAGAACTTTGATAGTTAAAAATGACTGCCTTGTTAAAAACCTTACTGTCTCCTCATTTGATCGTCCTCTTTGAAAGCATTTTAAAATGTGACAAAGGTGAAAAAGGATCTCAGAGAAGGGCAAGCTATAGGCAGCATTTGAATACCTGGGGATCTGCCATATTTCTATACCAACACATTGGCTTAATGAAAAAATGAAGAAATTCCAATTTATTGATTTTTTTTCACTATTTATAAGTTGAAGGGAGAGTTTGAGATCACGTCATTATAATAGGATCACAAATGAAACCCGTCCACAAGTTCTTATTAAAGATGCATCCACATTTTCATTTTAGTTCACTTTTTTTCTGGACTGTAACTACTAAACACTTTCTCGTGAAAATGCCTGAACAATATTTTTTGCCCATTTCAATAGGTACATCCACATTTCCTACTGCTTGTACTTTCCCTAATATAAGGTGGTTAGCAAAGGAATAAGAGAAAAGTAGAAATTACTAGTGCTTTAGAAGGCAGATTGCAGAGGACATAGTTGAGATATGACTTTAAGTGTAGTGTGTAAATTGATGATGACAAAGGGCCATTGTTTTAGAACGAAGCCTTTCACCTTGGAGGCAGCTCTGTTGGGTACAATATGGCCTGGATGAGTGAATGGAAGTCGATAACTGAGCCCTGCTGCTGCCCCTTCAAAATGTGGCTAGAGCGTAAGAAGACACCAGTGTCTATCTTCCTCCTTCTTCTGAGCATGGAGTACTCAAAAGTGCGGGCAGCAGTGAAGGTCTCAGGGCTGAGATGGCACAGAAACCTGTGCACTTTGGATCACATCCTGACCGCCACAAAAACTTATGGGCAAAAATAAACTTACCTGGAAGCCGCCGAGTTACAACGTGTTGGAAGAGAAAAAAAATAGCTCGATTGAATATGCTTCCTAAAGAAAAGAACTGTAAAGCTTGTGGCACATTTTAGAGGTTGTTTCATTGGCATGACTGAAACAAGAAAAATTACTTTGGAAGCTGTACTTGCAAAAAGGATCTGATCGAGATATGCACAAATACTTATAATGTCAGATTCTACCTTCTAGAGAGCTTCCATGTTAATTTTATCAAGCTTCATACCTGATTACTGTTGTGGTTTGACACTGGCCAAATGCCAGGCACCCATGAAAGCTGCTCACTCACCCTCCCCTGCTACAGCTGGTCAGAGGAGAAGAAAATTTAAACAAAGGGTGAGTTGAGATAAGGACCAGGAGAAAACACTCCAAGGGCAAAACAAGCTCAATTTAGAGGTACAAAGTGAGTTTATTACTAAAAAAATCAGAGGAGGATAATGAGAAGTAAAATAAACCGTTAAAACACCTTTTCTTCCCCCAACCCCTCTCTCCTTCCCACCGACCGTGCAGGGAGACAGGGGTTGGGGGTTTTGGTCAGTTTGTCACCCGAGATTTTCTCCCTCTGCTCAGGAGTTCTTCTACTGTGAGACCGTGGGGTCCCTCCCACAGGAGACAGCTTTCCATGAACTTCTCCAGCATGGGTCCACTCTCATGAGCCGCAGTCCTCCAAAAACTGCTGCAACATGAGTCCCTCCCATGGGCACACAGTCCTCCCAAAACTGCTGTGACGCAGGTCACTCTTCCATGGGGTGCAGTCTTCCAAGGACAGGCTGTTCCAGCCTGGAAGCAAGGGCCCTCTCTGTCCACTGGGTCTCCCACTGGATCAAAGCCTCCTCCAGGCATCCACCCGCTCCGGCGTGGGCACCTCCCCCAAGGGCTGCGGGTGGATCTCTGCATCCCCCGTGGACCCATGGGCTGCAGGGGCACAGCTGCTTCACCATGGTTTTCACCATGGCCTGCAGAGGTATCTCAGCTCCAGTGCCTGGAGCACCTCCTCCCCCTCCTTCTCCAGTGACCTCCATGTTTTCCTTACATGCTCTTACCTCCTCCTCTTCTCTAGCTGGAATTCAAACTGCCCCACCACATTTGTTTTGACTTCTTAAATATGTTGACACAGAAGCGTTACCATCATTTCTAATTGGCCCAGCCTTGGCCAGCAGCATGTCCATCTTCAGAGTCATCAGAGATTGGCTCTGCCAGACATGGTGGAAGCTTCTGGCAGCTTCTCACAAAAGCCACCCCTGTGGCCCTCCTGCTAGCCAAAACCATGCCATGCAAAACCAACACAATTACTAAGATTGAACAAATGCTAACGCATAATCTTAAATGCAACTAGGCAAAATGTGGCTATGACTTGCTAAGCAGCAAGATAAACAGCTTAAACAGCAAGAGTTTAAATGAGCTAAAAATAAAATTAAAGAAAAAAAAAAGAAACAGCCAAGAATCATCTATCTCATATTGTAAAATTAAAATCCAGAGTTTAAGTGACATAAAATGTTTTGGTTGGGTGCTATCTATAGTATTCTAAAACATTTATAGTACCTATAGACAAAAAAAGGGTGCATTTAGAATTGCACATCAGTCTTCACTTAGAAGTGCTTTATTTTGTCTAAGTCACACCCTAACATAATTGTAACATAGCATTTGAAGTTAATTATACCGTATCTAGGAAACACCCTGGATTTTATTGCAAGGCTGAATATGCCAAAGGTTTGGGTGCTTCCACTGCCAGCAGCTAGTAACACAATAAGAAAGTCCAGCTTCCTGTAAAACAGGATAAAACAAGAATTTTTATAGACATAGTGAAAATATACATATATTCATGAGTCAGTGGAATGAGTCACAAAAACCGTGTTTTCACTTGAGAGGAAGCAGCTTTAACCCATCTTACTGAGTTTTCGATGGGTCAGTCATTTTTTTTTTGTTGTAACTAGTTTTATGACACTCTTTTCCTGCTTCTCTTTTACAAACCCTGTGAATAAAGATCGCACATCCTCAGGGTTCTTTAGATCTGGAAAACTCACATCTGAGACAGAGAAGTGCTTAGATTACTTCTTTCAGCTCCAAGACAAATAATTTTTTTCAGGAGTAGAAACAAAATAGTAAAAAATAGAAAAATTGCTGTTAGAGAACAAACATAAAACTAGAAGTTATAGAAAAGGTCTGATGTCTACCTTCTCTAACTGCTTTTTAAGATACTCACCAGTATCTCCACTTTTCAATGAATGGGGAATGAGGTGGCTAAAATTCTAATATGCTCTGAAAATTTAAGACTGGTTTTTCTGGTTCCCGAAAAATTCTGGTGCACTCATGAGCCTTAGTGTGATCCTCTAAAAAAAGCTCTGTAAGAATCTGATTCTTGTCTTATATACTTATATGCTCTCTCTCATACCTTTGGCAGTGTACTAAACTGATACAAAAGTAACTGGATCCATGAATATAACCAGCAATTATAAGAATCACAAGAGCAGAAATATATTCCTTAGGAAAATTTTTATCTTACGTGAATAACCCATTTTGATTAAAAGAAAAACAAAACCAAAAGGAAATTCAAACACCACAATTAAATTCTTTACACTTAGTAGTCTTGCACTGATTTCCCTCACCTTTTCTCATGTACATACAAAGTGTGTACAATAATCTCTACTGGAATATGCTTAGCATAGATTTGCTGAATATCAACAACAGGAATTTTATTACTTTGGTGCATAAGTAATTGTTGCAGTGAAAACTCCTGATTTTTCAAAAATAAATGGTGCATAAAAACACATAAAAGCTCAGTTAATATGTCTGAACTTGCTCAAGAACATGGCCTGGCTCAACCAATGGAACTAGTTTTTTATTCAGCAGAGACCTCTTAAATTCATTGCCTCACTACACAGTAAATCTGCTCTTTTAGCAGATTTTTCTTTTAGCAGGTAGTCAATTAAGGAGGGACAGGTATCCTCATGATATATATCTTTGCAGTGAAGTGTATGTTCTCACAATATTTCAGTTATCTTTAAATTTCATCACACGTTATTTAAAGAATGGTGTCCTAATTAGGTTTATGATTTCCTAGGGTAACATGATTGTTTTTAAGCGTATAGATGGTGAGGGAAGAATACTTTTATTAGCAGCTCCCTTTCTTTTCACACTCTCAATGCTATACATTTTAACCAGGGAAGAAACATAGCCTCTCATTGTAATTCTCACCCTTTACTCTTCCATTAACTGGCATATGCACTTGAATGTGGATAAATAAATGAACACCATAAAGTTATTTAGAAATTTAGGGGAAGTGGCAAATAGAACATTTAAAATGTACAAGCCTTACATTCCTGATTTTCAATTTTAGGGGAATTCCATAGCCTAAATAGCAAAAAGGACATAGATGCATTTTGGGTGACACAACACAACCAGATTTGTAACATTTATTGGATTAATTTTTAACTTCTGAGCCTTAGAGTGATGACACTCATTGCTGTAAAGAAATAGAAAAAGGACACCCCATTATTTCATCAAGCATATGCCATAGAAGCCTAATTTTTAATTAAATTCCCTGCAATTTAGTGTTCATAGTAACCAAATAATTGAAATATTAGATGATTCTGAAATGTAAACCTTATTTCTAATGTAGGCATTAAAATGCTGTTATAAACAACCATTCTATTCTTAATTGAATTTTTTAAAATCTCCATTATTTAAAAAATAATACATGTACTAATGGGATTTGATAAGATTACTGTAACTGAACACTGCTATAAGCTCCAAATCCTAGGAACACTGTATATATTGCAGATGAATTAGCTGTTCTTAAATTAAGGAATATTACAGTCAGTAGTGGTATGACATTCTTTTTTTATGGCTGTGGCTTGGGTTATAATGTGACAGAAAAAAAATGTAATGTTTCCAAAATGACAGTTTTTAGATTTGTGTTGCCTGAGGTAGTTCAGCTGAACAATAAACTATAATTTGATTGATGGAAAATTGAAGTGGTTCATCTAACTTGCCAGTCTGTCTTACCCTAGGCTTTGGTTTTGCATGTATGATGATGTATCACAGTTTTAGAGATAATGTTGTTTGTATTATACATGAGAATTTTTTTTACACATAAAAATGAAGACTTCGTTACCCAGTAAAGATCAAAATATTCTATGGATTAGGAAGGAACCAGATTTGTTTGAGAATGGATTTGTACATCAAAATGTGCTCTCCTTGTGAAACCAGATGATAAATAACATATAGGATCAGAGTGCCTTTATTTTCGTGAGCAAATCAGCCATATCACCAGTTATGAAATTATTAACTTAAAGGAAAGGTGACATATGCACCCAAGAGAAACAATCAGAGAGTGGTAGCTTTCCCTTCATCCAGAATTAATCCTGTGAAATAACAGAGCAGTCAGCAGAAATCTTTTCAAAAGAGCAATAACATTTTTATAGATAAATTAATATATACTTTTGGAAGAAAAAAACAGATTCATGAGAAAATAATAGAGATACTATTGGTTGCATTTTGGTAACCTTTATATAGTGTTTGGCACTTTTTTTAATTACTGGTGCAGTGTGCACCCAGCAGCAGCTTCAGAAAATTACTCTATAATTTTTTTTAGCATCTGCGAGGATGATTTTAAATTGTTTGAACTAGTCAGTCACCAGCCATTTTTTTTCCTTAAGTATTTTGCATCAAGAAGGATATTTGTCTTCTGCTCTTCTGTCATCAAACTAGTAACACCAGCCATCTCTATAAAGCTAAAAATAAGGCACAGCATCTAGTTTCAGCTGCTAAAGGAAGCAAGATTTGAGGAAAGGATCGTATAGCAGAGAGTATGATTATAATGTCTTGTTTTGATTCCTTTTTTCCCCTTCATTTTCATTCGAAAGGAAAGGCCAGCTGTTGAGCCATTTGGAACAAGGGTCTTCCTTATTCTTTTTTTTCCTCCCTAAGCACATAATATAGCTAATATTGGCTTTCCAAGTGAAACTGTAACACTCGAACTTGAAGAAACAGGCGTATTACATCTCTCTCTGCTATTTATTACCCTGCAAAACACTAAACAAGGCTATGATCAAACAAAACTGTGGTAATCCAGTCTTCTGGGAGATTTAATTGGCATACCACACTCTTTATTTTTTCTATACAATGTCCTGAATTACAGATGTTCAAGGGTTGGGCCTTAAGCGGCAGATAGAGCTTCTTATCATTACATAGAAATGCAGGGAAATTGTATTTGAACCTATCCTTGAAGTAACAGAAGATCTGTCTGTAATGAGATTTCCAAAATTACTGTAGGGAATTCTCTATAGTGGAAGTGCTTTCTTCTTGGGTCATTACATTGCCATAAGTCTTAATTTTCCAGGCATTTTATTCCTTCTCCCTCTGTGTCATGCTTTTTATCAGGGTTCAAATCTGGAAATGCCATTGTCTTTTCAAAACTGCTGCTTAAAACTGAACCATAAATTTAAGGAGATGAACAGAGATGATGCATCAACAGTAGGATTGGCCTCTCTTTGTTAGCAAAACAAAACAAACCAAACCAACAAACAAAAACATGAAGAAAGGTCAACAGACAGCTTTTCTGTATTTTGCAAAGTAAATCAAAGACTAAAGGAGAAATAAAACTCCTTTATTTAAGGAATATGGAGACAAATCTAACCATTTAAAGAAAATAAGGATCAACTAAAAACATACAGCTGGAGAAGACCGTTTGAGTGTTCTATTCACAGACAACACATCATATAATGCCTTTATAGAGCTATTAGCTCTATCTGAAAACTATTTAGGATTTTTTTTTACTGCAAGTATGTTTAGAAGGACACCAGAGTCTTACTGCTTGGTAGAGCAGTGAGTTAGGAATATCCGTCCAGTTTCCAGAAAAATGTAGTAACTGAAAACTTATTTCCAGTTCCTCAGCTGGGAATAATCAACATAATATTTCATCTGAACTAATTTTTCTTTCATCCTAGAATTACTAATGGTTTATTGATAGGCATATTTATTTAGGGAAATCATCCGAGGAAAACAGCTCAGGAAGGGTTGGTAGGAGGAGTATTAGTTGGTGACCACGAGATCAGCTCTGTTTTGGACATAAGAAAAGGCAAATTTAGAAAGTGAGGGGTCAGAGGCAGCAATAGGGAGCTATTCATAATAGTACACTTTGGTAATGGCTACGGTTCCCGTTGCCATCATTCGAGGAGTCAATGAAACTAAAAGTATACTAAAGGAAAGAAAAGCAGAAGAAAAACAGTTGGGATGATGTGCTTTTCCTCAGAATGTTCGAAAGGGGAAAAAATAGAGAGTTAAACCGAAAGTCAATATTGTTCCACATAATAGTAGTGTGAAATTGGTCCTGAATGTCTTCCAGTTGGGTAAAAAAAAAAAAAAAGAAGTTGTCAACTCCTTGGTCACAGTAAATCTTGGATAGTCTTCTAGTTGAAACAGTGGGATGAAAGCCAACCAGCTTTTAAGACACTTCAGGTACTTTACATTTCCTAGTAAACTCCATCCCAGCTTGACTTTAAAACATTGCCTTCTTTGTTGTCATACTTTTTCCGATTATGTACATGCCTCTGCTTATACAGGTTGAGACGGTTATGCACACATTAATCGTCTTTTTGGAAGATCTCTTCTCTTTATCCATGACACATCTTCCTGTTAAGTTTAGCACTTTTAACTTGGAAAACCTTCAGACCTCAAGTTCTTAAGCTCAGGTTGACCATATTCAAGATTTTTTAACAAAACTTACTGTACTACTCAATTCCCATATCAAAATAGATCCTTCTGAAATCACAAACCTTAATGAATGTCCTACTTTTGTATATTTTCCCTTTAATTTAAATTGAATCTACTTTTTAATTAACTCCATGTTAATTACTTAAACTTATTTTCACCAAAAGTTCTTCTGGGGGATAGTTGATTAAGAAACATGTCAGCTAAACACATGTAGGAATAGAGAGTTCCTCTGGCTATTAGTTGCATTTGTTCTCCAACATATACCTTGAGAATTAAAATTTCTTAGTGTCGTAACTGTTGAGAATAGTGTTTCTCTCCATTAATTTTACAGATAACTCTATCCACAGATGCACTCCTATCTGATTACCTGGGTGCAGAGGAGAGTTCTAACATTAAGTATCCCAAGTGAATTTCTCTAGCCTTCCAAGAAGTGACCTGGGCATTTTTAATACATGTCTATTCCTTCTTCTTTTTTCTTCATATTTTATCACATGCTATGTTTTTCTACGATTTTTCCCTTTTTGTCAGTATTTCTGGATAAGCCCAGATGTGTATTTCATACCTCTTTTCTTCTCCAGGGAGCTGATCTATCCTTTTGTCCCCAAACGTCTGTTTCCTGTTCTGTATCAGTAGTTCAGGATTCTCTAATTTGCTTTACAGGTTTCTGGCAATTAAGGCTTCTTCAAAAACCAATAAAAAAACCCCTGCTAAATTATCTTAAAAAGATTAATTTGAGCCTATGGTAGTAATTTAATTGTCATGGTACCTCAGTGTCTCACTAACATACAGAAAATTTTAGATTGAAAGGTTGTAGTATCCAAGCTTTTCAGATGCAGATAACTAAGTCAGACTGACTAAATGTTTATCGAAGGTCGAACTGGAAGTTCTTACAGAAGGATAAAAATATTTATTGCAGTTTTCCTGTATCTCTAGTCCCTTGCCTTAATCAGAATACCTACCCACCCTCCATCTGCCCGCAAGACACAGTATAGAAATACTATGGGACTGACTATTCAAAGAGAAATAGGGAAAGACTCTCAATATGCAATGGCCTGTCAAACTTTGTGACAGTTCACCCTTCACTTTTTCCTGGTAGTTATTGTCACAGCCATCTGTATGCTGATTTGTTTAAAACATAGTTTGTAGAATATGCAACCAAGCATCTGATCCTTAATGTACACATCTAAATTCCTTGAGCTCTTTGAACATTAGAGAAAAGCAACCATTTGTGACTTTTTAATTGGTGTCAGTTGGCTGTATCATTGTTACTACATGACATATGTTACAAGGACTTTTCCTGCTGAAGGTGGGTGCATAGAATGTCACTTTACATTTTTTGCAAGTAGCCAATATCTCATCAGTTTTGCATAGCACATCATTAGCAACATCACACAGTGTGACAGTATATTTTGCCCAAATATAAAATGTCGATTCCTTGCAGAAAATATATTATTTTTAGGTTGGAAAGCAGTTTCTATATCATAATGCAGGTTCCTGAACCAAAATAATCCTGTGGTTTGTCACAAAATTGCAAGCTGACAGATTCTACACAGGAATCTTTTACATTTATTCACATCACCAACACATTCCAAACAGTTCTCTCTCATTTGTTTTGACCTGAGGTCCTCTTAATCCTGTATGAGTGCTAGCAAGCTATTTCCAAGAAGCTAATATAGAAACAGTTTTTTGATTTAAAGATTTCTTTTTTTCAAGTACCGAATATCCATGCCTTCTTTCTCGTTGGTTGAAGACATAAAAAGTTATGTTGGTTCCTATTTATATTTTTAAATTTTCTAAATTTTTAAAAGAGATACAGCTACAATTCATATTATTTGTACTTTGCTATGCCCTCAGACAATGAGAATATGTGCTCTCCTACTCCTATGAATTTGAAGAATAAGAATATATTCTTTGATTTTAAGACCGGGTGAGCCTGTTTATCCTCAGGGAAGACATGATGTGAAATTTTGGATTCACTGAAAGCACTTGCAGTAACTTTTGCAATGCGATTTCTCCCATTGTTCTATACATAGAATTCTATCTTAAATATGCAGTAGATTCCTGGCAATATCTGAGACTTTAAATTCAATTATCATTTTCTACACCACAGCTCATTTTCTGGTACTGGATAATTTTGAACCAAGACATATGCTTGCAACTGTTGGTAAAGTCTTTGGGAGGTACAATAAATATTCAGACTGAAAACTCTACTAACTCAACAGACTGAATAGACTGAAAATCTTATTGTAAATAAAATGACAATTGCTATCATTTGTATATAACATGAGAGCATGCAGACATATAGACTTAAAATTCCTAGCCATAAAAACCTTTTACACCAAAATCAATTTATATAAAACTTAATTATAAGCTTATCTATAAGTTTAGAGGATTATAATTACGGATTCTACATTTTAAAGAAAACAGCGTCAAGGCAACATACCTCTCTCTCTGTATTTAAAAACACAGGTGAGACCTATATTAAACAAAACCTTGGGAACAGGGAAATACTGGGGGATATATGAACTGATTTTCTGTAAGACTGAAAAAAAATTTTTTTTTTTTTTGGATCACCAGAAGTTGATATCCAGATAGGATTTGTAGAAGCAGGATTGTTCCTCCTGACATCTCACAGCTGTAACTAAGACTCTAAAAGGTGGTCTCCGGATATAAATGATGCAACTGACCTTACACTGACCAGAATATCAAAGATCTGATAACCTTTCTGAATGATCTGTTAGTTAAATCAAATTACATTAAAGCAAACTCAGAGCATGAATGTAACAATTTGTGACCAAGTACCAGTTTACTGTTTGGAGAGATCAAAAATGCTAAGAGCTTTCCTAAAGAGCAACATCCTTTATTGCTTCTGAGTGTAAAAATGCTAGTACGAGATACAAAGATGTCTCAAAGGGACAAGAGACTACTTTTCAAATAACCTCGCAAATGACATTGCAAGACCCTCTGTCCCACGGGAAAATTGAAAACAAGGGACAGTATTTATATGTATACCTTTTTTTTTTTTTTGGCCAAATCACATTCTAAAAGAGGAGTCAGAAAACCTGGGAAAGTTCGGTACAATGTATGGAGAAGCCAAAGCTGCAAAATACTAGGCTTGGAATGTTTCAAGTTGTACTGAAGTTGAATGCACAGGATGTCTTCTTCAGGATACACTCTGGGGGAAGGTTTCACGCTCACAAAAAATAATATTAAAAAGTATTTTTCTGATGCTTAGAGGTAGCTGTAAAAAAGAATATTACAGGGGTCATCCTGCCTTACAAATAGAAGAACCAAAAAAAAATTTTTAAAAACCCAAACAAACAAACAAAAA